>CM064487.1:129607001-129767333 GCA_032716605.1 Paralithodes platypus
AGGATAACTTCTTTGGATTTAGCTCAAATGACCTGCCTCATAAAGCCAATTATTATTGTTTGCCTTCTTAACAACTTCTGAAACATTGTGTGACGTCGGTTTTAGGGTACTTCTATATGTTACTCCCAGATCAGTTTCTCTGTTTACATTCTTAAGCTGAGTGCCATTCATCGAATAGTTTGCTTTCTCATTTAGGTATCCGACATGTAGTACTTTACATTTATCCGCATTGAAACTCATTTGCCAAATTTGGGCCCAACATGACAATTTATCTAGATTGTGTTGCATATCGTCAACTTGTTCTTTTGAGAGTACGCTATTTGCAATTTTTGTATCGTCAGCAAATTTTGAGATTGTGCAGGTGAGACCCTCATCTATGTCGTTGATGTAAATTAGAAAGAGAGATGGTCCTAGTACCGATCCCTGGGGTACCCCGCTACTTACATGGTCCATTTAGATGCCTTACCGTTTATGACTACCCTTTGCTTTCTGTTGCTGAGCCAATTTTCTATCCATTTCAACACACCGTCTTGTATTCCATGCGCTTTTAGTTTTAGCAGTAAACGTTTGTGGGGAACTTTGTCAAAGGCCTTTTGAAAATCAAGGTATATAATATCTACAGCTTTACTCTCATCGTAGAGGTTGAGGATATCGTGGAAGAAGTCTAAGAGGTTTGTTAAACAGGAACGTTTTTTACGAAAGCCGTGTTGAGTATCTTTAAGTATGTTATTTTCCTCTAAGTGATTTACGAGTCTGTCTCGTATGACCGTTTCTAGCATTTACATACAACTGAGGTTAAGCTAATTGGACGATAGTTACTGGGTAGGGATTTGCTGCCTTTTTTGAATATCGGTGTTACGTTGGCTAGCTTCCACTGATCAGGCATAGTTCCAGACTGCAAGGATTTATTGAATAGTAATGTCAGTGGTTTGGAGAGCTCATTCTTAGCTTCCTTTAGAACTCTAGGCGAGATTGTATCAGGTCCTGGCGTTTTTATTTACCTTGAGTTTATCTAAACAATTCAATACTTCTCTCTCTGTAACGGTGATATTGCTTAGAACATCTGAATTATCAATCTGAATCGGCGATGGTGTAGGGATATCACTGAGGTCTTCTGTTGTAAAAACTGATGCAAAGAAGGTATTGAGGGCATTACTCATTTGTACTTCGTCTTTGGTGTATTCTCCTTTTTCATCGACTAACGGTCCAACAGTTGAAGTAACTACTTTTTTCTTTCTGATATAACTATAGAATTCTTTCGGGTTTGTTTTACTTTGATTCGCAATATGTAAACTCTAAGGTCTTTTTACTTTGCTTAATTAACTTTTTGGCTTTGCGTCGTAGCTCTACAAATTTCACCCGTTCTTCGTCATTTTGTGAGGATTTTAATCTATCATTAGCAAATTTTTTAGCAAGCAGGCAGTTTGAAATATCTGTATTCCACCATTTGGGCTTATTATTATGGCCTGGACGCCGTATTTTCGATGGTATGCAGTCTTGCACTGCTTTTAGGTAAGTGGTTTCGAATAACTTCCAAGATGTATTTATGTCGTTATTGTTAATTAAAAAGCTCCAGTCAGTTTCTTTAAACATAGCTCTAAGTTTATGGAAGTTTGCTTTCTTGAAATTAGGGACTTTTTCGATGCTACTATTTGGTTCGTTACTAGTAAACTTTAAAGTGAAAGTTATCGTACGATGGTCGCTGTTACTGAATTCATCACCAACATTCAAATTCTCTATCAATTCTTCTTTTGTTGCAAAGTACAATGTCAAGAACGTTATTACCACGGGTCGGCATTCGAACAAATTGATAAAGCGAACTCTCTTGCAAGTTCGTATACAAGTCATGTCCGGAGTGTGAAGTAAGAGTATCGCCCACTTGGTCACAGGTAAATTAAAGTCGCCAAAAATTACGGTATCTTGTGAGTTACTTACATCTGCAATTTGTTCGTAAATTTCTCGGTCAGTTTGCACTGATTGAGCTGGAGGTCTGTATATTAACGCAAGTATTATTTTTGTACCTTTATTATTCTTTATTAGCACAAAAGATGTGTCGACGTTCACAATTTGAGGTTTTGACACGAGGGTCGGGTTAAGACTTTCTTTGATATAAAATAAACGCCACCTCCATTTTTATTTATTCGGCTTTTCTCAAACATTACATAACCGGGAAGTGAATACTCTGCTAAAAAGTCTCTATCTTGTGTATTGAGCCAAGATTCTGTTATGCCAATCACATCATAATTTTCTGTAAACACTAGTTCCTCTAAATCTGAAAATTTATTGCGTATGCTACGAGCGTTTGCATAGAAAACATTCAAAGTTTTGGATTTGGGATTCAAGGAACGGTCTTTATCAAATTATTGGTTCTGGTCGGATCTACATTTACATTCATGGCTGTCCTCGGTCCTCGGTCGTTATCCCTGACGGTTTTGAATTTGGGTCGTGTTGGTGGAGCTTTATCCAAATTCGCGGTTCTTGACGGATTAGTATTTAATTCCTTTGTAGATTGCCGTCCTCGCTGTCTTCGGTCCTCCTTCCTGGTTGTCCTGTGCTGAGTCGATTTCTTCTCCGAAAATCCTTCACCGCATCGTTGAGAAGACGCCCAAAACGCGCTGCTCCCACCTGGTTCAGATGAACTCCATCGTCCGAAAACAAATAGTCATCATAGTAGAAATTGTCCCAGGTGTCGACGAATCCCACGTTCTCCTTCCTGCAGAGGTTTGCTAGACAACGATTTGTGCTGGTGGCTATGTTGTAAAATCGGCTCTCTACACCGAGCCGGGGGACGATTCCTGAGACGATGATCCTTGATGACTTCTCCTTAAACGACTTGATCAGCTGCTGGTACTTTAAAAGCAAATCTTCCGACCGGGTTCGCTGTACATCGTTGGATCCAACGTGGATGACGTACATTGTATTAGCTGGGGCCAGCTTTGATACTTCGTGAACTGCTGCAACTACGTCATCCACACCACCACCAGGGCTACAAAAACGCTTCCTGGTCTTAGGTGCCCTGGCGCAAAACTCTGTGAGCTGACCACGTATCATCGAGTCTCCCACGAGCCGGACTTCTTCTATTTCCTCTTCGTCATCTGAGTCTGCGAGTATCTGGAAACGGTTTTGACACTCGGTAATCGGTATGTGAGAGAGAGAGAGAGAGAGAGAGAGAGAGAGAGAGAGAGAGAGAGAGAGAGAGAGAGAGAGAGAGAGAGAGAGAGAGAGAGAGAGAGAGAGAGAGAGAGAGAGAGAGAGAGAGCAGACATAGCCTCAATCTTGTAAACATTGAATGTTCATTATTAGATAAGTCTATCCATATATATAATGGATAATAACACAAAGGAAAATATAATGGTATATTCTGGTGGAGTTGGTCTGCTGGTTCCCTTCCCAGAAAGTGGTTAGTTTCACCACTTCCTGTTTTAAGCAAACCTTGGTCCGCCCCAGAGTATTGTTCCCATTTTTTGCTGAAGCGCTTTTATTTATCCATCATCCACAACAACCATGCACTCCACACTCGCTTGCAATCATTGCTCTCAAAACCTATGTGGTATAATCCGTTTGCGCAGGCATAGTATTCTGTCTTCTTAAAATTGGGTAGGTTATATTAAAATTATATAGCACTGCTAGACAACGCTCGTTTCCAGCGACTCTGAGAAACTTAAGGCCCATCTAGATGTCAATAATTCCAGCTGCTTGGTTCTTACGACCGTTTCCAATGTCTCACAGTAATTACTTTGTCTTAACGATTTTAATATTCTCGGTCAATCGTCTGGATATATGGATTGTAATTATATCTGAGTCGCCAACACCGCGTATAAAGCATTTACAGCTATTTGATAAGAAGATGCATGAAGATAATATAAAACCTACCGATCAAGTAGTTAATACTATGCAATCGTTTCAAAAGTATACAATCAAATTTTGACTATGGCTGGTTTCATCTCACATGCACATAAAAACTTATGGTTACCTATGGTTATATCGTACGAAAATACACAGATTCATATAAATGTACATATGGTTTAAGTTTTCTACAGTAGCTCCTAAAATTGTTCAGTTTCAAATTAATCATATCGCTAATACTTTTGCACTTTCACATATGAAAACCGCATTAAGCCTTCACAATTTCAAGCATAATTTTTTTTTTTTTTTTGGCTAAAATCCTTCCTACAGTGTAGGAAAGTGCAAGTGAGGAGTAAAAAAACACCATCCGACATCTTCAAACCCCACTCCCCACCTCCCCATTTACGCGTTTGTTTTGGTATGTGAGAGATAAAAATTAATAACAAATATTATTGTTACCTAAATATTCTCTGGCAGCTCCATCAGAGAACGATATTATAGAGGTAACTAAAACATTTTACCTAGATTTCTATCTCAAAATTTCACCTGCAATTTATTTTGCTTTTTCTGCGATAAATGTCTTATCGACATGTAAAATCAACTGTACTCATGAATATTACTCGATATCGTCCATACTTTGCACAAAAGGAAAGTGTGTTTAGAACTATGATTTTTGTTTTCAGCAATTTTGGTTTTTGTAATATAGGGCCCCGATACCATACACATACATTCAATATATTTGTCCACGGCTTGTATGTGTCATTGGGGTAAACTAATCTTGCAGATTTGTAGGTAATATAGTTAGGCTACTTTAAGCAAAAAACAGGCGATTTCTATTGGTAAATATATGATTCTTGGGTTTAATATAGGTATAAAAAGGATTTCGCTGCTGCGCGCGTGCATATAAGGTGATGAATATTGCACCAGATATTCCTTAAAGCACTGGGATCAATAACTATAAACGTGTACACAATACTGGATATACAACTGGGATTAGCCTACTAAGGTGGAGCCTCCCCTTAAGTGGATATTATTATATTTATTTATTTATTATATTTTATGTTTTTACTAGAGACTTCAAATTTGACTACTACTGACTTGATGAAGGTTGAACAAGACTGTGAGAGTAACTGTACCCATTTAAATCCATTACACCCTACCGGCGGCGTTAACGAAGCCGAATTTCAAATGTTGTGTACGTTCGATGCCACTTTCACATAATCCCGTCATCTCTAATCCATTGGCCACACCATTGAACAACACAGTGCTGTTCGGCCAGGCAGCCTAAGGAACGACCGCTACTACAACACAGTGGGTTTCTACATGTTTGTTTGCTTCGTTCCTTGGTCTGTGTTCATGTTACGCTGGGTATCAGTACATTTTGTTTGTAGAATATTTTTAATCTTTATTTTATTAATTTCACCACAACACCAAACACCCCCAAATGAAATTAATTAAAGTATATATGATCCACCGAGATTCGAACCTGGGAGATCACACACAGATTTTTGCCACCTTAACCATTACACCACCAGGACGGTTAAAAGTTTATGCACACGCCTACGACTTATTATCCATTCTCGAATACTGGATATTAATCTAATCATGTTCATATTCCCAACCGCGCTATGGTAGCCTACTGTTTAAGTGAGAGGAAAGAATATTCATGGGGCACAGATCATATAGACCGGCCTCTCGACGAAATATCCCTGAACCTACTAATAATCTTTATTTTATTAATTTCACCACAACACCAAACACCCCCAAAGGAAATTAATTAAAGTATATATGATCCACCGGGATTCGAACCTGGGTTATCACACACAGATTTTTGCCACCTTAACCAACACAGGGATTGGGTTAGATCATTCCCCTCCAGAATCATTGGTGCTTTTCACTAATTTCACCCTATATATATATATATTTTTTTTTTTCTATATTCCAACTACTCCCTCTCGGGCATAGGCTGAGAGCCTGTACATTTCACCGTTCAACACGGTGAAGCCCGTGAGGTCTTGTTCCAGTCTGGGGAGTGAGACATGTGAAGCATCCATCATGGCTCGAAGCAGCTCCATCTCTGAAGCGGCTGGTTGCTTCGTTCAAGTGCTTCACCGTCTCACCCTCCAGACTCAGACCCTCACTCTCAGAATGCCACCTATTGAGCAGTGAACTCACTAGGCATTGCCCCCCTGTAACATATTTTGAATATGGTAATATTCATACAGTGTTATTTAATCAGGGAACAATGAGGGTATTTTTTGGGGGGGCATTTCGGTGGGCTTTGTGGTAATGCACTGATACTAGGTACAGCACAAATTAAATCCCAATAATATCTTCCCATTGACATATCGGGATTTGAACCCGGGTCCATTGGATTACCAATCCAGTGGCATGACCACTCCACCACACCTCCCCTGGCCTATAGGCCTATTGCTTCCTTCACTCAAGATGCAGTCTGTGCATTCTAAAATTTAGCTCATCTAATTATGATGGGTATTATTGCAGTTTCGGTGTCCATTTCCTCCCAAATATTACGATGTGCTCCAT
Organism: Paralithodes platypus; assembly: GCA_032716605.1. Lineage (NCBI taxonomy): Eukaryota > Metazoa > Arthropoda > Malacostraca > Decapoda > Lithodidae > Paralithodes > Paralithodes platypus. Next base: position 129,613,395 of record CM064487.1, read on the forward strand.
TAGTTTACCTCTTTATAAACATCAGCATTGGCAAAACCATTTTAACCGGAAATTAAATTATTCTACCTTCGGGCATTTGGGGAAATAAGTGAAACCTAGAGAAATGGCCGCCACCTTGAAACTAAAATCTGTTACTTAGGCTAATTTGTTTTTAATTCAAGGTTATTTTAGGAAAATAGACGGTAATGTTCAAGCACACTAGTTTAGGAAAGGTAAGTTAAGTTAGGTAAGCTAGAGTAAGTTGCCAAATATTCAAAAGATTTACTACATACATTGAAGTATAAATTGTATGAATTACATTAAACACCATGGAAATAGCTAGGAATGCCCTCCCCCCCAAAAAAAAAAAAATACACTGCAATTTTACGTTTTTCTGTTCGTAGGCTACCTTACTCAGAAAACCGTACTGATGCACGAGCAGGTGCTTAATGTTCACCTATAGAAATATCAATGTGTGCGTGAGTTATACTGGGGCGTTGCTGTTTTTCTCCCCTCCAGTGATCTTTCCATGACCTTAGGGACTTTTCTGTTATTTCTCGAAATTTGGGGATATTATATCCAAATCTTAGCATTCCTAGTATTCTGTCATGCTTTTCATCAATAATTGATCAATGTTGTGTGGGATCGGCAGTCCCCACGAAGGACACGACGTTTGGTTGGCTAGGTTAGGTTTGGGGTCCACATCTCAGCGGACATGAGGTGGAACACGCCCGTTAGCAGAATCAGAGCAAAGGTTAACAAGACCTTGGGATTCCTTCACAGAAATAACATAAACATCAAAATTCTAGCATTTAAAACACTTCTTCGGCCACACTAAGAATACTGCGACACCGCCTGGGGTTCACACACATACAATACTATCAAATAAACTAGAGACCATAGAAAACAAAACTGCAATATGGATCAGACGTGATTAAAGAATCACTACATATGTCACTATGCTCAAGACGTTAAACTAGACTCACTTGTGTAAATACAATGTTTTACACCGGGGACGATTCATACAACTATATATTGTTATTCCTTTGTATATTGTTTTGTGTGTTCTTTAGCTGACTAAGCCTCCAACCCTCTCAGTCTTCTCTGTTAAAAAAAGGGCATTATGGGAGAATTCGCAGCTGCGCGTGACAGGTGATTGGTTAGATAGGTGTGACGTCATCCACTACCATTGGTTGATAATTTGACGTAAAGGTACCGTGCCACAAAAATGGACAAATAATACTAAACTTGCTGGAAGAATTTAACTTAATCATGCTAAACGATATTGATGACCGAATTGGTACGTATAATTGGACTGAAAGAGGGATGAAAAGCGTTATAGATTATGCCCTCTTAAATAGAGATATGCATAATACATTTGACAGAATTCTTATAGATGAAGATAAGTTGATACCATAAGTTGATAATCATAGATTTTAAGCTAAAAAAAGAATGGTGGATCACTACATAGTAGGAGTAAATGGTCAAACATAAGTTACCTGCAATTCAGCGATACAAATATAAGAAAGTATGTAGATGAATTGGAGGAAGAATTAGAGAACATATATGGTAATAACTTAAACATAGAGAATATAGAAAAGAAAATAATGACTCTGGCAGATTAAACATGAGAAAAACACGACGGCTTAAAACCAATGTCAGTAACGGGGACACAAAAGTGAACCAATATGCATAGGCCTAAATCAAAACATCAGGGAAGACATTAAGCTCAGATAGACATCCAACAAAATGAAGCGAAATGAACCTGACGGGAATAAAAACAAAATTAAACACTAAGTACTTGATGCAAAAATACAAAGGACAAGATCTTATACGCAAAGCAAAACGGGAAAACGAAATATAGATAACACGTGAAATAAAAGGAGACAAGGGCAATACACAATGATGGGAGAATATAAATAAAGTAAGAGGTAAAAATACTAAGTCCAAAACAGAAGTTGATATACTGTATATAACGGAGAGGGACAAACATTGAGACAACAGGAAGCGGAACAAGAATTAGAGAATTACTGGACGCAAATTTACAAAAAGCACAACAATAAAATAGAGTTAGATTGGAATCCAGTAACTAAAACAATATATAAACATTACCACGAACAGGAAGTTGCGATAGACATATTAACCGATAGGGACGAGCTATATGCAGCTCCAGCACATATGGAGGACCATTTTGACATGGCGTTTAAGCCTAAATTAAAAATCAAACAAATAGGTTTGCCGGAAGTATCTGACAGTGACATAAAAGACTATCTAAAGAAGCTAAAACCTAAAATAGCTTCGGGCTCGGACGGCATAAAGCCTGAACTATATATACATTTCTACTTGATAACAATACTTGTATAAATGCTATAAAGATAAGCTTATATAAAATACTAATAGGAGAAGTAGACACACCAGTAAATTGGAAAAACAAAATCACACAAAACTGATACCTAAATGTAAACAAACATTGGCGAAAGACTTGCGACCTATTTCACTATCAAATATTACCTGTAAAATATTCATGGCAATAGTGAGAGATAAAATTGAACATTAGGAACTTAATAAGGCATCAATGGATAGACAGGCAGGGTTTATCAAAGGGTGTAGATTAGAAGACAATTTGTTTCTACTTAAATATATACTGTGTCATCAGTAGTTTGAAAAACAAAAATTGTCTCAAAGTGTCTGCAATAGACTTTAGCAAGGCTTTTGATTCTATTACAAAGGATAAACTAATAAAATCAATGATAACATTTAGAATCCACCCCTGGTTAATAGACATTATATCACACCTATATGACGGTGACAAGACTCTACTACAATTCAATATTGAGGTTTCCAAGGAAATCAAAATTAGCAGTGGTATCAAACAGGGTTGTACTAGTTCCACATCCCTATTTAAGCTAGTGACTTATATGATACTTATATACCTAGAAGACTCAGGCATAGGTTTCAAAGATTTAGCATTTTACTTCAATACCATATTTTTCGCTTATGATGGGCTTAGCCTAACACAAACTGTTGCAGAAACAAAACTAAGTATACAAACAATAGGCAGGGTGGTGAAAGATATAGTCTTGAATTAAACACTGAAACAAGCAATATTTAATATATAACAACAACAAATGAAACAAAGGGGATTAAAGTCACAGACAAAATAGTATATCTACTGTAGGTGTAACCATAACCAATAAGAAACTTTGTAATCAGCATAAACAAAACATGTTAACAAAAGCACAACATTTAGCTAACCAGGTTCCATCAGTCATTGCAAAAAGTTGTAATAAGGTCATCATAGGAAAAGCTTACTAAAAATCGGTAGCACTCCCAGCAATACTCTATGGCAACCAAGTTATAAATTATAATAATACTGACATTAAAAAAATACAAATAATTGAGAACAAAGTCTATAGATATACAGTATATTTGGAGCCTCTACCCATACTCCTACGTGTACGTTGAGTGGAGAGATTGGTGCATCAGAAATGAAAACAAGGATTGGAAAAAATAAATTGAACTTTGTAAAATATATACATACAAAAGAAGGATCAGTGGTCGAAGGATCAGTGGTCAAAGTAGCATATGAGGAAATGAAAAGATCCCACAGAAAAGCGAGTGGGTGAAAGAAACTAAGGGGGCATTTGGGTCAATATACAGGAGGCGCTACAATATTGGTAAAAAATTAAGCTCAATAGCATGTGATTAAGCGATTTTTCTCCAAATTGTTGATGTAGGTGTCATTCCCGGGAAACTAACATAATACATATTATATGGATATTTACGTTTTAAGGGTTTGTTTACACTTCTTCTTTTTCGTCTTCATCTGGGAGACTTCTTTTTCGTGACTGTCAGTCAACAACTGAGACATCTGGTGGCGAATGCAATGAACTATACTGGTGGCGTCATAGCCAAAGTAATCACCCTACCTAATTCATGCCAAGAGTACTCGAGTTCACTGACACGTGATGTCTATCGACCAATCAGGTGATGCCATGATTTGGAAAACAGGTGGCCCAGGATATAAGCTGTCAGTTTGACTCTGGCCAGCTTGTGTAGAGGGTGTGAGCCGATCAAAGCTTTTTCCACCGTCTTTAAAAACACTGAGGCTGCTTAAGACCTTTTCGCCTTCCAATAAGTGTAAACTGTCCAAAGTGCAATAACCAGTGTTCCAAATACAGCTGGCGAGGACAGCTGGTTTGAAATGCACATACACTTGTTTTACATGGAAAAATTCGAAACAAAAATCCACCAGCTGTTGACCAAGATGAGTGGTGATCGAGCCTCCAGCGGCCAGCCAGGCAGCCCAGTACCTCCTCTGTTCATTAAGGTTAGTTGGTTGGTTGGGACAACATAAAGGAGCCGGACCACAGCTAGCTAGGGAATCTTAATGGGTCATCGCAAAGTAACAAAGTAAAAGATTTTTTCGCATAGGATTAAACTGGCAGGCAAGGGCTAGTTGGTTACCATACTGATGTTTTGGACCGACAGTTAGCCCATCGATCTTTTTAGGCCTAATAGGTCCGGTAGAGCATAGGCTATACATCATTGCTATATATGTCATTAAGAGCTGAAATGTATTATAAGGGAGAAAAACCAAAAAAATACATAGGCCTACTGTAAAACAATAAGTTTTTCAGCCAGTACCCAACCAGCGGGGGTGTGGGGGTGGCAGCCCCCATTCTTACTAGGTTAGGTTAGGTAAGGTTGTTAGGTTAGGCTAATGTTAACCCCATTCTTACTAGGTTAGGTTAGGTAAGGTTGTTAGGTTAGGCTAATGTTAACCCCATTCTTACTAGGTTAGGTTAGGTAAGGTTGTTAGGTTAGGCTAATGTTAACCCCATTCTTACTAGGTTAGGTTAGGTAAGGTTGTTAGGTTAGGCTAATGTTAACCCCATTCTTACTAGGTTAGGTTAGGTAAGGTTGTTAGGTTAGGCTAATGTTAACCCCATTCTTACTAGGTTAGGTTAGGTAAGGTTGTTAGGTTAGGCTAATGTTAACCCCTGTATATTAACCGGCATTTGAAAAGGCTAACATCCGAGAAACAGAAATAACTGATATGAGTGAACAGAAAATAAAGGATATAGTTAACAAGTTGGACACAAATCAGTGGAAGCAAGAACTGGAGCTAAACCCTAGCGTCAAATTATACCAAGAAAATAAAAAGGACATTAAGGAAGAACACTTTTGCGATAACACTCCATCTTCAGTGACCCTATTCAGATGTCGCACAACTACTCTACAGCTCAACGACCGAAGAAGGTTTAGTGAGGAGGACACCAAGTGTTTAGCATGCCAGGCGGAAAATGAAAATGTTGACATTTTGTACTGTATTGCGATTATTACCAGCAGATAAGAGACAATAGTAAATTGTTTGAAAGACCATATACATAAAATAAATTAGCAGAATTACTATTTGGAAACAGTGAAAATAAGCAAGAAGTGAAACACATGATACATAGTATTTGGGCGAAACGAGAACAACTAAGAAAACAACAATACAATGAAGCTCAAATAGACTTTTAAAAAGTGAACGCCAATAGAGGGGGGGGGGGGGTTTGAAAAGGTGATCTCCCTGAACAATCACCAGACCACTTAAGATCAGTTGTGCCGGCTTATTTACCAAGATTTAAATGTATTTTATTTGTTCAAGGAATATAGCCTAGTGTTATATTGTTGTTAATCATTCAGTGAATGGAGGATTTGCAGTAGCTTACCCATAATGGCCGTGGCATATATAGGTTGAGGGGGGGGCATAGCATATTGTCATCATCATATATATTGCCAACAGGGGGGAAATAACAGTTGGCCGTGGGATAATTTCGAAAAATAGCAGTCCAATTAGACGGGAACATTACCGCGAGTATAATAAATAAAGCCGCCAACACAACCCTTACCGAGGAAAGTCGGCGAAATTGCGTTTATGTTTTTTTGTTAAGTTGTTGTTATCGCAAATCTTCCATGTGGACGATATTGAGAATTGTATTGCGAGTCTATACGTACACTCGCGCGTACTAAAAGTTGCTCAGGGGTGGGTCATTCCTTCCCCTACTCCACCCTGGGCAGGTGGAAGGGGGGAGTCGGGTCCAAGTCAACCCCATAGAGTACAGATTGGATAGAGGCGAAATCGTGACGTCACACGGTTATTTTACCGCGCGTCCTAGGGATTTGTTGGCAGGACTGTTGTAGGGCATACAACCAAAACACCTCGGTCGTTTTTCCGGTGCAATGTTATTTTGGTAACATTCAAGGAGACTACTGCAGGACTCTTCTTCTTCTTCTTACCTCTGACTGGGTATAGGCTATCCTAGTGTTTACTAGCCTATACCACTTTGAAAGGACATTAGCCTAACCTAACAACCTTACCTAACCTAACCTAGTATTATAGGTGGGGGCTGCCGCCCCCACACCCCCGCTTTGACTTAGATTTTTGGTGTGTTTGTCTGTGAAGTGGGTATTTTTCAATTTGTTGATAACGAAAATCCTCCATGCGGACTATATGGAGAAAAATATGACGAATCTATTGGTGCCTATTTTCCCTAATAAATTGTTTCTCATAACGTCGCACTACTGTCCTTGAATATTATCGTTATTTTAATACCACGAATTTTGTTGATATATTTGAAGATAAATATTGAATCTATATGCTCTAAAAATCATTAGAAAATTTGTTTTAACCCTCGGCAAAACATAATAAAAACGTATGGTACTAAAATGTCTTTTTCGTAACAAGGTTGTCAATACGGTACTTCCAGTTATCGATAGCTCTAAAGATCATATGAAAATGTGGGGTGTGACAGGGGGCAAATAGCAGAAAATATAGCGTCGAAATAGACGGGAACGTAAGTGCGACCGCGGCGATCGCCCTATGTAAACAATGACGACCGTACGCCCGAACTCTACATCCATCCCAAATTGAGCTTGCTGTCAAAACAAAAATACATATACGCTGGCTCGCTACCGCTCGCCAGTAAAATATTGACACCTGGATGGGAGTGAACGTCTTAAAACAGTAGGCTGAATGGGGCCGATTGGGTACAAGCCAAAGAGAGAAGGAGAGGTAGAGAGAAGGAGAGGTAGAGAAAACAAGCGAGGTGGGGTCTCTTAAGGACAGGTTAGACTGTTCACGGTAGTCCTCCTGTTTGGCAGGTGTAAAAGATGCAGAACGAATTATCCTTCGAAGTGTTAAATTAAATACTAAAAGGACTTACCTGAAGCAATATGGTCAGAAGAAGAAGAAGCAGTGTGACCCAAGGGAGTATGTTAAGACAAATTGAACATTTAATGTCCATATTATTCGTAATCCAGGGCCACTTCTGTATTAGGGTTAAGGGCAAAATAGTTTGCCATGGCTGTATCTGGTTAATTCCTTTCTTAAGTGTTCACATTAGAAGTTGATGCATAGTTTTGTCACTGAAATGTTGGTACGTAATTAACGCCGAGTCACTAGAATGTTATTATCTTCAACAAAGAGTACTTATATGACTATCAAGTATTATTAACAAACGCACAACACGATCGACCCACCCTCTCCCCACGCTAGATCTATACCGAATGGGAGAGGCGAAGATTGAGTTGAAGTTTCGAACCAGTAATACGTCAAATTAAAAGGCTAGTGAAGCAAGACATGAGCGGGCACCAGCATACTTTGACCATATAGCTTCATTTTGAGAATCAATGTTATACGTTACCAATGGAATAGTTAATTATAGAAATGATACATTTTGGTAAACATTATTATAAATAACAGAGTTTGTTGCGCATAATTTACATATTATATTTAGATATGCAATGTTTTAATTTGAATAACTGTAGATGTTTAGAAACATTTATATGCATACAAGTACGGAAGTGGTTCAGTCACTAATTCAGATGTTCCGAAGCACCTAAGTGTTGCTGAAATTGAATTAGTATACCAAAATATTAAATGTTCTCTCATTGGCTTTTGCCATTAAAGAAAACGTACAGGAAAGCGAAATGTGGAATCACGACAACGCATAAGGACTCTCTCACATTACGACTGTATTGCAGTTGAATGAGTCACATTTTATTCTGACTTGGCCACAACTGCCTCCACTGAGTAAACAAGGCGTGCACATACGATTAAATGTTCATGCATTTTGAAATTTAATATAAAAAAATATATTATATTAATGTACACTTGACCGCATTACAGCGAAAGTCACCTAGTCTTTAGACTTGGGTAAATTCGTTGTGTAGTGTGTTCGCTCTGAATATAGTAAGATCTCTCACTCCCGTCCCTGAATCAGTCGCAAATTTTGTTCCTTGTATGAAAGGTCCTAAAATTTACAAAATAGTGGTGCGAAAGGTCTTACAATCGCTAACATAATAAAGCCAAACATTAAGTTCCATAACCCATACAGTACCGGTGACGTCCTTGTCATTATATTGTGACAACTATTGGACGATTGCAATGATGAACGATATAAGGAAAAATATACTTAATGTTTTTTTTTGGAAATTGGGTGATATCAAGATTTTCGTTTGAAATTAGCACTCGATTCCAAATTTTATTGGACACTTATAAGACAAAGTCCTTCTAATCTCTTTAAATATAGTGCCTTATATCTGATATTAGAAGCGGGTAAAGAATAACCGTATGATGTATTAAACTCCCTGTCGAGTTTTGTTTGTGCGGCTTTAGCAGACTTTTGATCATCACAAGTTCACAACAACATGAGTAATCTAATATACCAGAAGCTGGGTGTGCTCAACCGCCTTAGGGGGTTCTTTTCCCCTGCACAGCTTCTTGCTCTGTACAGGGGCATAGTGCACCCTTGTATTTTTTTTTTTTTTTTTTTTTTTTAAGAGACAATGAACGGAGGAAGGAAAAACACAGATAAAACAAAAAGGTCCATGTGCCTAAAGGCATCCTCCATTCATAAAATGTTTGTAACAACTGGATTTAAACATTTGTTGATTGTAAGTTTGTGGAAAGCAATTCGAGGGAAGTGAATTCCAAAGAGTAGTAGCTCTGGGGATAAATGAATTCTGATAAGCAGAAGTTCTGCATTGTGGAGGAGAAAGTGTAAATTCATGGGCGCTCTCAGCTGCCCTAGTTCTACGGGGAAAGATGTGGAGAGGCGGCACAATTGAAGCAAGTTCCTCGGAACAATTGCTGTGAAAATATCTGTAGAATAATGCAAGGGATGCAACGTTTCTTCGTATGGCTAATGTAGGAAGGTCCTGTGTGATTGCAGGGTTATTGATTAATCTAATAGCTTTATTTTGAATTTTGTCCAACTGCCTCAATGCAACCACTCCACTTCCACCCCACAGAGGTGAACAGTAATCCATCTGAGAGCGCACATGACTTTTATATATTACGGCCAACTGCTCGTCAGTGAAGAATTCTCGAACTCTGTACAGGAGTCCCAGTTTTTTAGAGGCATTCTTAGCAATGCTCCTAACATAATGTGTCCAGCTCAAGTTAGTAGTTAATGTTACACCGAGAATGTCAATACTAGGGGAAGTGGGAATATTTACATCATTAAAAAATATATGGGAGTCAGTGAGATTCTGTCGGTTAGAAAATTGAATGTACTTGGTTTTCTGTGCATTAAAGGAAACTAGATTCTCTTGTCCCCATTCATTAATTCTAGAAAGGTCCTGGTTCAGAGAAATTGCAGTGTTTAATTTTGAATTTATAAGATCGGGTTGGGTGAAAGAATTGGTAAATGTGAAGGAACTGTGGAGTGTTGAGTCATCTGCGTAGGAATGTATTGGATTATGAGTGGTAGATATGAGATCATTGATATGAATGAGGAACAGAGTTGGGGCCAAAACTGATCCCTGGGGAACACCAGCATTTATTGAGTGAAATTGAGAATAAAGGCCATCTACCATTACACATATTTTTCTGTTATGAAGATAAGAAGAAATTAGTGGAACTAATGATGCAAGGCCGTAGTGTGACATCTTCGACAATAAGGATTGATGCCAGACTCTATCAAATGCCTTTGATATATCCAGTGCTATTGTATGTGTTTCACCATGTTGGTCTGTAGCTTGGTTGATTTGATGCGTAAGAAGGCAAAGAATGTCTGCAGTTGATCGACATCGTCTAAACCCATATTGCCTATCACTGATTAATTTATTATTCTCCAGATGCTTAATTATGTGATTATTTAATATAATTTCAAAAACTTTGCCAAGAGTGGAAGTTATAGCTATTGGTCTGTAGTTTGATGGATCTGAAGAGGCACCTTTTTTAGGAACTGGATGGATGTTTGCTTCTTTCCAGGGTACTGGGAAGCATGAGGTATGAGTACACAGACGGAAAAATTTTGCCAATACAGGAGCGAGCACCAAGGAGCAATTCTTAAGTACTATTGGAGGAATTTCATCTGGACCAGGAGCCTTATCTACTGAGAGATTCTGCAAAATAGTTTTGAGTATTGTTCACATGTGTGGGGAGGTTCCTCTCCCACCACTCTCCTAGACAAGGTTGAAAGGAAGGCCTTTCGTATCATTAACTCCCGTCCACTCACCAACTCTCTGCAATCTCTCTCTCTCCACCGCAATGTTGCATCTCTCTCGCTATTCTATCGCTACTATAAATAAGCAGTGTTCCTCAGAGCTATCCCAGTGCATACCACCTCCTTTATGTAGGGCACGTGGTACCCGTCTTGCAACTCAATCCCACCCCTACTCTGTGCAACTCTCCAACCCAAGAGTGAAACGTTACTCTCAAACTTTCTTCTACTCAACAGCTGAGCTCTGGAACTCTCTCCCAGAATCAGTCTTTCCCGCTGCCTATGACTTAAATTGCTTCAAACTCCGTGTGTCCAGGCATTTTGGCTCGAACGTCCCTTGATTTTGGCCCTGTCACTCTTTCAACTATGGGAGAGGCACTCGCTATAGGCAGTTATGCCTTTTGCCTCCCTCAATCACATAGAAAAAAAAAAATACAATGATAATGTTCATCTGATCCGGAGAAGTACACTGTGGTAACCAAGATAGCATGAAGTAACCCCTGTATACCTGTTTGGATAAAGCCGGTATCACACGAGAGCTTTTATAGTCAACATTCGATGATCAAAATTTGTCTGGCAGCATTTCTGGAATATTTTGCACAGGCATCGGAAACTAGACATAATACGTGAATTTAGGTAAACAAAATATTTTAAATGTCGACCTAATAAGCTGCCAGACCAGTGTTGAGGATAAATGTTGAGGGAAAAAGCGCTTGTGTGATACCGGCTTAACTAACCCGAATGTCCTACCACAGAGAGGGCAACGATATGGATTTAACTCCCTGGTCAAACGTAGCCTAAAATGAGCACCCCATGACCCTTTCCATATTTTTGAAGATGGACTGTTTCATAGTGTTCACTAAAATGAATTACGAATAGTTCAAGATTGAGTAAGCAGCATTCAGTACTCAGAAATGCACAACGATATGCATATAAACCTTTTCAAAAGATCAAGTCCATGCTAATGCTTTTCGTCCACCCTAAAATATTGAAGTCATGTCCTTCCATTCTAGAAAGGCAAAAAGAAAGAACGGGAAAAAATGTGTTAGGTCTTGTCTTTTATGACCGGAATACTGAGCAAGACGTGTTGTGGTTAGGAGCTTCGGAGTCAGGCCGGGGGAAACGAAGCTCGGACGGCCTGCTGGGGGTACGATTATCTTGCTTGGTTAAAAGTTGGGGTCTTGAGGCAAACCTTTATTCATGTAGGTGGCTCAAGAAATACCTCCGAGGAAGACAAAAGAGCTGCTGGTGCTTTATAAACCGTGACACACCAAAAGAAAATTAGAGAGAGAGAGAGAGAGAGTTGAGTGCTCCTTTGGAATATCTCAGAGAACTGAGACAGGGCAGCAATTCAATTGTTATCTATTTATAATTGTTTTGTTCATTTATGGGAATGTGACCTGCACTACTTCCCACAATGAACCGCAAATGTGTATACAGTCTGCATTACATATGTGTATACAGTCTGCATTACATATTTCCCCACACAAACTGCATAATACTGCTGATACTGCATAATACTGCATAATACTGCATAATACTGCTGACATGACACTGGCTAAAAACTCTTATCCACAGCCACTGTAACTCCTTGAGGATTATGACGCGTTTTGACAGCATATTCTAGCTATCATTAAGCGATATTGTTCAGTTTTGGAAGGCCCTTTAGCAGTCAAAGGGGTGAGAACCATCTCAATCATCCCCCTGACTCCCCAATTCCTTCCTAAACTGAACCCATTCGTTTACTGATAGACAGACTAAACTGTTAAAATATCTCAAAATCCTCAAGGAGTTATCAGTATTATTACATTCAAGATACGCCTCTCCCCTTGCTTTAAGGGGAGATTTCCACTTGAGGGACTTTTTTCTTGACCCCTTTCTCCCTCATGTCTAGCCCCATTGCTTTTGAGATTTTAAGACGTTTGCCCCATTAGTTTGGTGATTTTTAAGAATGTCCGCCCCATTTTGTCAATGTTAAGACCTTTCGTGCCATTTAGGTGTCGATTTTATCCTGGCGAGCGATAGCGAGCCTGTAACTTAAGAGTAATCGGCCTTCGGCCGGGACATTTTTCTACCGAAAAATGTACAAATTTATCTTGAAAGGGGGTCAAGGGGGTGAAATTATAAGATTGCTGGAGGAGTAGGAAACAAACTAGAAACCTCCCCTTAAACCTTCAATGACCGAGCAAAAATATAAAGGCTATAGTCTCAAGTTACAATATTAGAGGTCTTAACACTATATGGGTTATCATGATATATTGTTTGTTTATTATTGAGGATTTTGCTTGTTGTTGCCATCTTTCAATCATGTATTTAGTTTGTCTCCTAGGCTAACAAAACACCTTCCCAAAACAAACTAAACTATTAATAACCCTACTCAGACCTTTCTTCAAACTAAAGGTTAAACATTTTCGATATAAATATGTCCTATTTTTTCTAAATTACAGGCCCTCTATCGCTCCCCCAGAAATTAATCGACATATGAATGAGGTGGAACGTCTTTTTTTCGCCAAACTATTTGCTGAAATTTCTTAAAATCTCCAAACTAATGGAGCAAAACAGGGGGGGGGGGTAAAACAGTAATAATAATATCAGTAATAATAACAGTAATAATAATAACAGTAATAATAACAGTAATAATAATAACAGTAATAATAATAACAGTAATAATAATAACAGTAATAATAATAACAGTAATAATAATAACAGTAATAATAATAACAGTAATAATAATAACAGTAATAATAATAACAGTAATAATAATAACAGTAATAATAATAACAGTAATAATAACAGTAATAATAATAACAGTAATAATAATAACAGTAATAATAACAGTAATAATAATAACAGTAATAATAACAGTAATAATAATAACAGTAATAATAATAACAGTAATAATAATAACAGTAATAATAATAACAGTAATAATAATAACAGTAATAATAATAACAGTAATAATAATAACTCCCACGAACTAAATAGGGTAAAGAGCCTAACCCAAACAACCTGGAGCCTATGGTCGTTAAGGGGGGTCATCTGCTTTATTTATCTTTCTCTAGTTTTCTCTCTTTCTCTGACTTGTATCCATTTGGCCCCATTCAGCCAACTGTTTTAAGACTTTTATCCCCATTCAGGTATATTTTTGTTTTCCTGGCGAGCGATAGCGAGCCAGCATTGTATGGAGAAATCCGGCTTCGCCGGAGAAATGTTTATCGAAAAATGTACAAATTTAGCTTGCTGTAAAACAAACATATATACAGTATATGCTGGCTCGCTACCGCTCGCCAGGAAAATATTGACACCTGGATGGGGATAAACGTCTTAAAAGAGTAGGCTGAATGGGGTTCAATGCATACAAGCCAAAGAAAGAGGGAGAGAAAGAGAAAACAAGCGAGGTGGGCTACCTTAAAACATACCCTGTGAATTACACCGGGGTGTTGCTCCAAGACAGACCGCAGTATACGTATGGGGATGGTCAACGTCTATATACTGTATATACCTGTATGGGGATGGTCAACGTCTATATACTGTATGGGGATGGTCAACGTCTATATACTGTATGGAGATGGTCAACGTCTATATACTGTATGGGGATGGTCAACGTCTATATACTGTATATACCTGTATGGGGATGGTCAACGTCTATATACTGTATGGGGATGGTCAACGTCTATATACTGTATATACCTGTATGGGGATGGTCAACGTCTATATACTGTATGGGGATGGTCAACGTCTATATACTGTATGGGGATGGTCAACGTCTATATACTGTATGGAGATGGTCAACGTCTATATACTGTATGGGGATGGTCAACGTCTATATACTGTATGGGGATGGTCAACGTCTATATACTGTATGGGGATGGTCAACGTCTATATACCTGTATGGGGATGGTCAACGTCTATATACTGTATGGGGATGGTCAACGTCTATATACTGTATGGGGATGGTCAACGTCTATATACTGTATGGGGATGGTCAACGTCTATATACTGTATGGGGATGGTCAACGTCTATATACTGTATGGGGATGGTCAACGTCTATATACTGTATGGGGATGGTCAACGTCTATATACTGTACGGGGATGGTCAACGTCTATATACTGTATGGGGATGGTCAACGTCTATATACTGTATGGGGATGGTCAACGTCTATATACTGTATGGGGATGGTCAACGTCTATATACTGTATGGGGATGGTCAACGTCTATATACTGTATATACAAGTACCTGTTCCAAGTAGGCCAGAAATCGTGAAACCTAATAACCCCTGTAACTCAAGAGAGGGCTAGAGCAAATGGGTTGTAAATGTCCACACCTATTCCCTGGCTGACCCTTCCCAAATGGTAGACATATTAGCTCGATTACTCTAGTTGTTTGTACATGACAGAGGTTAGTGTTCAAGCGGTCGGGCTTACTTATTTGGAACACGGTATAGCGAGAGAGGGAATTTGGTGTTCCCCAGACCTAGAGACCCTATAGTAACAGAGATCGGCCAACCTCCGCCATTTTGTTACCACTGATGTCTTTGCCTCCCTTTACATTCAAATATATCCATACCCATTATACACATTCGGCAATACTGGTGCGGAATAGATATACTTCCCCCTTGGATCTAATTTATAAAATATCGCAAATAAAATAGCATACGATGTTTATATAATTATGACACCAACATGGCGCCCAAAGAAAACGATGGCGACTCTCTTTTACTACAGGATCTCTAGTCGGACCAGGCGATATACAGGGTGGTACGTTATCGCTCGCCAAGTTAATGGCACGAAAGGTCTAAAAGTCGACAAAAAATAGGGCGAAAGGTCTTAAAATCGCCAAACTAATGGGACGAATGTCTTAAACCCTCAAAGCTATTGGAGCTAAAGATGAGGGAAAATGGAGCTTCCCTTATTTGAGGCAATTGAATTCTGCGGCACCCTGTATGTTTTCCATTTTTCCCGTACAATAACAAAGACTGAATTAATATCCATGCATATGTTGTCAAGGAGATAATAAATACAGGTGTAGTGAATATTGAACTGTTGGCGCCATAAATATTGTGTTGCATGGTGGGTTATATTTTGATAATTGGTGGGTTATA
Organism: Paralithodes platypus; assembly: GCA_032716605.1. NCBI lineage: Eukaryota > Metazoa > Arthropoda > Malacostraca > Decapoda > Lithodidae > Paralithodes > Paralithodes platypus. The sequence goes on from CM064487.1 coordinate 129,628,974, forward strand.
TTTTGTTTGATGATGTGTTTTGCTCTCCATACGGACTAACCCAATTCACCTGTATAGCGCTTAGCTTGTTGTTCATCGATCACCTTTCACCTATTTAATAACCTATTCCTGCGACAATATTCGTTTTTCATCTTTCATCTATTAAGTTAGATTTGCTAAGGTATGGTAATTCGGATGAGTAAGTTATGTTTGGGTAATTCAGATAATTTAGTTACAATAGCTGAATTCATTTAACCCTCTCCCACATATGACGCGATTTTGAGCCTATTAGGGATACTTTAAAGCCTTTGTTACCATTAGGGGCATTTAGAAATCTTTAGCTTACTTACTTCAACCTCTGCAGTTGTCTTTGAGTTAGCTGTGGGCAGAAAACTAATTTTGGAGAGGTAATTATAAGAGTGAGAGAACTCGATTTCTTATTGCTAATCTGGCAACCTCTGCATCATATGAACGTGAAAGGGTTAAGTTACTATGTGAGTTGGTAGGTTGTTAAGGTAACTTAATTTAAGAAAAGCTGTGCCAGACCTTAACTATCTATATATCTATCTATATTTTGTGTAGTTATAGTCTCCACTATTGAGTGATAATTGCCAACCTGACGCACTCTGGTAGGTAAATATATTAAATAAATATATACTTGTCGACTATTGAAAACCGTTCTTTTCAGTTCGCCTGGCTTTACAACCGAATAACAAATCACCTCCTTGGTTCCCATTACGAATCTTAAGCCAGTGTCACACGAGCGCTTTTTCCGTCAATTTTCCATGAGCAAGTTTTGTCTGGGGATATTAAGGGATATGTTTGCATTGGAATCGGAAACTAGATCGAAGGTAGATTATGTTAGGTAGTTTAATTCTTATGGAACTTGTATTTTGAAGCTGCCAGAAAACAATTGCCGGTAAAAATTGACGGAAAAATCGCTCGTGTGACACCGCCTTTACTCTTCACATTCATCTATTGTTATGCTGGTAGTATTTGTAAGCATATTTACGCCCTAAAAAATGCGATAATAACGAAAGTTTAATCCTTACACAGTTGAATAAGGTTAGATTGCAAAGAGAGAGAGAGAGAGAAGCGTATTGCGAGACACAGTTTTATGTAAATATTCTGATTAAACCTCTGGTAATTCATTAAACCTCCGGTAATTCATTAAACCTCCGGTAATTCATTAAACCTCCGGTAATTCATTAAACCTCCGGTAATTCATTAAACCTCCGGTAATTCATTAAACCTCCGGTAATTCATTAAACCTCCGGTAATTCATTAAACCTCCGGTAATTCATTAAACCTCCGGTAATTCATTAAACCTCCGGTAATTCATTAAACCTCCGGTAATTCATTAAACCTCCGGTAATTCATTAAATCTCCGGTAATTCATTAAACCTCCGGTAATTCATTAAACCTCCGGTAATTCATTAAACCTCCGGTAATTCATTAAACCTCCGGTAATTCATTAAACCTCCGGTAATTCATTAAACCTCCGGTAATTCATTAAATCTCCGGTAATTCATTAAACCTCCGGTAATTCATTAAACCTCCGGTAATTCATTAAACCTCCGGTAATTCATTAAACCTCCGGTAATTCATTAAACCTCCGGTAATTCATTAAACCTCCGGTAATTCATTAAACCTCCGGTAATTCATTAAACCTCCGGTAATTCATTAAATCTCCGGTAATTCATTAAACCTCCGGTAATTCATTAAACCTCCGGTAATTCATTAAACCTCCGGTAATTCATTAAACCTCCGGTAATTCATTAAACCTCCGGTATGTTAAGAACACTCCGATGATTCATTAAACCTCCGGTAATTCATTAAACCTCCGGTAATTCATTAAACCTCCGGTAATTCATTAAACTCCGGTAATTCATTAAACCTCCGGTAATTCATTAAACCTCCGGTAATTCATTAAACCTCCGGTAATTCATTAAACCTCCGGTAATTCATTAAACCTCCGGTAATTCATTAAACCTCCGGTAATTCATTAAACCTCCGGTAATTCATTAAACCTCCGGTAATTCATTAAACCTCCGGTAATTCATTAAACCTCCGGTAATTCATTAAACCTCCGGTAATTCATTAAACCTCCGGTAATTCATTAAACCTCCGGTAATTCATTAAACCTCCGGTAATTCATTAAACCTCCGGTAATTCATTAAACCTCCGGTAATTCATTAAACCTCCGGTAATTCATTAAACCTCCGGTAATTCATTAAACCTCCGGTAATTCATTAAACCTCCGGTAATTCATTAAACCTCCGGTAATTCATTAAACCTCCGGTAATTCATTAAACCTCCGGTAATTCATTAAACCTCCGGTAATTCATTAAACCTCCGGTAATTCATTAAACCTCCGGTAATTCATTAAACCTCCGGTAATTCATTAAACCTCCGGTAATTCATTAAACCTCCGGTAATTCATTAAACCTCCGGTAATTCATTAAACCTCCGGTAATTCATTAAACCTCCGGTAATTCATTAAACCTCCGGTAATTCATTAAACCTCCGGTAATTCATTAAACCTCCGGTAATTCATTAAACCTCCGGTAATTCATTAAACCTCCGGTAATTCATTAAACCTCCGGTAATTCATTAAACCTCCGGTAATTCATTAAACCTCCGGTAATTCATTAAACCTCCGGTAATTCATTAAACCTCCGGTAATTCATTAAACCTCCGGTAATTCATTAAACCTCCGGTAATTCATTAAACCTCCGGTAATTCATTAAACCTCCGGTAATTCATTAAACCTCCGGTAATTCATTAAACCTCCGGTAATTCATTAAACCTCCGGTAATTCATTAAACCTCCGGTAATTCATTAAACCTCCGGTAATTCATTTAATCCTTTCCTAATCTTCCCATCACAACCCTTGCGCATCATGTTTCTCGAGTGTTAGCCTCTGCAAGTAGATGTACAAGAACTCGAGTTTAACTGCATTGGTTATTTTGTATTTTGTTTTACAGATAACCATATTAACACTAAACCTAGACATTTAACAGTTTGCTTCAACGCAACATTCATTGTTGGTCCTCCAGTGCTTTAGAGATACAAAAAAAAAATCCAAGTGACTAACCATTCTGTCACCTACAGTACTGTATTATATTAAGGGGAGATGGGTCGCTTTTCTGGAAACCCTTCTCCCTCATGCTTAGCCCCAATAATCTGGCAATTTTAAGACATTTCGACCCATTTCTTTGTCAATATCCTTACCTTACCTTTGGATACCTTTGGATGTGTTCGCCGCTCCTCTAGCGGCACCAAGGAGCGCGACGCCCCTCGTTATGGGTGGTGATTTGGTGCAGTAGACTGTTTGAAGCGACAGCTCGCTCCCTTGCGAGGATGGGCTCGTCTGGCACTTTTTGCAGTTCGACATCTAGGGCTCTCTTGAAGTTGTCTAACGAGATGTCCCTCATGTCTCTTACTCGCCGTGGGAGTTTGTTGAAGAGACGTGGGCCTCTGTGTGATAACCAGCCCTCTCGCAGAGAGCCCATAGCACCCCTGTTATTCATCCGGGGGATTTCGCATTCCCAGCCTCTCCTATCACTGAATTTCATGACTATCGGAGTATGTAGGTTTGGTACTAAACCCTCTGCGATTTTCCACGTGTATATTATTAGGTAACGTTCTCTTCTACGTTCCAGTGAGTACAGATTCAGTGCTCTTAAACGCTCCCAATAGTGTAGATGTTTTATCGAACTTATATGCGAAGTGAAATTTCTTTGTACACTCTCTACGTCATTTATTTCACCTGCTTTGTATGGGGATGTTAATACGCTACAGTATTCAAGCCGCGGTAGCACTAGAGATTTGAAGAGCGTTATCATAGGCGCGTGTTTTAAAAGTACGCAGAATCCAACTCGTTAGACGTTTCGCAGCCGCCACTTTGACCTGGTTATGTACTTTGAAACCCATATTTTCAGACATTAATAACCCAAGGTCTTTCACACTGTCTTTCCGTTCTATTATGTGGTTAGATTCTGTTAAGTAATTTGTAATTTCTTTAACACCATTATTATCTCCGTACCGTATTAATTGGAATTTGTCCTCATTGAATTGCATGTTGTTTTCCCTGGTCCACCGGAACACTACATTCATGTCTTCCTGCAGTCGGCCCGTGTCCTCTTGTGTCTTTACTATCTTGCTTAATTTTGTGTCATCAGCAAAAGACGACACCGTACTGTGTCTGGTGTTGGTATCTATGTCGCAAATTAGTATGAGGAACAGAAGGGGCGCTAGCACTGTTCCTTGGGGCACTGAGCTTTTGACATCCGAAGGCTCAGAAGTGACTTGGTTTACTGCTACCGATTGTTTTCGGTTTACGAGGAAATTGTATATCCACCGTCCGATTTTCCCAGTTATACCTTTTGCTTTCAGTTTGTGGGCTATTATACCATGGTCACATTTATCAAATGCCTTAGCAAAATCGGTGTAAATGACATCCACGTTTTTCTTTTCTTCTAGCGCTTTAAGAATTTTGTCATAGTGTTCCAAAAGTTGTGAGAGACATGATCTTCCCGCTCTGAACCCATGTTGACCGGTGTTGTGTAGTTCATTTGTCTCCATGAATGTTGAAATTTTGCTTCGCAGGACTCGCTCGAAAACTTTAATGATGTGAGAGGTTAGAGCTACCGGGCGGTAGTTTTTTGGTAGTGCTTTACTCCCTCCTTTATGCAGTGGGGCAATTATTGCGTTTTTCAAGCTATCTGGTATGTCACCAGTGTCTAGACTCCTTCTCCACATTATAGCCAGGGGTTTTGAGAGGTTTTCCTTACATTTTTTCATTAGGATCGAATTCCAAGAGTCCGGGCCTGGTGCCGAGTGGGATGGCATGTTGGAAATGGCCTCTTCTATGTCTTTTGGACCGAAATCAATATCCAGCATCTGAGGGGTTTCCGTGGGGGAGGTTTCCATGAAAAATATATTTTGGTCTCTGATGACTTTTGTTTCATCAGGCTCACTGAATGCCATTTCATACTGCCTGCTTAAGAGTTCGCTCATTTCCTTTTTGTCCCCTGTGAAAGAGCCGTCCCCTTTGCTCAGTGGGCCGATGTTTGATGTTGTTTTAGCCTTTTGTTTGGCGTATGAAAAGAAGTATTTGGAATTTTCCTTTATACCTGCAATAGCTTTCCTCTCCTCTTCCATATGTTGTAGTTCATATGATATTCTTAGCCTTTGTTCAATTTCCACAATTTCTCTATCTATTTCGACCTTTTGCCTATCCTGTAGATTTTGATGTGTGCGTCTTTGTGTGAGTAATTTTCTTCTTCTGTACAGCCTCCTCCTTTCCCGATCTTGTTTGCTTCTTCGTTTTGTTTGTCTTGCAGGTATATGGTGGCTACAGATTTGGGTCATGGTTTCTGTTATTAAGACTAGACATTCTGCTGGTGTCAGGTTATCCATTAAATCTTCCCAGTCTATTTCCTCCATTTCTTGATTTACCTCTTCCCACCTAATGTTTTTGTTATTGAAGTTAAATTTACTGAAGGGGCCGGTTTTTGTTCTCGATTCTGAGGTTGTCTGTACACTTTCTAAGGTTGTTTTGATCTCAATTAATTTATGATCTGAGTATGTTGTGTCCGATATGTTAATGCTGTGTACTAGAGAGTCGTTGTTAGTGAAGACCAGGTCTAAGATATTGTTTTCCCGTGTGGGTTCAGCAATATGTTGGGTAAGACTAAAAAAATCACAAAGTTCAAAAAGCTCTCTCGTATTAGTATTTGCTTCTCCGGTGTTATTTGCCACTAACTGGTTTTCTAGTTGTCTCCATTTAATGTTTGGTAGGTTAAAGTCTCCTAGCCATATAATATTTGGTGTTGGGTTCCTCAGGGTTTCCACTTCTGATTTTATTTTGTTGAGCTGGGTTTTGAATTCTTCTCGGGATGAGTCTGGAGACCTGTATGTAACAATAACTGCTAAATTTAGGGATTCTATTTTAACTCCAAGTATTTCCACCACTTCATTACTGTTATTTAGGAATTCAGTACATATCAGTGAGTCATGTATGTACAAGGCTACACCTCCATGTGATCTTTGCGTTCTGTCCGCCCTATGTAGGTTGTAACCAGGAATCCATACCTCACTATCTTCCTGATCTTTAATGTGAGTTTCTGTGAGAGCCGCAAATATAGCGTTTCCTTCTTCTGTTCGTGTCATTTAGGTGTCGATTTTTTCCTGGCGATCGATAGCGAACCTGTAATTTAGGAGGAACCGGCCTTTGGCCGGAATTTTGTTGTACCGAAAAATGTACAAATATATCTTGAAAGGGGATCCTAGATTTGTTTTGTTTAAGTTTGATGGAGGCATAGGGAGCAATAATATATACATGCAAAAATCGACCAAAAAGTGAACCATCCCCACTGAAAGAAGGACAATATTGATGTTTCTCTTAGCTTCGAGTTATTACAAAGTGTTACCTTTAGCATAGGATTCCTCATATGCAAACATTTACATTATTCCGTATTCTAAAGGTTCCCCCATGAGCTGTGACGTGTTGTTGCCATGGAGATGGAATACACAACAGGCAACTTGGCTATTTTAGGTGTTGACATTGTCTTCCTCTGACTCCACTGTGGCAGATATGGATATGAGGACCTTGTTATGATGATGATAATGATGATGATGATGAGTGTGATACGTTGTTAGTAATTTAGATTAGGTGAATTATATGAAGATTTAGCTTGCGGGGGATACAACTATGGGTTAAAATGATAGTGAAGTGTAACGCAGTCTACATACTTCAAAAGAGCATAGTTTGATATGACATTCCTTGACATAACAGTACAAACAATGGCTTAATGTAAATATATTCATATGTTATCTTAGCTAAACACAGCTTAATATATCATAAATAGGCATAGCTTATCATGAAATAGGCATAGCTTATCATGAAATAGGCATAGCTTATCATGAAATAGGCATAGCTTATCATGAAATAGGCATAGCTTATCATGAAATAGCAACCTAACTAAAAACAGCAGAGCGTAATATAACATACTAGGGAAACAGCAGAGCGTAATATAACATACTAGGGAAACAGCAGAGCGTAATATAACATACTAGGGAAACAGCAGAGCGTAATATAACATACTAGGGAAACAGCAGAGCGTAATATAACATACTAGGGAAACAGCAGAGCGTAATATAACATACTAGGGAAACAGCAGAGCGTAATATAACATACTAGGGAAACAGCAGAGCGTAATATAACATACTAGGGAAACAGCAGAGCGTAATATAACATACTAGGGAAACAGCAGAGCGTAATATAACATACTAGGGAAACAGCAGAGCGTAATATAACATACTAGGGAAACAGCAGAGCGTAATATAACATACTAGGGAACAGCAGAGCGTAATATAACATACTAGGGAAACAGCAGAGCGTAATATAACATACTAGGGAAACAGCAGAGCGTAATATAACATACTAGGGAAACAGCAGAGCGTAATATAACATACTAGGGAAACAGCAGAGCGTAATATAACATACTAGGGAAACAGCAGAGCGTAATATAACATACTAGGGAAACAGCAGAGCGTAATATAACATACTAGGGAAACAGCAGAGCGTAATATAACATACTAGGGAAACAGCAGAGCGTAATATAACATACTAGGGAAACAGCAGAGCGTAATATAACATACTAGGGAAACAGCAGAGCGTAATATAACATACTAGGGAAACAGCAGAGCGTAATATAACATACTAGGGAAACAGCAGAGCGTAATATAACATACTAGGGAAACAGCAGAGCGTAATATAACATACTAGGGAAACAGCAGAGCGTAATATAACATACTAGGGAAACAGCAGAGCGTAATATAACATACTAGGGAAACAGCAGAGCGTAATATAACATACTAGGGAAACAGCAGGGGGTAATATAACATACTAGGGAAACAGCAGAGCGTAATATAACATACTAGGGAAACAGCAGAGCGTAATATAACATACTAGGGAAACAGCAGAGCGTAATATAACATACTAGGGAAACAGCAGAGCGTAATATAACATACTAGGGAAACAGCAGAGCGTAATATAACATACTAGGGAAACAGCAGAGCGTAATATAACATACTAGGGAAACAGCAGAGCGTATATAACATACTAGGGAAACAGCAGAGCGTAATATAACATACTAGGGAAACAGCAGAGCGTAATATAACATACTAGGGAAACAGCAGAGCGTAATATAACATACTAGGGAAACAGCAGAGCGTATATAACATACTAGGGAAACAGCAGAGCGTAATATAACATACTAGGGAAACAGCAGAGCGTAATATAACATACTAGGGAAACAGCAGAGCGTAATATAACATACTAGGGAAACAGCAGAGCGTAATATAACATACTAGGGAAACAGCAGAGCGTAATATAACATACTAGGGAAACAGCAGAGCGTAATATAACATACTAGGGAAACAGCAGAGCGTAATATAACATCCTAGGGAAACAGCAGAGCGTAATATAACATACTAGGGAAACAGCAGAGCGTAATATAACATACTAGGGAAACAGCAGAGCGTAATATAACATACTAGGGAAACAGCAGAGCGTAATATAACATACTAGGGAAACAGCAGAGCGTAATATAACATACTAGGGAAACAGCAGAGCGTAATATAACATACTAGGGAAACAGCAGAGCGTAATATAACATACTAGGGAAACAGCAGAGCGTAATATAACATACTAGGGAAACAGCAGAGCGTAATATAACATACTAGGGAAACAGCAGAACGTAATATAACATACTAGGGAAACAGCAGAGCGTAATATAACATACTAGGGAAACAGCAGAGCGTAATATAACATACTAGGGAAACATAATTAATTACGGCTACGGTATATAGCAAAAGGTATTCCTTAAGGGGAGATTTCCACCTGGAGGATTTTTTTCTGGACCTCTTTCTCCCTCATGTTTAGCCCCATTGATTTTGAGATTTTAAGACGTTCGCCCCATTAGTTTGGCGATTTTAAGAACCCTCGCCCCATTTCTGTCAATTTTAAGACCATTCGTGCCATTTAGGTGTCGATTTTTTCCTGGCGAGCGATAGCGAGCCTGTAATTTAAGGGGAATCGGCCTTCGGCCGGGACATTTTTCTACCGAAAAATGTACAAATTTATATTGAAATGGGGTCTAGGGGGATTAATTTTTAGTTTGATGGAAGTCTAGGGAATCTACTAAAAACCTCCCCTTAAAGTGGGGTTGTATGGCCCTAATTCTCCATTATGTTTAGCCCCATTAGTCTTGTGATTTTAAGACATTCTCCACATTAGTTTGGCGATGTTAAGACCCTTCATGCCATTGATTAGTGGCAGCAAATCATTGCCGTAAACTAGATGAAAATACTTTATCGTGCACACGTATTATAGACGGGCAGGCTCTCCCACGTATTATAGACGGGCAGGCTCTCCCACGTATTATAGACGGGCAGGCTCTCACACGTATTATAGACGGGCAGGCTCTCCCACGTATTATAGACGGGCAGGCTCTCCCACGTATTATAGACGGGCAGGCTCTCCCACGTATTATAGACGGGCAGGCTCTCACACGTATTATAGACGGGCAGGTTCTCACACGTATTATAGACGGGCAGGCTCTCCCACGTATTATAGACGGGCAGGCTCTCCCACGTATTATAGACGGGCAGGCTCTCCCACGTATTATAGACGGGCAGGCTCTCACACGTATTATAGACGGGCAGGCTCTCCCACGTATTATAGACGGGCAGGCTCTCACACGTATTATAGACGGGCAGGTTCTCACACGTATTATAGACGGGCAGGCTCTCCCACGTATTATAGACGGGCAGGTTCTCACACGTATTATAGACGGGCAGGCTCTCACACGTATTATAGACGGGCAGGCTCTCCCACGTATTATAGACGGGCAGGCTCTCCCACGTATTATAGACGGGCAGGCTCTCCCACGAGTTTAATTCGTACAACCGAGATATGCAGTTCACACATAAAGCAACACCTTTATTCGTTAACTTAACCTAGATTAAAGCTAACCTTACACAATATAATAATTATTCCAACTATTTCAAATACATATAAATGTAATATGTCGTTATGCATAATTAACATCACAGTGGATCAGGGTGTGAATTAAGGGAGACAATCAAGGGAAACACACTTTTGCCATATATATACAAATCATCATAACTCGGTTACATAAGAAATGCCGTCCAGCACTCTCGCTCTCTCTTCCCCAGCCTGGCTCCGCACTCTCTTCATTACTTTAGACACGAGTACAAAGTTTCCGTGGAAGCTGTGTTAAGGGAGCCCACCTCGCTTTTTTTTCTCCTTCTCTCCCTCTCGCTTTGGCTTGTATCCATTCGGCCCCATTCAGCCTACTATTTTAAGACGTTTACCCCCATACAGGTATCAATATTTTCATGGCGAGTAGTAGCGAGCCAGCATATATATTTGTTTTGTTTTGACAGCAAGCTAAATTTGTACATTTTTCGATAGAAAAATGTCTCCAGCGAAGCCGGATTTCTACATACAATGCTGGGTCGCTATCGCTCGCCAGGAAGAAGTTGCCACCTAGATGGGGATAAACGTCTTAAAACAGTTGGCTGAATGGGGCCGAATGGATACAAGCCAGGAAAAGAGAGAACAGGAGAGAGAGATAAAAAAAAGCCGGTGACCCCCTTAACCTACGGTGATGGCCAAGTTTGCAGTCAGCTTCCCGGCCCTGGCTTCTCCTCCCGCGATGAGAGTCAACAAGGGACTCCATCGGCGGCTTAAGTAATCTTTTACGAGTGAAGTTGGTGTTGGCGGCGTTACTGTGAGTGCCGCGCCTCGTTACCGCCGGCCCGGGCTGGCAGGCGGGGAAGGAGGTGCCGAAAGAGCTGCCAATTCGGCCTGCAGCAGGTCAAGTTGCTATGAGTGGCTCGATTTTTTAAGTTTTAGTTGTCGATGGGCTACCTTCATCTTGCAACGTAAAGGCGTATTACTTAAGGGCAGTTTTTTAGTTCGTTCCCTGGAATTCCATCAAGCTTAAAATTGCACCCCCTAGACCCCCTCTCAATATAAATTTGTACATTTTTCGGTAGAAAAATGTCCGGCCAAAGGCCGATTCCTCTTAAATTACAGGCTCGCTATCGTTCGCCAGGATAAAATCAACACCTAAATGGAACGAAAGGTCTTAAAATTGACAGAAATGGGGCGAAACTTCTTAAAATCACCAAACCAATGGGGCGAACATCTTAAAATCTCAAAAGCAATGTGGCTAAAGACGAGGGAGAAAGGGGTGAAGAAAAAAATCCCTCAAGTGGAAACATCCCCTTAAAGGAACACATTCTGGGGAACCTGGAGGTAAAATAGTGTACAAAATAATATGCATTAATGGCCGTACATTAGTTACAATTGCAACTACAATTGTTAATTAAGTTAGCGTGACATTAAAAATTGAGCTTGATTTTGCCAGTGTCAGCCATTGTAAATTTATGGCCGGATGTTTTGTTCACACTAAGAAAACCGATATTAGTTTATCTGCTATTGAGTGTGTGTGTGTGAGTGTGTGTATATGTGTGTGTGTGTGTGTGTGTTAATGTGTGTAGTGTATATGTGTGTGTGTGTGTGTCAAAGAAAAGGAGAGAGAGCGAGAGAGCAATAATATTACATGAGTATCTCTTTCTGCCTATCCCCCGCCCCCCTCCCTTCCATCTCTCTCTCTCTCTCTCTCTCTCTCTCTCTCTCTCTCTCTCTCTCTCTCTCTCTCTCTCTCTCTCTCTCTCTCCTACTATATTCTCAATAAATTTTAGTTTAATGCATTCTTTTACACCCATGGCTCTATGCACAATTTAAAAATAATCCACGGCTTTTCGTATGTTGAATCTATCACAATAAACCCTAGATAGTGTAAAACTCCCTTCAATATCGAACTACCATTTATAAATAAGAGGTGTCTGTGAAGGGTCCCACCTCGTTATTTTTTGTTCTCTCTCTCTCTCTGGGGTGTATTCATTCAGCCCCATTGACTGTTTTAAGACGTTTATCCCCTTCCAGGTGTCGATGTTTTCCTGGTGACCGGTAGAGAGCCAGCATATTTAAACAGAAAATTGACAGCAAGCTATTTTTGTACATTTTTCGATAGAAAAATTTCTCCGGCGGCGAAGCAGGATTTCTTCATATAATCCACACCTGGATGGGGATAAACGTCTTAACACAGTAAGCTGAATTGGGGCGAATGGATTCAAGCCAGCGAAAGAGAGAAACGAAGATAAAAACAGCAGGTCACCCCTCTTAACATGTGGGGTTCCTCTATGATAAACAATGCCGAGACTGAACATTGGATTGTCTCATGTAAGATATCAACTGGCCTAGCCACTGTGAATTTACAGGGTGTATTTTCTGGACCCCCTTCTCGCTCATATTTAGTCCTACTAGTTTTGATATATTAACACGTTCGCCCCACTAGTTTGGTGATTTTAAAACTGTTCACCCTATTTCTTTGGTGTAGTTTGGTGTGGTGGGGTACGATGTAGTGTAGTGTAGTGCGGTGGGATGTGGTGTAGTGTATTGTGGTGTAGTGTGGTGTGGTGTGGTGTAGTGTTGTGTTATGTGGTGTAGTGTAGTGTGATGTGGTTGGGTACGATGTATAGTAGTGTAGTGCGGTGGGATGTGGTGTAGGGTAGTGTAGTGTGGTGTGAGACAGGCTGTACCGAAACACCCCGTACACATGTTCTGTCCGTGTCAACAACTCTGGTTAGGAAGCTGCAATTAAGGTCCGCATCATTGTTACGCAAGTGAGGGTGTAATTAGTTACTTTAAGGGGAGGTATTTATTTTGTTCCCTAGACCTCCATCAAGCTTAAAATTACACCCCCTCGAGTCCCTTTCAAGATAAATTTGTACATTTTTCGGTAGAAAAATTTCCCGGCCAAAGGCCGGTTCCTCTTAAATTACAAGCTCGCTATCGCTCGCCAGGATAAAATTGACACCTGAATGGCACGAAAGGTCTTAATATGGGGTGAAAGTTCTTAAAATCGCTAAACTAATGGGGCAAACGTTTTATAATATCAAAAGCAATGGGGCTAAACATGAGGGAGAAAGGGGTCAAGAAAAAAATCCCTCAAGTGGAGATCTCCCCTTAAACACACACATATATATTTATATATATATATACCGGTATATATATATATATATATATATATATATATATGACCAATATCATCAGCCCAACTTAAGGGGACCTGGGCCGTTTTTCTGGTCCCCCATCTTCCTCATGCTTAGCCCCATTAGTTTTCAGATTGTATGACCTTTGCTCCATTAGTTTGGCGATTTAAATACCTTTCGCCCCATTTCGTTGTCAATTTTAAGACCTTTCGTGCCATTTAGGTGTCGATTTTTTGCTGGCGAGCGATAGCGAGCCTTTAATTTTTAAGAGTAACCGGCCTCAGGCCGGAACACTTTTCTACCGAGAAATGTACAAATTTATCTTGAAGAGGGGGTCAAATTGTTTTGTTTCTAAGCTTAATGGAGTTCTAGTAAGGAAACTAAAACATAAATTAATACATTAATAAATAGACAAAAAACCTGGCCCATCTCCCCTTAAATGCCACTTCAGTGGAACTTGCTGCTGCTGCTTCTTTCTTCGCTATTTTTAAATATTGTTATTATATGTTAAACATAATGTTTTATGTGCGAGTAAATGGGCGTTTCCCTTTGGACGTGCGTTAGTATACATATATTTGGACGTGCGTTAGTATACATATATTTTTTAACTAATGCTAATTTCCATCTCTTGCAGTATTTCTGTGGCGTCGTCTAAGAGCTCCGCACTACAAGAGAACACAACATGTTTATCCTGCTGCTGCCTGCCCCAAACCGCTACTTATTATCGTACTACCAATCACTCATACCAATGTTTGGGGATGTGGTTATTCACAAATGCTTGAACGTGCACACATTACTATAAAGAATCATTCATATTCCTTGTCGTATTTGCGCCGCGTCGTCTACAGATACGACAACACAAGAAGCACCAAGGTAGGTCCCAGTGAAAAAGTTGTCCCTCCCCCGTGTTTATCCCGGCCTCTGCCCGCCACACACTCATACCGCCACACAACGGCCAATTACATTACAATATTGAACCATAAACTCCCGACAATGGTTGTTTCTGGTCGGGGAAACATTCGTGAACAGAATTTCTCAGTCGTCGTAACAGGAGCCAAAGTTTGTAGCAGCAACTCTTGTTAATTAGACGAGCTGTTGTCCGTCGTGGGTGGGTTTAAGGGAGCCCACCTCGCTGTTTTTATCTTTCTCTCCTTCTCTCTTTGGCTTGTATCCATTCGGCCCCATGGAGCCTACTGTTTTTAAGACGTTTACCCCCATCCAAGTGTCAATATTTTCCTGGCGAGCGGTAGCGAGCCAGCATATATATGTATTTGTTTTTACAGCAAGCTAAATTTGTACATTTTTCGATAGAAAAATTTCTCCGGCGAAGCCGGATTTCTCCATACAATGCTGGCTCGCTATCGCTCGCTAAGAAGAAATCGACATCTGGATGGGGTTAAACGTCTTAAAACAGTTGGCTGAATGGGACCGAATGGATACAAGCCAGGGAAAGAGAGAATAGGAGAAAAAGATAAAAACAAACGGTGGCCCCCCTTAAATGACGGGAAGGAACGCTTTTTATAGGCCGTAAAGTCATACTGTACCCTTGTTTCTGTAAACCAAGATTAAAGTAGAAACGCAGCTCTTTAAGTTGAAATATTTTGTAATTAAAAATATATACCGACGATCATGCTTTTATATTGTCAACCCACCAACTATGATAAGCCGTGCTCAAGGTAATTCAAACCTTACCTTAACCAAACTCCAATAGAAACATAACAATGGATATGCTAATGAGGACGACTTACCATTAATTAAAAGACGTTTCCCAGAAAAGAACGTACTACGATAGTAGGTCAGACAAAAATGTGTTGTTATAGGATATAGACAGTATAAGAACAAACTATTCCCCGGCAAAAACTATAACGTTAGAAGGGTATTTATTACGTAATACTAGATGAAAGAGTTAATTCTAAAGCTAATGTTGCTAAGGGAGTAGTATTATGTATATAGGTATTCATATATTTTCATTTTGTTTTAGGATTTCCAATAAAGGATTTCCTACACCACATTTATTTGAGTTTAAATTCATTATACAACGTAATTCATATAACTAAATCTAAATCATAAAATGGTATTACTATATATACGGTAATCTTTAATTAATGCTGCCAGAGAATCCTTGCAAAATTCCACCATACAAGTGCATAATTGGTTAAGGGGAGATTTCCACTTGAGGGATTTTTTTCTTTACCCCTTTCTCCCTCATCTTTAGCCCCATTGCTTTTGAGATTTTAAGACGTTCGCCCCATTAGTTTGGCGATTTTAAGAACTTTCTCCCGATTTATGTCACTTTTAAGACCGTTCGTGCCATTTAGGTGTCGATTTTTTCCTGGCGAGCGATAGCGAGCCTGTAATTTAAGAGGAACCGGCCTTCGGCCGGGACATTTTTCTACCGAAAAATGTACAAATTTATCTTCAAAGGGGGTCAAGGGGGTGTAATTTCAAGCTTGATGGAAGTCTAGGAAATACACTAAAAACCTCCCCTTAAGGTAATGCTGGCATAGAATCTCTTCTTGAAACATTTTGCAGCAGTAGACGCACTGAATGACGCACTAATATTTGTTGTTATAGCTAAACCTACAGTAGACGTTCATAGGCTCAATTTATTGTAAAGGAAAGTTTTCCACATACTAGAGTTGTTCTGTTTATAACATTAGACCACATTAAGTTTTACACATACTAGAGTTGTTCTGTTTATAACATTAGACCACATTAAGTTTTCCACATACTAGAGTTGTTCTGTTTATAACATTAGACCACATTAAATATCAGTTGACGATATCTGGAAAGTAATATTTGTATTGAATTTTCGAAAACAATCAGTTGAATGAATCATAACTCCCAAATATTAAATCTAAACGAGAATTCCCTGCAGATCTCCCCATAAACTAAGCTACATGCAGAATCAATATTTTCTAGTTTGATTTCACTCCTCGGCAGTTATACGATCTCGAAGAATGGCGTATGTCTCAATAAATAGGGGAAAGTCTATTCGTGTAAACAAGCAATCTTACCAGAAATGCAATCGACTAGACCTAGCTTCTGGGTACCCTGTAAGTCTTGCTAATCCCAAACGTTTATTGCAGGTAAATAGAAAGCATTAGGCAATCATAAGCAGGATAGACTAAATCAAATATGTATTGTCTTTGTTGAGCTTTGGAAACAGCGCGTGCAGTAGTAGGGTATTTATAAACATTGCTATGCTTCAATTATTTAATGAAAAACATATACAATCCAGGGCAGCATTTCCCAACCTAGGGGAAATTTCCCCCTGGGGGGAAATTTGAAGCTACCAGGGGGGAAATAATTACATGATTACACTGCCTACTACTACTACTACTAGCAATACAAAAAAAAAAATCTCGGAGATGGATTTTCTCATGCCCGAGAGAGAGAGAGAGAGAGTGTGTAGTCACAGTGTGTTTCGACTACTCTTTCCCTTGTCCTCATGACGGGGGAAATCTGGATGGTTGAACTGGTTGGAGGGGGAAATGACAGAAAAAAGGTTGGGAATCGCTGATCCAGGGTGCTGTATAGCTTGTGCGATGGATTATGACAAAGTATTAACCCTATCTGACGTAAATGAGATCTGTTAGGGAGCTTTCTGTTTCTCAATCCATTAGTTTTGTGATTTTCAGATGTTTCACCTGATTGGTTTGATAAGAAGACGTTTTGCATCACTCTGTTGTTTATTTTTGGGGGGGAGGGCTAACGATAGCAAATATGCAATTTAGAAGGAACCGGCATTCGTCCAGGACAATTTTGTTTTAGCGAAATGCGTATAAATGTAGGGTGAAGGGAGTTCAGAGGGGCGTTTTGAATCTTGAATTGGGTCTGGGGAGGCTATATAAAATATATATTAGCACTTTAAATTAAGGTAATTATAGTAAGCCGATCATTTGTTTTCAATATGAAATTGATAGGAGTACAACCACAATGTGATTCTTTAAATATATAGTATAAACCTAGGTAACTAAAAATAACATTAGGTTCATAAAATAAGGAAACAAGTATATCAACAAACTAACTGTAAGGAAATAATAAGAGAGTGAACCCTGGACGTGAGAGAACACCAGGACTCATGGAAACTTTGTAAATCCAGTATAATCCCGAGGGAGAACTTTTTATCAAAGAGCGAAAAACAAGTTGGATGATCTTTTTTCTTCTCTTGTGCCGTTACATGTATGTATGTATGTATGTATGTATGTAAGTAAGTAAACTTTACAAAAAATCACGTACACACACACTCGGAAATGTACTGTATATATACTGTATATATATATATATAGACAGAATATATATATATATATATATATATATATATATATATATATATATATATATATATATATACTAGGTATATATACACATAGAGAGAGAGAGAGAGAGAGAGAGAGAGAGAGAGAGAGAGAGAGAGAGAGAGAGAGAGAGAGAGAGAGAGAGAGAGAGAGAGAGTTATATCTATATCAATACACCATGCATATGTTGACCAATATTTCAGAGTTTATACAAGGTTATTTACACTTAAGCCGACGCAGTTTGGTAGAGGTATAAAATTTAATCTATTCTGGGCAACACTGCGAGTGAGTAATATGTTTATATTCAAACAACTACTCTTGCTCCGCATTAAAATGTTTCATACCCGGCCTGGTTTGCACCCGGACTCTCTATGTAACTTTTATATGTTACAAACGTGCAATTCTGTGAACACATATAATAATCACTCCCAGTGTTGGGGCGAATAAGTACAACTATTGTTAATGTACTTTGAAAATATATTGAAAAGGTATAATTATCCATCCATATTTAAAATAGATCAGGATCAACCACATTGTGTCCTATTACAACCACAACGCAGAAAAGGTCTCATCTACCAGTCACAATGTCAAACAGATTTGAGATATTGGTAGAGATGGAAGACGAACCAGAAGAGACCAGGCTCGTTGGGGATTCCATCCTACGAGGACAGGTCGAAGAGTTCTGCGACAGAGTCCCAAATCGACGAAAAAGATTTTGCATCCCAGGAGCTGGACTGGACGACATTGTGGAAGCCTTCGAAGATACCACAAAAGATGCAAATGAAAATACCCTTTTCGTCATCCATGCTGGTTCAAATGACGTCATGCGCACCAGATCCGAAGAGTTGATGGAGAAATATCGCAAGATGATCCAGCAGTACAAAAACAAGTCAAGGAATATCATCATCTCAGGCATTCTCCCGAAGATCGACGCACCTGACAAATTCTACGACAAGGCCTTCAGCACAAATAGCCGACTAATATATCTGTGTCTGAGGGAAGAAGTTGAATTCATGAACCTCTGGGACAACTTCTACAACCAGCCTACTCTGTTCTGCAAGGATGGCACTCATCTAAACCCTGTGGGTTCAGCACGCATGGGTCGTCTCCTATACGAAGCAGTCCGCAGCCATAGATCAAAAAACGCCATCCGAGAAGAAGCAGCAGTGACATAAATCAGCCAACGCCAAGCAAAAAACAGAGGCAACTGAGGACCACCAGCGATAAGGACCGAAGACAGCGAGGACCGAGGACAGCCATGAACATAAATGTAGATCCGACAAGAACCAAAAATATTATTAAAGAGCGTTCCGTGAGTTCTAAAATAACAAATTTAAAGGTTTTCTATACAAACGCTCGTAGTATACGCAATAAATTTTCAGATTTAGAGGAGCTAGTGTTTACAGAAAATTATGATGTGATTGGCATAACAGAATCTTGGCTCAATACAGAAGATAGGGACTTTTTAGCAGAGTATTCACTTCCCGGTTATGTATACAGAAGATAGGGACTTTTTAGCAGAGTATTCACTTCCCGGTTATGTAATGTTTGAGAAAAGCCGAATAAATCGAAAAGGAGGTGGCGTTTTACTTTATATAAAAGAAAGTCTTAACCCTACCCTCTTGTCAAACCCTCAAATTGTGAACGTCGACACATCTTTTGTGCTAATAAAGAATAATAAAGGTACAAAAATAATACTTGCGTTAATATACAGACCTCCAGCTCAATCAGTGCAAACTGACCGAGAAATTTACGAACAAATTGCAGATGTAAGTAACTCACATGATACCGTAATTTTTGGCGACTTTAATTTACCTGTGACCAAGTGGGGCGATACTCTTACTTCACACTCCGGAAATGACTTGTATACTAACTTGCAAGAGAGTTCGCTTTATCAATTTGTTCGAACGCCGACCCGTGGTAATAACGTTCTTGACATTGTACTTGCAACAAAAGAAGAATTAAAAGAGAATTTAAATGTTGGTGATGAATTCAGTAACAGCAACCATCGTATGATAACTTTCACTTTAAAGTTTACTAGTAACGAACCAAATAATAGCATCGAAAAAGTCCCTAATTTCAAGAAAGCAAACTTCCATAAACTTAGAGCTATGTTTAAAGAAGCTGACTGGAGCTTTTTAATTAACAATAACGACATAAATACATCTTGGAAGTTATTCGAAACCACTTACCTAAAAGCAGTGCAAGACTGCATACCATCGAAAATACGGCGTCCAGGCCCTAATAATAAGCCCAAATGGTGGAATAAAGATATTTCAAACTGCCTGCTTGCTAAAAAATGTGCTAATGATAGATTAAAATCCTCACAAAATGACGAAGAACGGGTGAAATTTGTAGAGCTACGACGCAAAGCCAACAAGTTAATTAAGCAAAGTAAAAAGACCTTAGAGTTACATATTGCGAATCAAAGTAAAACAAACCCGAAAGAATTCTATAGTTATATCAGAAAGAAAAAAGTAGTTACTTCAACTGTTGGACCGTTAGTCGATGAAAATGGAGAATACACCAAAGACGAAGTACAAATGAGTAATGCCCTTAATACCTTCTTTGCATCAGTTTTTACAACAGAAGACCTCAGTGATATCCCTGCACCATCGCCGATTCAGATTGATAATTCAGATGTTCTAAGCAATATCACCGTTACAGAGAGAGAAGTATTGAATTGTTTAGATAAACTCAAGGTAAATAAAACGCCTGGACCTGATACAATCTCACCTAGAGTTCTAAAGGAAGCTAAGGATGAGCTCTCCAAACCACTGGCATTACTATTCAATAAATCCTTGCAGTCTGGAACTATGCCTGATCAGTGGAAGCTAGCCAACGTAACACCGATATTCAAAAAAGGCAGCAAATCCCTACCCAGTAACTATCGTCCAATTTGCTTAACCTCAGTTGTATGTAAAATGCTAGAAACGGTCATACGAGACAGACTCGTAAATCACTTAGAGGAAAATAACATACTTAAAGATACTCAACACGGCTTTCGTAAAAAACGTTCCTGTTTAACAAACCTCTTAGACTTCTTCCACGATATCCTCAACCTCTACGATGAGAGTAAAGCTGTAGATATTATATACCTTGATTTTCAAAAGGCCTTTGACAAAGTTCCCCACAAACGTTTACTGCTAAAACTAAAAGTGCATGGAATACAAGACGGTGTGTTGAAATGGATAGAAAATTGGCTCAGCGACAGAAAGCAAAGAGTAGTCATAAACGGTAAGGCATCTAAATGGACCAATGTAAGTAGCGGGGTACCCCAAGGATCGGTACTAGGTCCAATTATCTTTCTAATTTACATCAACTACATAGATGAGGGTCTCACCTGTACAATCTCAAAATTTGCTGACGATACAAAAATTGCAAATAGCGTACTCTGAAAAGAACAAGTTGACGATATGCAACACAATCTAGATAAATTGTCATGTTGGGCCCAAATTTGGCAAATGAGTTTCAATGCGGATAAATGTAAAGTACTACATATCGGATACCTAAATGATAAAGCAAACTATTCGATGAATGGCACTCAGCTTAAGAATGTAAACAGAGAAACCGATCTGGGAGTAACAATATCGAGTAACCTAAAACCGAGTCAACAATGTTCAGAAGTTGTTAAGAAGGCAAACAAAATAATTGGCTTTATAGGCAGGTCATTTGAGCATAAATCCAAAGAAGTTATCCTAACCCTTTATAATTCCTTAGTCCGCCCTCTTCTGGAATACTGCGTTCAATCCTGGTGCCCTTATTACCAAAAAGATATAAACAAGCTAGAACGAGTTTAACGTAGAGTTACCAAAATGATACCTAGCCTAAAGAACAAACCATACGAAGAGCGTCTTAGAGAATTAAATCTATTTCCTTTAACCCAGCGCAGATTAAGAGGTGACTTAATTCCAGTGTTCAAAATCATCAAAGGCATCGACAATATGGACTGTAGTAAGTACTTCACTATCGACCAATCTAATTACACGCGGGGAAACAGTTGCAAAATTATTGGTAAATCTTTTAACTCACACGAATCTAAGAATTTCTTCTT
This sequence comes from Paralithodes platypus, assembly GCA_032716605.1. Taxonomy (NCBI): domain Eukaryota; kingdom Metazoa; phylum Arthropoda; class Malacostraca; order Decapoda; family Lithodidae; genus Paralithodes; species Paralithodes platypus. The sequence continues at coordinate 129,650,466 of CM064487.1, forward strand.
CAATCGAGTTGTCAACTTGTGGAATGGGCTTCCCCGAAACGTTATAGACTGCATCACCGTGATTCATTTAAACTCCGCCTAGACAAATATCTCGCATCAAACCCGCGACTGACTGCGTTTGTAAATGAATAACTTTATTTTATCCCCCCCCCCCTCAGTTACTAACCCATATGTCCCCTACTAACTTCCTAATCCTGCCACGGACATTAGTTCCAGGGCAGTAATTCCCTTTCCAATGTTCCCTTACCCCCTCTAAACCACTGTTTGGACACTTGATCCTCAGTGTTTTGGAGGACAAGCAACCTAGAAGGGTCACTAGATATGTTGTTTCTTGATTTCCTTTGTACTCCTTTGTACTCCTTTGTACAAGAGTCAACTATCAAAACAACATGTCGCTATATTCTATTCGCATATGATTCTCAAAGGTCTAAATAGGCACCCTTGCAAACCACTTTTCAGGGTTAGACAATAATGTCAAACTACCTCTGCCTTCCTTCTTATATGCTCCTGGGGCACCGAGCCCGGAACATCAGGACATAGCAGAGGAAGTTGGGACGACCCTGTCAATAGATCTCTCCATCAACAAATATGCACTATAATTATCGGCCTTGTTAAGAACTGGTCAAAGTACTTCGTTAACAACTGGTACGGCAGCAGCATGAGAACAGCTGCACAAAAGCCCTGCAACACCCGAGATGATATTCTGCTTGGGTACACCTACTCTTGCACTTTCAGATTTCGAAGAGGAGGGCCTCGACTGGATTCCCACTAAATATCTAACCCTCCAATATCCAAGATTATTTTGCCCTTCACGACCCTGCAGGCCACGCCTGTGATGTTATCTTATTGGAGCAACACATGATGACATCGGAACAATTTCATGGTTTCAAGACAATATGTTAATAGTGTCCCTTAATATCGAGTATTAGAGATAACACAAATGAAGAGACTGGTGCAGCAGTATCTTAATATATTACTCCTTATGGTGTCAAATGACCAGCCAACTACTGAGGGCAATACAAAATAGCTTCTTATGGTTACGGATACCACAACATCACCCAAATCTACTAATATTGCCAAATGTTCTATTTAATAGCTCAGGCACATCAACTCCAAGAATCATATCACAAATATAAATATCACAAGATAAAAGTAAGAATGACTTATTCGAATTATCTACATTGACTAAATAAGTACCGGTATACAGAATAAATAATTTCATATAGCAACTCTAAAATAATAAAAAAAAAAAAAAAAAAATCAAGCAAGAAAGACTGTTGGTGCTAAATATCCTACATACCGTAAACTAAAAATAAGAAGGATTGAAATTGATCACTCTACATTGATTCTGTACATAACCTCAGCTCAAATTGTATATTAAAATCCAACATTAATACAGTCATTCTTGATATTATATTGTGATATGTAAGAAGTTTAGCACATTTTTTTTTTTTTTTTTTTTTTTGGCTGTAATTGTGTAACCGTTGCAAGGCTTTCGGTTAAAGGATTTTGTTTAGCAATTAAGAATTATTTTGAAATATTATTACACATATATTTCTGAGTAATTAATATAATTTAAATTGAATGCTTTAGATTTCTGGTCCCATTATTGTTGAATTTGTATGTGTTCGTCACCTGTCACCTCATTTTCCTCTATTGTGTCTCTTGTTTCTGATCCTCCCTACCCCGTGTGGGAGTAAAGGCCGACTGATTGATTCCCTTTAGCTAAATTTCTCAATCAATGGTTACCGTCTCACATTTATCAAGAAGTATTAAACCAGCAATAGTACTTGCGCAGGTGATTAAACACGACAAGCCTAGTACAAGGAGAACAAAACATTAACCCAAATATAACAACAAAACAAAAATTGCCAGCCATTTGAAATTCATTGTGTTTGCATAATATTGTATTTGTATTCCTTGCTTCATCATTATCGTAACATTGGACTCTATCGACATTTCCTCCCCCTCCGATATCAGGCTGTGTACCCCCCCCCCCCCCCCCCCCACCCCACACACACACACATACGTACACACACCCTCTGGAGATTCTGTAGTAAGAGGAGACTGGCCAATTTTATATGTTGACGCCTTTTTGGTGCCATACCTAATAACCAAAACTGGATGGTATGGTATTTTATGATCTCGTAGAGCTTAGAGCCAGGACCAAACTAGTTATCCTCTACCAATAGTGCCCAATCTACATTATGGGGAGTTTGTTTTCTGTTATTAAGGTTATACAGTAAGTTGTCCATCCTTAGAATGTATACTGTAGGCGGCCATAGGGAAAGCTACTTAGCAATGGCGTGCTTTGGGTAGTACTGACACGATAAATATAATTCCAGCCGTCAAGATGCGTCGTAGTGAAAGAGGAGGTCGTAAATTTTTTGAATATCCGGTCCCTGTTTTTTGAGGCAGTATGCTAAGACATGTGGAATGAGTGTTTCATATTCCATGACCACAAAGATTAAATAAATGAGAGTTGATATCTGACTCTTTACATATAATTTCACACGGTTAGTAAATGTAACAATGCGGTTCTACTTCTGGAACATAATTTCACTGCTGTCAGTTTTAGAATATGGTCGTATAAAACTCTATTAACACAGTATTACTTATATCATAATCTAAGGATCTAATAATATAACGGTATAACTGGCCAACTGAGTGAAAATCCCAAGCATTCGAAAATGTAGCATCCCTTGCGTTTTAGTCCCCAAAATGGAATCGACGTAAAAACTTTCTCAATTTCTGTATTGCAATAGAGCCTACCTCCTCACACACTAAAGCCGGTATCACACAAGCGCTTTTTCCCTCAACATTTATCCTCAACACTGGTCCGACAGCTTATGAGGTCAACATTTTAACTATTGCGGTTACGTAAATTCATCTATCACCAGTCTACTTTCCGATTCCAGTGCAAAATAGTCCATAAATGTTGCCAGAATTTTTTTGATCATCGAATGTTGACTATAAAAGCTCTCGTGTGATACCAGCTTAACTCCCACCTCCTCTCCTCCCGGCTATCAATATGCTAAACAGGTGCATCGGTTCGTTGATTCCATTTGCTCGTTGAGCATCTCTGAAAATATTCCTTGATATACTAAATTAAGAAAGTGTGATGACATTACAGTATATATAGTTATTATATATAGCACAAAGGACGATGTGTAGAGATAATGCAGGAAAGTAAGTGACAACAGATTAAAAGAATATAAAGTGGATAGCGAAGAAGATACATAGATAGTTGAGAGGAAAAGGAGTGGGAGCAGAATAAGTTAGAATAGAATAGATAGTGGAGAAGCAAACCAGGAATATGATAATGGTGAATGAAGGGGTGGCAGTGGAGGAGATGGGGTGGATATAATGGGAACTGAAGATTAATAATTATTGACCACTTGAGAGTGTCAGGCTATATGGAAGTTGGAGTTATAGACATCGATATATAGCAGAATCAACAACTAAAATACATCTATCTATCTATTGCCGGACGCCTTACTCACCTTAATGAGAGTGGCCATAAACAGAAGGCCCCAAGCGGACCTATTCCCTGTAAGAGGGACAACCCGAGCCAGTTTACTGAAGGACTTACAGGATTGACCACTCAATTGAGGCTCCGTCCGGCTCCGAGGCCCTCTATGTATCTTGGTAGCACTATTTTTCTTCAGTGGTGTTCGGCTAGTCCATCCACTAACCTGCCTTACACTTAGATAAGCAGTACGGATTTGTATCAGGTTTACTCCCCTAGACAGGTTGCCGACCAAGGCTGATGAGTCCCATTCACCTGGATTTGTATAAGGTTGTCTCCCCTAGATGGGTTGCCGACCAAGGCTAACGAGTCCCATCCACCCAGAATACATCATACTGCATATATAAATACAGAAAGCCAAATGCATCATACATTCTATTCACCATAAACCTACATTATTATGGCATTTCCGTTCTATATTGATGTTTACGGCTCCAACTTCCTCATAGCCTGAAATTTGCAAGTGGCCAATTAGAATCAGTACAACAGAGTAATTAAATAACAAAGGTAATAAGATAAAGACTGGAGCTGTGAGAGACAACAAATATTGATATCTAGCATCACCCAGGTCTTTGTAAACACCTTGGTCAACCAGTTCACGGAGATGGTATGGAGGGTGGAAACTTGAAAAGCTTGTTCGCGTATTTTCGACGGGATTTCGGTAAGTTACCTGGCCACTCTAACATATCGATATTGTGATCCTGAAGCCACTTCAGAACCTTCTTGGAGGGAAAACAAAACAATAAATAAATCGTACGAGAATATTGAACCACCTTGAATTGCGAACATGTGGTTCATATGGCCTTCCAAAAACACTTATTTACCTGTCACTATTCATTGTTAAGTTCTCAGGGAGAAAGAAGAGTTCCCTTGATTGTTTTATCTACTGATTTCCCCCAAATAATTGCGGAATTCTGGTGTATATGCTCATTTTTATTTCATAACGAGAGTTGCGCCTGATGGGCCGAAGCACCCTACATACGACAACTCTTACTGCACCTAAATGTGATTTTATCTGAAAACATACACCTAGAGTACTGGTCATGGAACCATTGAAAATATTTCATTCGAATGGAAGACCTTTTGCCATATTTTTTACGTATAAAAGTGGATATATGGCCACTTTAATGGACAGGAGATGCTGTTCTTCTTGCCGACGATGCCGGATGGTGCGCGCTGACACAGTTTTAAGGTGTTCTGGATAGGCTTTCTTGATATCTATGGTTATCGTACCTGGATTTTGTAACGCTTCAAATAAGTCTTCCTAATCCCTCCCATTACCAATTTGTGGCAGGGTATAATATTTGGCAGGAGACCGCGATCCTGAGCAAGGAGGTGTATAGCATAAACCTTGGAACATCCTGTAAGGGAACATGTCTCCTTAATTGAAACGTCTACTTCCCTTACTAGAAACCTATTTATCTTTATTCATGCCTCCACATAAAGCTGGCATATTACTAAATGATAAATACATGACAGCGAGAGGAAACATTGGTTCGTACAGGTGTATAAAGGTATGGTTTCAAAATATTTTGTCAGTGCATTTTAAATTGTTCAATACAGTTTGTGCCACCTTTCACTGTAAGTAATTTTACTTTCCCACCATAGTTTTTTCGAATGAGTACGATACTAGTGGAGAAACTACTCTCTAGTCGAAATCGCAATAATAGTACAAATAGTTTTCCTATTTCAATAATGACTGTCAGCACTAAATGCTACTGCAACATCTTTCAGCTAAAGTGGCCATGCCTCTCCATGTACAAGCAATCCACATTTACAGTTATTGTTTGTTCTGCCTCCTACATACGTCATTGCCTTGGCTGCGTTCCGCCCACCCCCAGCACACTTACTATATACGAATAAAGGGGGTATCACACGAGAGCTCTTATCGTCGACTTATAATCAGCAGCTTTGACCTGGCAAAATATTAAGACTATATTGCACTGGTATTGGTAACTAAACTGGAGGCAGAATACCATAATTGATACAAGCCTTCAAGCAGTGTGGTTCAAAGGCTGCCATACCAAAGTTGCAGGGGGAAAAGTTGCCGGAAAAAGCTCTGATGTGGCAAGAAAACTGTCTCCGGATACGAGGCTTCATTCACTTTACGGCTGCTTCATTGCTCTCACTTCTTGGGATTATACTGGGATGCGGCGTCTGAGGCATGAGCAGTGTGTGTCTTTGTGTCTTGATTCAATAGTTCTGGCAATTTCTTTATAAGGCACTAAACCCATTCCAGGCCATTTATTTTAAGCTAGCGAGAATATTAATCCTCAGGCAGCCGATTTCATAACACTTACTTGCAGAAATTAGAAAATATTATAAACTGCTTCATTTGAAACATTGTTGTCAATATTTGGCGGCTTATACAGTATATACATTCCAAATTATCCCACTTAGGTGAGGTACCCCACAGGAGTACACCAAATGTACAGAAAAGGCAAACAAATGATTGTGAGATGAGACAGCGAAGCAGTGGTGGTGCAGCTTCGACAAGTTAGAGCTGCAACGGGACACGAGGAAACAACCAGCCGTCGTAGGTCACGAAGTTAAGATCACGAACACCAGACTGGCTTAATGTCTCACTCGCCATCTGGAAGAAGACCTCCTGACTTCACCGTTTTGAGCGGTTGAATCTATAGGCTTCAAGCCAATGACCGGAGGTAGAGTTGAAACATAGGAAAAACAAATAGAGAACAAAAATATCATCACGCACTCTTCCACACACATACTATCTTTCTTTCTATTAGTAATGGTACAGTACAAGCTATAGATACCTTCAATTAGGCCTCAACGAAACCCTCTGACCTCACTGACTTCTCATTTTTGTTTTTATGTTAAGTTTTACCGTGCGGCACATCATTTCACTTCATATACCATTTTGTTCCAACTTGCGCCATCTCTTGCTTGATTTACACCTTCCTTTGTGCTAAAGCCCCAGCTCGTCAAAACATCTTTTACTCCACCTCTCCATTATGACAATGGTCTTCCTCTCCCCTCATACTAGAAAGAATATATATATTGATTTATTTATATGTGTGTGTGTGTGTGTGTGTGTGTGTGTGTGTGTGTTGTCATATATATATATATATATATATATATATATACTATACAGTATATACCGGTACACAACATATTTGTCTCCTTGATTGTAAGGTTACAAAACAGGAAGTAATTAGCAGAGCAGGGCGTAATTATTATCTGATATGGACACTTTCAATACTGCATGTCTACCTCAATACAATTTAATTACGAACGTCCTACTCTGTCACCTGGCCTTATTTCCTGGTTCACGTGTAATGACCTTCACCAAATGATTTCCAACACGTTCCGTCTCACTTTAAGGGGGGATGGTTCACTTTGTGGGCGATTTTTGCATGTATTCATTATTTGTCTACTTTCTTCCCTAGACCTCCATCAAATTTAAAAAAAAACATCCATTAGATCCTCCTTCTATATTAATTTGTACATTTTTCGATAGAAAATTGTCTCGGCCGAAGGCCGATATTTCCAACATTACAGGCTCACTATCGTTCGCCAGGGAAAAAATCGACACCTGAATAGCACGAAAGGTCTAAATAGTGACAGAGAAATGGGGCGAAAGGTCTTTAAATCGACTAACTAATGGAGCAAACATCTTAACATCTGAAAACTAATGGGGCTAAACATAAAGGAGAAAGTGGTCCAGAAAACCAGCCCATGTCCCCTTAACGACAGGTTCCTCTTTCCATTTAGTGTGTTCCTCTTGCGTTCCCCTTCTTCACGCTTCCTTTAGTGTGTTCCTCTTGCGTTCCCCTTCTTCACGCTTCATTTAGTGTGTTCCTCTTGCGTTCCCCTTCTTCACGCTTCATTTAGTGTGTTCCTCTTGCGTTCCCCTTCTTCATGCTTCCTTTAGTGTGTTCCTCTTGCGTTCCCCTTCTTCACGCTTCCTTTAGTGTGTTCCTCTTGCGTTCCCCTTCTTCACGCTTCCTTTAGTGTGTTCCTCTTGCGTTCCCCTTCTTCACGCTTCCTTCTATAAGATTTTGGTAGATCTCTCTCTTGATAGATAATTTGTAAGCCACTTCAATCTTCATATCATTCATTAGCTGAGTTTACTATTGCTGTGTTCCCAGTAGTTCCTGTCCAGGCTCTTTATTAATTTCAGTACTATTTTTCCATCACACAAGTGCTCTCCAGATACCACCTTTGCTTCCACTAAAATTGTGAAGCTTGACCTATATTACCATAAGTGTTCCAGTTGATAACAAATACTTACTCTTCTACAGGTTCCACTACTCGACTATCATTTACTCAGGACATATTTCGCTTGTGTTCAACTATATTTAACATATAAACAAATGCTCCGAATCAGGTCAATTATTCAATAATGAGATAAGAATAAGCAAGATAATCCTGGTGATATGACTATGACATTGCAATGCTTCGTATAGTGGACTAATGATGATATGCAATGTTCATCGGAAAATATTGTTTCAATTCCAAGTATACGTTCAGTCGATTCTTCGACATTAATCAAAGCAACTAATTGCGAAATACATGTATAGGTTCTGGTGATATATGACACATACTGCAGTGTTATAGCACATATCTGAGTAGAATATGTACACATATTATTCCTTACCCGAAAAACTACCATATATTTTTCTGTAACGTTCCCGTACATGCGTTTGTCCGATATCAATAAACCCAACTAATAAAGATATAAAGGCTGGAGGACCGCAGGGTCGGGTCAGTCCGCTGAGTGTTACATAAAAGTGTTACAGTGGTTCATGTAGTGGATTAAGGGGAGGAAGACCGTTTCTCTGGACCCCCTTCTCCCTAATGTTTAGCCCCACTAGTTTTGAGATTATAAGACGTTCGGCCCATTAGTTTGACAATTTTAAGACCTTTCGCCCAATTTTGTTGTCAATTTTAAGACTTTTCGTGCAATTTCATGAGGAATCGGCCTTCGGCCGGGACATTTTTCTACCGAAAAATGTACAAATTTATCTTGAAGGGGGATCTAGGGGGTGTTTTTCTAAGCTTGATGGAGGTCTAGGGAGGAAACTAAAAAAAAAAAATGAATAAATGAATTAATAGACCAAACAAACGGTCAGTCTCCCCTTAAGGGTGACGTGAGGGCCGCCTAATATAAACCCTCGGGGGTGTCACCAGGCCAGATATTACTAAAGGGGGACTGCGGAATATTACATGTAACCTACTTCTCACCAGTTCTACTCTCCATCATTCTAATGCTGGCCTAAAGGGGCTTTTACACATCCACACATGCCAATCCGCATAGTGGCGACTAAACGTGCGGGATGTATAAGGATCAATCGTCTGCAGCACGCGAAATCATACGGACAAAGGTCGTAGGATGTCAGGAGTAGTTGGATACATGCGTAGATATGTGTGACGGAGGGCCAACATTTTGAGCTTAGCCCGCATGCAACGCATGAGGATTGTGGTCTGAGCTATGCGAATAAAGTCTGATTCATACGCATACATACGGATATATTCGGATATCGGTCTGGAACAGTCCTGTATATAAGGGAACAGTCTCTGTGTTTGACGATCAACACGCATACATACGCATAACCCCAATCAACCACGCATAAGTTGGCATATAGTGTGATCCATTCGTATTTAGTCGGTTCTTGGTCTAATACAGTCCTGATCATACGGGGTTAGTCGGCTTTTGATAATGGCCGTTAAAATCAAATTTGTTGGCAGTGTGATTATGGTCGGGGTATGCGGATTATGGTCGCATGGCGGCCGGTTCTCGGTCAGATGTATGGGGATCTAATCTTTTGCATATGTACACAAAATGCAGTCAGGGCCAATCTTTTAAAGACTGAGGCCGACCACGGACTCGGCGCTATGCTGCTTGGCATGCGTAGATGTGTGAAAGCCACTTAAGATATCGAAGCTAGACACAACCGAATCTGGTCATTAATTCCAAATATATACATTGTGATAATTCCTTTGATTTGCTAAAGGGTTCAACAAATCTTAAGAGTGTACATATGCCAAACATATGTTAGTCAGTAATATATAACCTAATCTTAATTAAGTTACTCCGTACGTATGCCAAATCTCTATACACTACAAGTAACAATCAAGAACATTAAAGAGCATCGGAGTGGTATTGTAGGTGTGTGGAGAGTCAATGAGACGAGGTGCGAGGTTGACATTTATACGGAACGGATAGTCAGGACTGGGTTGCATAGAATAAACACCAAAGCGGGGGCGGGCGGAGTGTCTGGGGGCCCGGCCATGAAAGAACAGCTGTCGGGGCCCTAAGAAAAACCCACCACTTGCTTTATTGGCCAGGGGAAAAAACGTGGTGGAGCAGACACTTGGTGATGGCACGTCCTGGTGGGTGGGGGGTTACTAGTTACTAGTAACTATATTTGTATCGTATCCTTTTCCAGTTGATGTGATATGCTTGTTGTTACAGTGTTAATGAAAGTTATTTATTATGTTCTAGTATTTCTTAATGCAAATATATCAACTAGCGCATCATATCAACTTGCTAGGAATACGGCAATACTATAACAATTGCCACCAACAATGATAATAGCCTAATTACCACCGATAATGATGGGGTCCGTCTAGGAATATGGACCTGAGTCTCGTAAAATACAATATGAATAAGGCATTGGCTGATATACAGTATGTTAATTATATTGTGTTCATGGATTCATCCTCATAAAGTTCTATCATACTATAAAGGTAGCAGTGCTTATGTTATATAAAACCTGTTATCAGTATTCCCTCTTCCAAGCGATAATATATATATATATATATATGTGTGTGTACACAAGACATAGTATAAGAAGATAGTCTCACAGTGCAAAATCTGCCACATTCAAAAGCAGAAATCTGGAAGGTTCTCTTTGTTAATTTTGGCTCTTCAAACAACTTTGGTGTTAGTGTTAAATGTCGTGGAGGCAGGTGTTTACGAGGGGTAGTGCGTCAAATGTTATGAAAACAGCAATACTCAATTTGGGAGACACATGCCTATACCTAGCGAAATCGGTATTATATACTATATATATACGGTATATATATATATATATATATATATATATATATGAGCGTGTGTGTGTCTGAAATCTGGGCTATCTCCTTCTATCAATCTTGCCTTCATTCTATGACTTCGACTGCTTTAAGCTTCGTGTTTCCAGGCATTTTTACCAAAACGTCCCTTGAATTTGGTTCTCTGTCACTCTTTTGGCTTTAGGGGAGACACTCGTTACATGCAGCCTGCCTTTTGTCTCCTTCATATACAATAAATAAAAAAATACTGTAAATATGTTGTTTACCATTATGTGTTATTCGTAATATATAATTATACGCAATTACGCTTACTGGCATAACGATTTAACGCTATGTAATAATGGTATGTAACTTTAAAAGGTCGTGCAGGGCAAAGGCACAGTACACTGTACCCAGTCCGAGTAAAAGATCCCTTTATATTACAGTAGTAAATACCATCACGTACTGTCACCTTGCAGCAAGACATCGCGGGCTAAATAATTTTATAGGGAGAGCTACTGTGCCTAAACAGCTGACCTGTTCAATGTCGTGTAGTGATTTGCTAAAGAAAAATATGCACTAGCTTTTCTGAGTACCTGATACTTTCTTACATAATATATGAAACAGTGAACATTGTTTAGTGAAACTCATTGTTTCGATCTGTGTGGAACTGGCAATGTATCTAAACTACTGTACTCAGTAAGTGTATCTTATGTTGTATCTATTTATTTTGTATTTCTTATTTAATCTATGTATTTGCTTACTTTTTTTTTTTTTTTTTTTTAAAGAGACAATGAACGGAGGAAGGAAAAACACAGATAAAACAAAAAGGTCCATGTGCCTAAAGGCATCCTCCATTCATAAAATGTTTGTAACAATTGGATTTAAACATTTGTAGATTGTAAGTTTGTGGAAAGCAATTCGAGGGAAGTGAATTCCAAAGAGTAGTAGTTCTAGGGATAAATGAATTTTAATAAGCAGAAGTTCTGCATTGTGGAGGAGAAAGTGTAAATTCATGGGTGCTCTCAGCTGCCCTAGTTCTACGGGGAAAGATGTGGAGAGGCGGCACAATTGAAGCAAGTTCCTCGGAACAATTGCTGTGAAAATATCTGTAGAATAATGCAAGGGATGCAACGTTTCTTCGTATGGATAATGTAGGAAGGTCCTGTGTGATTGCAGGGTTATTGATTAATCTAATAGCTTTATTTTGAATTTTGTCCAACTGCCTCAATGCAACCAAAAATATTAAAAGGGAATTCCTGTAGATGACTGTGATTGACACAGTTGTTAAGCTTTTTCTTACACGTATGGAAAACTGAAAGTAACAGAACTTTCTCTATATTCGCTTGACCCTTCTGCCGCTACCCTGCACTGCTCAGGAAACTTGATAAACTCTCCCTACACCTCTCATACAGTTTTGGGGGCCTACTGTTTGTGTTGTTTGTGTGCAGCTGTTTGTTGGCCACCCTTTTAACTGGGTATTTTAGTTCATGTGTTATTTTAATCCTTTGACTGCGGGAGGTCCTTCCTGTCTCAAATATTATAAACCTTGTCAAGGGATGCGATTGAGGACAAAAGTGTTGAGATTAAAAGAGTTAAAACGAGATGAGTCATTTTTTTGGTCACCCATCTTCCTCATGTTTAGTCCTATTAGTTCTCAGATTATAAGACGTTCGGCCCATATATTTGTCAATATTAAGGCTTTGCCTGTCATTTAGATGTAGATTGTTTGCTAGCAAGCGATAGCGAGCCTGTAATTTGAGAGGAACCGGCCTTCGGCCAGGACATTTTTCTATCTTGGGTGGGTTGTTTTTTAGGCCTGATAGAGGTCTGGGGAGGAAACTAAAAATATAATAAAAATATACACAAATGAACAAATAAATACGCCCCCCCCCCCCTTAATAGAGAGAGTTTATCTTTGCCTATAATTCCAAAGTGTTCTTTATGTGCTGAAGAACATATTTTGTTTCTTTGCCGAACCCAACAGAATGGCATGAAGAATCTTTGTGGTATATATAATTTATGTTATGTGTTATTATATATGAATCTTATGATTGAAATGTGATAATGGAAGGCCATTTTGTGATATCTATAGATATTTGATAATGATAAAGAACATGGTAGATGCTAATTATATTAGGTGCTCTCTCTCTCTCTCTCTCTCTCTCTCTCTCTCTCTCTCTCTCTCTCTCTCTCTCTCTCTCTCTCTCTCTCTCTCTCTCTCTCTCTCTCTCTCTCTCTCTCTCTCTCTCTCTCTCGCCTCATTTGTTTTGTATGCGGATGTTATTATTTTGTTTTTTTCCAAATCAATACATAGGTTAGAATGGTTTTAAATTGATTAGGAGATGGCTTACTAGTAGAAATAAACTGTTTTTGGTTAATCAAATATAATCAACATGGATTCATTCAGTTCTGGCACCATCTTTAATTCAGAGCCTTTGTAAAAGTCAACAGTCTTACCTACTGGTCAAAACTGCGGTCGATGATAAATTAGTCAGGGCTATTGAAAAAAAAAATATATATATATATACATATTTATGAATTTATCCATCTTAGTACCCATCAGGAACCTCCAGAGGGCTATCCTTTATTCTTCAACAATACAAAAATCAACCCTTCATCTTCTCTCAATGTTCTCGGTGTCTCTTTTTCTTCTGCTCTCACTTGGAAAGGTCATATTACCAGTCTCGCTAAGGCAGCCTCCCAGAAGCTGGGTGTGCTCAACCGCCTCAAGGGGTTCTTTACCCTTGCGCAGCTTCTTGCTCTGTACAGGGGCATAGTGCGTCCTTGTATGAGTATTTTTCACATGTGTGGGGAGGATCCTCTCACACTGCACTCCTAGACAAAGTAGAAAGGAAAGCCTTTCGTATCATTAACTCCCGTCCACTCATCAACTCTCTGCAATATCTCTCTCTTCGCCGCAATGTTGCATCTCTCTCGCTATTCTATCGCTACTACAATAATCAGTGTTCCCCGGAGCTTTCCCAGTGTATACCATCTCCTCTACATAGGGTACGTAGTACCCGCCTTGCAACACAATCCCACCCCTACTCTGTGCAACTGTCCAACCCAAGAGTGAAACGCTATTCTCAGACTGTCTTCTATTCAACTGCTGAGCTCTGGAACTCTCTCCCAGAATCAGTCTTTCCCTCTTCCTATGACTTGAATTGCTTCAAACTCTGTGTGTCCAGGCATTTTAGCTCGAACGTCCCTTGATTTCGGCCTTGTCACTCTTTGAAATCTGGGGGAGGCACTCGCTGCAGGCAGCTATGCCGTTTGTCTCCCTCATTCACATAGAAGAAAAAAACATATATATACGGTATATGATAAGGAAGAGTAAGACGACCGCAGCCACGAACATTTTCTTTATTAACCAGACGTTTCGGAGCATCATTTCTCCAACATCAGTGCTAAAAATAAGAACAACACTTGTCAGCTAAAAAATCAAACCATTCAGTTTCGTTCTTTCTCATTAAATATCCATTAAAAATATAGACATAAAAACATCCTCGTATTTAATATATATCGTATTCACTATAATTCTTTTCACATTCCGTCTAGATAAATAACTCGCATCTTGTGGATTCACCTGAACATTTAGTTTTCCTTTTAATTGCGGTTGGTGTTGCAGAAGTCTTAGGATATAAATCTTAGTATTTCGAAATATAGGATGTTTTTATATCTAAATAATGATGGAAATTTAATGAGAAAGAACGAAACTGAATGGTTTAATTGTTTAGCTTATGCTGACAAGTGTTGTTCTTATTTTTAGCACTGATGATGGAGAAATGATGCTCCGAAACGTCTGGTTAATAAAGAAAATGTTCGTGGCTGCGCTCCTCTTACTCTTCCTTATCAAGTTACGCTTCCCTATCGGAAAACCTCTACCCGAGATCATATATATATATATATACCAGTATATATATATATTGCAATCTGGCATTATCAAAATCACCTAGTGTTAAACATATACAAACTCATCTGTAACGCAGACAAGCGCCAAGTATCAAAGACTAATTACAGGAATAGAAATGAGCATTGTTAAATAAAGACACACACACACACTGTGCTTCACATTGTAAGGTACTGATGCTGTTATAATCAAGACCGACTGTGCTATGACTTTCGTTTAAATAAACTTTGTTTACTAAAGTAATGATATTACCAACATATTAAAACATTGTGGGACCATAATAATATTTCGAATACTTTGTTTAGGGTTTAGCTACATGTTTAACAAAAAAATAATGTATAAAATTGAGGTCAATGCAACATCGACACTGAATTGACAACACCCCTGAGAATGAGTTATACTAAGAATTTCAAACAAAATACAATGCCTATCCTCATGAACCAAAAAATAGGATACAATATGCTGCGTGGTTATGCAATACTATATGGAGGTTTCAGTAATGTTAATGGTTGTTACTTACGTACTGTACATAATTAAAATAACAACCAAATGGAGCAGTAAGAAGCTGAAAGATAACAGGAATAAAAATTATATCTACTGTAGACCTTTTTCAACTTAGTATATTATGTGTATGGAACAGACTGACAACTAGTATTGTGAAGTTTAAAACATTTAATTGTGATCTCCACAAAATAACAAGCATTATGCTAAAGTTGTCTATTGTTCTGTACTATACACATATACTATTAAAGATGTCAAGATGCTTAAAGATAAATGTGTATGAAACACAATCTTCAAATTGAAAAATATAACCTATATAATAGGCAATTTTAGTTAGGCTTCCATTTAAGTTAATATACACATCATAATGGTGTGTATTATTTTCGTCTTTGTTTATAGCGTGTAATAATTGTACCATTAATCAATATAAATGCAGTATATTGCAATAGCACTGTAGTGTATGTGTATTGGGATTCGTTAAGATAATAAGCGTCGTTGTCATAAATACAAACTGTCCTGCATCATGAAAAAACTGGATGAAAACAATAAGATTATTGGCGGAACTGCTCAAACTGTCTGAACACACACATCTCTTAGACTAGTCTGCATTATCCTCATTTTTTGAGGTCCAAAGTGATTTGATGCTATGTTTACATTCTCTATCTGGCTACTTGCATGCGGATTGTTCTTAAATACACAATATTAATAGCCTGAAGCAACATTTTGAAAAGGCACCAGCAGCCACTTTACAGCTAGAATAGTTGTCTGATTATCACATAAAATATGCTATATATTTAGTACAGTTAGTTTTCTTCGTTAAGGTACGCTTTGACCTGGTGTTCATCTTCGTATCTTTGCCTATCTATCTATCCACCTATCGTATGTGGTTGGCTTATGGGTAAGGGAACTTCTGGGGCCAACTGTACCAAGAGGGAGGCAAGGAGGAGCAGCAAGCAGGAAAGACCCGGGAATTGAATTAAATCTGTGAGATCCGCTTGAATACGGCTAAAGCTTTGCTGCATTTTTCGTGGGCTGAGGAAAAGGAAGATAGTATCGTGTATGTCTTCATTGTGAGGCAGGTTGAAATATGGGACTTTTCTTGAAGCATTGTTTTCATTAGTTAGTATCGTTTTAGAGCTGTTGAATAATTAACAAACGTAAATATGTTAAATGTATAATATATATATGCTTTCATATTAACTAACAGCAGCTCATACTCCGAATAGTGACGTAGTCAGTTTTTGTAAGCTTATATTATATTTGAATGCCGTCTGGCTGGCGCAGTTGACAGCGTGTCTGCTTCCCATCCTGCAGACTCACGTTCAAGCCTCGCTCAGGTTGAAAAGTAATTTTTTCTGGGATATAGCCGACGGTTACCGTCTCCCCTTAAGCAAAAGAGATGGGTAATGGTCTCTGGATGATTAGAGAAGGTCAAGCGCTTGTGAATAAATAAAACAGGAGATATGGGCGCTATATAATTAACCAAACGATTATTGTTATTATTATTATTATTACATGGAATATGTTTTAGTAGATATAATAGTTAATCAAAAAGATTGCTTTCCCAGTAAAGTTCGAGATATGAAAATGGTAATATACAAGTAAGTATTGATATTAATATATATATTATCCCGGCTAAGCCTGCTTATATATTGCGAGTATGTTCTATTTTTGGATGATTGTTCTACAGCTCTATAACACATATATTTATTCATAAACATACTTCAGCCCCGAGTTCAGTTTCCAGTACATTACCTTCTAGTCAAAGAGAAAAGATGGCAGCCAAAAGAATCAAGGCAGATAACATAGTGCGTGTCGTCCATCTCTCTTTCAAATACAAAGGCTGTAAAAACTTTTCTGACAACCCGCCTGGCCACACTCCCAAGTAGAACAGTCATGGTGTTTACTTTTCCCTTCTCCCTCTCTGGCTGGGCGTCTGGGGGGGTGTGGTGTTTGTTTGGTTATTGTGTGTGGATGTCGAGGCACAGAAAGGAGAAACATGAGACGAAACTGGCAAAAGAATTTATAAATATATATAAATACACCCAATCATGCCCCTGTAAAGTGAACACTATTTTTAATGTCGCTTCTATTTTTCTAGTTTTTATCTGGTGTTGTGTGTTTCTTTGTGATGTGTGAATATTGGTAGCATACAAAGGAGATATACGAGACAAAACTAGCAGAAATATAGAACAAATATATTAATTTGAGGTGTAGACAGAGAAAACATGGGACGAAATTAACAAAAGCCTAGAACAATATACATACGGTATACCTTGTCTTATATCATACATGTAGGTTGCAAACACTAATACGTCTAACCATTCCCTAATAAAGTGGACCGTATTATATATCTGCCGTTTCCTTTTCAAACTGTTATCTCTGCTGTTTTGTTCGTTGTGACGTGTGTGGATATTGGTGGCGTAAAAAGGAGAATTATGAGACAAAACTATCAGAAGAATAGACAAATATAATACCTAGCCTTAGTTCATACGCGCAGGATAGAAAAAACAAATACATCTAACCATTCCCTTGTAAACTAAACCATATTCTTTATTTTATCTTTTCCCTCTCAAGCTGGGCGTCCGGGGGTTGTGTAGTGGTGGTATTTGTGTTGGTTTGTGTGTGAATGTTGGTGGCATAGAATGGCAAACTAGGAGACGAAATAGCAAACGGCCTTTGCCCTTACGTGTAAGATAGAAAAAGCAAATACGTCTAACCATTCTAATAAAATTATCTGTATTATAAAAATTATCTTTTATTTTGCCAGGTGGTGTTGTTGGTTCGCTATGGTGAGTTAATATGGGTGGCATAGGAAGGAGAACAAGAGACGAAACGAGCAGACGAATAGATGATGATATACCTAGTCTTATGGTTCATAAGTATTCATGTGTATTTCAACATATTTGTTTTCGGTTGAAGTGATTGAAGTGTTTCTAAAGTGAGTGAAGTGTTTTAAAGTGAGTTAAGTGTTTTAAAGTGAGTGAATTGTTTTAAAGTGAGTGAAGTGATCTGAAGAAACTGACAGTTACCATGCCTCGCACTTGTACGAACTGCGCCGGTAGGTTTGGTGAGTCCATGTTTGTTACTGTCAATCTTCAAGTCTGCCGTCTCTGCCAGCAACAAGAGAATTTGACAGTGAAATTAGATGAAGCCTACAACAAGATCAACGTCCTCACCATGAAGCTGGAATCACTCCAAGAGTTTGTAACACTCAACGTTGGAGTACCACAAACTTCAATTGTCACCGCAACTCCAGCAGCCACCAACGCTCCAACGTCAACTGCCAACAATTCAACGCCTGCAGTAGCCATTTCATCTGATGGTTCCGATACTCAAGAAACAAATAGTAACTCTCTTCCCCCTCAAGACACCTTCCGTGTTGTGAGGAACAAAGTTTGCCCCAAGATCAGGAAACCCATACCGATTACCGAGTGTCAAAACCGCTTCCAGATACTCGCAGACTCAGATGACGAAGCGGAAATAGAAGAAGTCCGGCTCGTGGGAGACTCGATGATACGTGGTCAGCTCACAGAGTTTTGCGCCAGAGCACCTAAGACCAGGAAGCGTTTTTGTATCCCTGGTGGTGGTGTGGACGACGTAGTTGCTGCAGTTGACGAAGTATCTAAGCTGGCCCCTGCTAATACAATGTACGTCATCCACGTTGGATCCAACGATGTACAGCGAACCCGGTCGGAAGATTTGCTTTTAAAGTACCAGCAGCTGATCAAGTCGTTTAAGGAGAAGTCATCAAGGATCATCGTCTCAGGAATCGTCCCCCGGCTTGGTGTAGAGAGCCGATTTTACAACATAGCCACCAGCACAAATCGTTGTCTAGCAAACCTCTGCAGGAAGGAAAACGTGGGATTCGTCGACACCTGGGACAATTTCTACTACGATGACTATTTGTTTTCGGACGATGGAGTTCATCTGAACCAGGTGGGAGCAGCACGTTTTGGGCGTCTTCTCAACGATGCGGTGAAGGATTTTCGGAGAACAAATCGACTCAGCACAGGACAACCAGGAAGGAGGACCGAAGACAGCGAGGGCGGCAACCTGCGAAGGAATTAAATGCTAATCTGTCAAGAACCGCGAATTTGGATAAAGCTCCACCAACACGACCCAAATTCAAAACCGCCAGGGATAACGACCGAGGACCGATGTCAGCCATGAATGTAAATGTAGATCCGATCAGAACCAAAAAATTTGATTAAAGAACGTTCTGTGAGTTCTAAAACCGCAACTTTAAAGGTTTTCTATGCAAACGCTCGTAGCATACGCAATAAATTTTCAGATTTAGAGGAACTAGTGTTTACTGAAAATTATGATGTTATTGGTATAACAGAATCTTGGCTCAATACAGTAGATAGAGACTTTTTAGCAGAGTATTCCCTTCCCGGTTATGTAATGTTTGAGAAAAGCCGAATAAATAAAAATGGACGTGGCGTTTTATTTTATATCAAAGAAAGTCTTAACCCGACCCTCTTGTCAAAACCTCAAATTGTGAACGTCGACACATCTTTTGTGCTAATAAAGAATAATAAAGGTACAAAAATAATACTTGCATTAATATACAGACCTCCAGCTCAATCAGTGCAAACTGACCGAGAAATTTATGAACAAATTGCAGATGTAAGTAACTCACAAGATACCGTATTTTTTGGCGACTTTAATTTACCTGTGACCAAGTGGGGCGATACTCTTACTTCACACTCCGGACATGACTTGTATACGAACTTGCAAGAGAGTTCGCTTTATCAATTTGTTCGAATACCGACCCGTGGTAATAACGTTCTTGACATTGTACTTGCAACAAAAGAAGAATTAATAGAGAATTTGAATGTTGGTGATGAATTCAGTAACAGCGACCATCGTACGATAACTTTCACTTTAAACTTTACTAGTAACGAACCAAATAGTAGCATCGAAAAAGTCCCTAATTTCAAGAAAGCAAACTTTCATAAACTTAGAGCTATGTTTAAAGAAACTGACTGGAGCTTTTTAATTAACAATAACGACATAAATACATCTTGGAAGTTATTCGAAACCACTTACCTAAAAGCAGTGCAAGACTGCATACCATCGAAAATACGGCGTCCAGGCCATAATAATAAGCCCAAATGGTGGAATAAAGATATTTCAAATTGCCTGCTTGCTAAACAATTTGCTAATGATAGATTAAAATCCTCACAAAATGACGAAGAACGGGTGAAATTTGTAGAGCTACAACGCAAAGCCAAAAAGTTAATTAAGCAAAGTAAAAAGACCCTAGAGTTACATATTGCGAATCAAAGTAAAACAAACCCGAAAGAATTCTATAGTTATATCAGAAAGAAAAAAGTAGTTACTTCAACTGTTGGACCGTTAGTCGATGAAAATGGAGAATACACCAAAGACGAAGTACAAATGAGTAATGCCCTCAATACCTTCTTTGCATCAGTTTTTACAACAGAAGACCTCAGTGATATCCCTACACCATCGCCGATTCAGATTGATAATTCAGATGTTCTAAGCAATATCACCGTTACAGAGAGAGAAGTATTGAATTGTTTAGATAAACTCAAGGTAAATAAAACGCCTGGACCTGATACAATCTCGCCTAGAGTTCTAAAGGAAGCTAAGGATGAGCTCTCCAAATCACTGACATTACTATTCAATAAATCCTTGCAGTCTGGAACTATGCCTGATCAGTGGAAGATAGCCAACGTAACACCGATATTCAAAAAAGGCAGCAAATCCCTACCCAGTAACTATCGTCCAATTAGCTTAACCTCAGTTGTATGTAAAATGCTAGAAACGGTCATAAGAGACAGACTCGTAAATCACTTAGAGAAAATAACATACTTAAAGATACTCAACACGGCTTTCGTAAAAAACGTTCCTGTTTAACAAACCTCTTAGACTTCTTCCACGATATCCTCAACCTCTACGATGAGAGTAAAGCTGTAGATATTATATACCTTGATTTTCAAAAGGCCTTTGACAAAGTTCCCCACAAACGTTTACTGCTAAAACTAAAAGCGCATGGAATACAAGACGGTGTGTTGAAATGGATAGAAAATTGGCTCAGCGACAGAAAGCAAAGAGTAGTCATAAACGGTAAGGCATCTAAATGGACCAATGTAAGTAGCGGGGTACCCCAGGGATCGGTACTAGGACCAATTATCTTTCTAATTTACATCAACGACATAGATGAGGGTCTCACCTGTACAATCTCAAAATTTGCTGACGATACACAAATTGCAAATAGCGTACTCTCAAAAGATCACGTTGACGATATGCAACACAATCTAGATAAATTGTCACATTGGGCCCAAATTTGGCAAATGAGTTTCAATGCGGATAAATGTAAAGTACTACATATCGGATACCTAAATGAGAAAGCAAACTATTCGATGAATGGCACTCAGCTTAAGAATGTAAACAGAGAAACCGATCTGGGAGTAACAATATCGAGTAACCTAAAACCGAGTCAACAATGTTCAGAAGTTGTTAAGAAGGCAAACAAAATAATTGGCTTTATAGGCGGATCAATATTTTGAGCATAAATTCAAAGACGTAATCCTAACCCTTTACAATTCCTTAGTCCGCCCTCTTCAATGCTGGTGCCCTTATTACCAAAAAGACATAAACAAGCTAGAACGAGTTCAACGTAGAGTTACCAAAATGATACCTAGCCTAAAGAACAAACCATACGAAGAGCGTCTTAGAGAATTAAATCTATTTCCTTTAACCTAGCGCAGATTAAGAGGTGACTTAATTCAAGTGTTCAAAATCATCAAAGGCATCGACAATATGAACTGTAGTAAGTACTTCACTATCGACCAAGCTAATTACACGCGGGGAAACGGTTGCAAAATGATTGGTAAATCTTTTAACTTACACGAATCTAAGAATTTCTTCTTCAATCGAGTTGTCAACTTGTGGAATGGGCTTCCCCGAGATGTTATAGACTGCAGCACCGTTGATTCATTTAAATTCCGGCTAGACAAATATCTCGCATCAAACCCGCGACTGACTGCGTTTGTAAATGAATAACTTTATTTTATCCTCCCCTCAGTTACTAACCCCTATGTCCCCTACTTACTTCCTAGTCCTGCCACGTTAGTGGCAGGGCAGTAGTTCCCTTTCCAATGTTCCCTTACCCACTCTAAACCACTGTTTGGACACTTGATCCTCAGTGTTTTGGAGGACAAGCAGCCTAGAAGGGTCACTAGATATGTTGTTGCTTGATTTCCTTTGTACTCCTCCTTTGTACTATACGTGCGGGAGAGTAAAAGCAAATACATCTAACCCTAGTAAAGTTAACCATATGCTTTATCAACTCTTTTTCCTTTCCTAGCAGAGTGTACGGGGGCTGCATGGTGTTTTTCCTTGGTTCGTTGTGGCGTGTGAATGTTGGTAGAAAGGAGAAACTAAGAAACAGAATTAGCAGACAAAATGAAAAACATATGCCTCTCCTTGGTTCGTATGTGCAGGATAGACAACACAAATACTTCTGACTATGCCCTGCCCTAGTATTTGTTGTCCCTCTTCTGTCTACTACGGGATTTGTGTTGAGGTATTGCTAGTTTGGTTGTGGTATGTTAATATGCATGGTACAGAAGATATAGATAAACATAAACGCAGACAAATTTTACAGAATCAATAACACCATGTGAGGAGGAGCAGTTTATTGACAACGTTTCGCATATAATGTCATCAGGCTAATGAATCTTTATGAGAAACGTTATCAATAAGGTGCTCTTCCACATATGGTGTATATATTCGCAGCATAAATAACTAGCAGACGAATAGATAATTATTTAGTTGCTCCGAGTTCATACGTGCAGAATAGGCAAATACGTCCTTGTAAAATCAAATTAATAGTTTCGAGGCGACAGAGAATACTAACGAGTACAAGGATATAAAATAGGGAACTATGCCTTGGTTTGTTGTTTAAATATGTATTATAGAACTAAAGAGAAATGATATAGTAAATTACTCTCAATCTTAAAACAGTAAAAACACGTCTTGTTTCTTAATATCCATAATCTCTCTCTCTCTCTCTCTCTCTCTCTCTCTCTCTCTCTCTCTCTCTCTCTCTCTCTCTCTCTCTCTCTCTCTCTCTCTCTCTCTCTCTCTCTCTCTCTCTCTCTCTCTGTGTATATATACATATATATATATATATATACCTTATATATGCTAGCTATTTGAAGGCGAAGTAGAGACTAGTATTTATATGGACATCGAAGTAGGAGAGTCGTAAATGTTCGTCAAGTCTCTGTTCATGGGAGGCGATTTGCTTGTTTGGTTGTGTAAATATAATCTAGAGGTTTCAGTAAAAGCATATAATAAACAAATAAATCCTTCACCTAAAAGTCGATCCTGTGTGAAGGTTAGATAATTATACTCTTACTGAGTAGAAGAAAATAATACTAAGAACTCAGTAATAGAGAAGTCATAACTATTTACTGTTCATCTCAGCATATTGCTTATCTATGGTTCATATTATGTAGAGAAGAAGCTAATATATGGCACAACACAATATTATACACCATACCCTTGGCATATATCTTATGTTTATAGGCTCGACATATATCAGGGTGAAGTACATAACATATTACAAAAAAGTCAAGGTATACAAGTTACATTTTCATATATTCTTTCCCCGGCTTTTTGTTCGTAGGCCATGTGTTGTGTGTATGTAGGCTTGATTGTTCGATGGTGGGCAAACTATAATATAGATATTCATGGTTTATAGTTAAATTGTGCTGGCTAAATAAAATATAATTATAGCCTTCCCAAATAAACTCCTATTATTAACATGTTTGGTTTTCTATTTCCCTTCAGCTCCTCGAATCAAGGGGTGTTGTGGTTGATTGTGGTGTGTTAGTATTGGATGAAGTTTGCTGTAGTGACATAGAATGAAGAAGCACACCCTTGACCTGTAGATCAAGTTATGTGTGTATTTTAGAAGGAAACATTAAGTGTAACCAATTTAATACTAAATAAACTACATGTATAATTATTCAATGGCTTAGTGCACGAAGGCTTTAGCTATAGAAAATACCTAATCACTTACAAGTCAAGACAATCATGATAGGCCTATTTACTTTAGTAAGAGAAACTTCATGTGAGGATGGCCGTTTATCATGTCAACGCATCAATTCCTTAGCAGCTTCTTTGTGTCACACTATTAATCTTTCTCTTTTCTATGTTCGAGGGATGTCTTTGTTTGACTATGTGTGATTATATCTTGTTGGGTATTACGAAATATACACAATTAACCCATGTCATATATAAAGCAAATGTATTGGTTAATTTTTGGCGAAGTATAAACACATTACCAAGATATCAGAAGTTGAAGAATTAAGTTATTATGTATTTCTTCCCAAGTTCTAATGTCCTAGGGCATCATGTTGTTTGCATTGTGTGAATATTAGCTAGAGGATACCGAATAAGTAATTAAATCTTCACGTATGTTGGCTATATATTGGAGGGAGAAGCTGAACAAATATTACTATGTACTCCGAACTAGAAAGGTCATATCTTAAAAACAGTTTTTCCCAGATCTGCCGTGGACTGTGGGTTGCTTGATTTGTTATGTGTGTATATATTATAGTTAGAGGTTTCATTGGTGGCATAGCATCTAGACTATCTATTCACAGTATCTATTACTTTCTAATACACAGTCATAGTATTAAATATTGCAATTATGATCTTCGTCCTGGGACTGTATATGTTGTTTGGTTAGCTGTGGTGTGTACATCTATTGAAAAGATGCCGATGATGGCACAGCATAGAAAAATACCTTTGGTATCTTCAGTCTATGAATAACCTATATAATATACGTAATTAATCACCAGATATATCCAACTATTATACCGTAATACAGTTCTTGTTCCGCGGGTTATGGTGCATGGTTGATTGTTGAGTGTTGATGTAGATTTCATTCAGTGAGGTATTCCAGGATCGATAGCCCCTACCACATACAGCTCGCGATTATAGGCTTGATCATTTATGGCGATGACGTGAACATCTTACTACGACTTAGAAGTGGAGAAGCCAAGTGATTCCTTTATTATTTTCTCCCACAATCTGTTTGTGGATTGCGTGTTGTTTGACTGGTTGTGATGTATGAATGTAGGTTGCTATTTCTGGGCTGGCACAGAATATAGATTTGTACCCATGCACTTTAGTTTACAAAAAAAAAAAAAAAAAAAAAAAAACACGAATATACATAATCAAACCTAAGTAAACAAAATCATGTTATTGATGTGTCTCTTTCTCTTCAGCTCTATGTTCAAGGGTAGTGTATCGTTGGTTGAGTATTAATGTTTATGCTAACGGTTACACAGGGTAGCAGGCAATACGGAAATATATATCTCTCCTATTTACCCATCAACTGTCATGTACCATCGGTTCATACATTTGTGAGCAGTCTACGCTAGTGGAGATATATTATGCCCTCTACCGATCACCACCTAAATGGAATCACTTCTTCCTGGCGCATATCCTATTTGCCGACAAACTTTCGTGAAAATTGGTTCATAACTTTTTGAGATTTCTTGTTTACATACAAACAAACAAATAAACAAACGGAGGCAAAACATAGCCACCGTCCAGCTTCGTTGACGGGGGTAAATATGCTCTTGAGTGGTTTAACAATAAGACCACATGTGTCTCAAAAGGTATCACGGCGAAGATTTGACATATTATATATTCTTGCATTAAGTTTTTTTTGTCTAGATTCCTTTCTCTCTTATGTTCACCTCAATTAGCTTTGAGGTTTAAAAACGTTCGCTCCATTAGTTTGGCGATTTCAAGACCTTTCGGCCCAATTCCTTGTCAATTTCAAGACTTTTCACGTCATGTACCATACGTGTAGATATTTTCGAGGCGAGCGAGAGCGAGCCTGCAATCGAGGAGGATCCAGCTTTCGGCCGGGATATTTTTCTACCGAAAAGTGTACACATTTATCTGGGAGGGAGGTCTTGAATGTTTTGTTTTATGTATAGACAAGACCGTTGTGCAGGGCGCAGATATGTTTTCTTTATCTTTTGGGAAAGTTCGTGGATATGGAGATACCGTTTCTCATCTGATCTACTCTTTACACACACACACACACACATACGCACTCACACACATACGCACACACATGCACACACACACACACTATACAATTTACAACCCACACAGTAGCGTTGCCACCTTCATTGATACTGTTTATGTGCCATCATAAACTGACGAGACACGTTTTGATTTGTGTGTGTATCGCTAAATATGATACTCCTAAATTTGGTCTGCATATTATTAGACTGATCTTACATTTTAAACAATATTCATTGATTAAATTCCTAGTTTATTTTGTTGGTGTTCCTGTATATTTTGGTATGTTTACATTTAAATAAATATGTAATAGGTATATGGACAAATGTATAAAGGTTTGAGTAAGGTAGACCAAGTTAGACTAGTCGGTAATGTTAAATGTACAGATGGGATGACTAATTGTTATGCAAACATTTGAATCAGTATCAAACCCAAAGGAGACAATGTAATACTCTATTATAATACAGATACTTCAGAACTTGGCATTAATTATTCAAATGATCAAGTGGGTGTAGGCCTACACTAATTAGCGCTCATGATTGTATGAAAAAGACAGAAATACATAAAAACAAATCAACTGGTCAAGAAAACGAAAAAAAAAAAAAAAAAAAAAATCTGTGAGTCTAGCAGAGCAGGGAAGGATACCGCCGCCGACACACTCCCACGAGGAACAACACTAACAATATCCAACTTCTGCTGCTCGGATCCCTCACATAAAATTTCCATATCTCTCGCCAGCCGCCAGAACTTCGCCGTAAAATATTTTCATTCTTTTTTGTTTTTATTAAGATGGGGTGTTACTGCAGAGGAGAAAAATGGTGTTGGTCGTTGGTGTGAATATAGCAAGTTGGCTGATGGGCCAAAGAAATGCTCTTTGAGCCTCCCAGAGAAAGCTGTTTTCCAGAGATGAGGCTGAATTTTTAGTCTCTTTCATGTGGTGACGTGCCGCACTAATGCTCAAGTTATATGCTCTAAATTCACTGACATATTTACTGAACATTTAACTATCATATTATAGCATAATGTTATATTTTATCGTCACCGATTTTGTATGTCTTATGATATACAGTTATAGACATTTATACGTGTAAAGTGGATGTGTTTTTGAAAATGGTGCTCTCGTTTATGTTTAACATTTTGATGAATAATTGGTTTAGTTAAACCGTTTTCAGTTTTCCATCTATGTTGTAAGAAGTGTGTACAGCCATGCATTCACCACCATACTATGCATGAATATTTTGGGGTGGCAGAATAAAGCCAGACATCCTTCGCTCGTATGCCTATTTGATCTGCCTACATCAATTCGCGTCAAACAATGGTGAACTACATAATGAATTATTAATTTTAAAAGCTAAAGGGTTGAGAAACTAGAAGTAAACCTCGAGTCTAGTACTCATGCAATAATAGAGACCTGAGCTTTATAATCCTATGTCTGTGAGGAATTGTTCCGATTTTTCGTTTCTGGGTTTCATATTTGTTCTGATAATGTAAGTGTAAATAATGGAGAGGGCGTAGTATTCGATGGGATTGTGGGGTTATAGGGTTTAAACGCTTAAGATATAAAGGTTAAGTGAAATATAACCATTGTCTAATACCATTTCGTTGTAATCTTTCGGTATTGTTTTTATCTTGTTTGGTATGTGACAAGATTGGAGGGAGAGGAAGTTGTTTATGGATTGTGAGGGTGCCGATTTAACAAAGGGGAAAGTGAGTTTTCGGGTAAATGAAATTGAAATTCACCATTATTATGGGAATACGGACAGGACGGGGTGGAATATGAGGCAAAGATTCTATTCAAATAATAGTAATAACAGTGGAAAAAAAAAACACATAGCATGAAAATACCTGCTAAGATTACCAGTTATGTTCCATACTGGTGCTATAGTAAGCTAATGGCACTGTACATATTATTTTGGCTTATCTATAATGTAGTTATCATACTAATTCCAATATTCCAATATGGCACAAATCTTTAATTTCCAAACTACCCTCCTTCGGTTTCTGTCCCTCCATCTGTGTCTTTGTCTCTAATTTCCTTTCCGGCCGTTCCATAGCTGCGGTTGTGGACGGCCATCGCTCAATTCCTCATCCTATCAACTCCGGTGTTCCTCAGGGTTCTGTCCTATCTCCTATTCTCTTTCTAATTTTCATAAATAATCTTCTCAACTGTACCTCAATTCCCATCCATTCCTATGCAGACGACTCTACTTTACACCACTCAATTAGTTTTCCAGAACGCCCCAGCCAGCAGTCTCTCAAAAGTAAACGTAATGAAGCCATAAAATGCTTATCTTCTGATCTAGCTACTATTTCCAATTGGGGTAGAGAAAACCTTGTTATATTTAATGCTTCCAAAACTCAATTTATCCATATTACTACCCATCAGGAACCTCCAGAGGACTATCCCTTATTCTTCAACAATACAAAAATCAATCCTTCATCTTCCCTCAATGTTCTCGGTGTCTCTTTTTCTTCTGCTCTCACTTGGAAAGACCATATTACCAGTCTCGCTAAGGCAGCCTCCCAGAAGGTGGGTGTGCTCAACTGCCTCAAGGGGTTCTTTACCCTTGCGCAGCTACTTGCTCTGTACAGGGGCACAGTGCGTCCTTGTATTGAGTATTGTTCACATGTGTGGGGAGGATCCTTTCACACCGCACTCCTAGATAAAGTAGAAAGGAAAGCCTTTCGTATCATTAACTCCCGTCCACTCACCAACTCTATACAATCTCTCTCTCTCTTCGCCGCAATGTTGCATCTCTCTCACTATTCTATCGCTACTACAAATCAGTGTTCCTTGGCGCTTTCCCAGTGTATACCACCTCCTCTATGTAGGGTATGTAGTACCCGCCTTTCAACACAATCCCACCTCTACCCTGTGCAACTCTCCAACCCAAGAGTGAAACGCTATTCTCAGACTTTCTTCTATTCAACTGCTGAGATCTGGAACTCTCTCCCAGAATCAGTCTTTCCCTCTTCCTATGACTTAAATTGCTTCAAACTCCGTGTGTCCATACATTTTAGCTCGAACGTCCCTTGATTTCGGCCCTGCCACTCTTTGAAATCTGGGGGAGGCACTCGCTGCAGGCAGTTATGCCATTTGTCTCCCTCATTCACATCGAGAGAAAAAAAAAACAAAAAAAAAATTTAATGTACTGTATATACGTATTAACTTGCGTACCTATATTAACAAACTGCTGCTATACTTACTGGAATATATCATCTTAAGACATGGTTAATAATACCCTTTTGTTGTTGTTGTTGTTCTCCAGGCTGTCTGGCCGAACAGCCCCAAGGTCTCGAGCAAGGCCAAGGCCATAAATGAGCGCCCCCACAAAACCCTCCCTGCTTACCACTAACAAAGCCCGGGTGACCAAAGCCACTCCAAGGCAGGGAGCTGAGGAGGGTGCGGAAACGCCCGGGAAACCAAAGGCCCACCCAAGGCCCTGAGCCACTCAGCAATTATGAAGGAAAAGTTGAGGGGCAAGGGAAAAATGTGACGCTTTGGCTCCCAATCTTGGCAGTAGGGAGGTCAATCCACGGAAAAGACGCCGTCACTTGAGATCTAGAAGATATATAAGTAAAAGGAACAGTCAGAGTAAGCTATGGGATACCCTCTACCCTTTTGTTATATATGGTTATAGCTGGCAGAGATGTGTTTATCATACTACCACCAGTGAGGGGTGATGATGGGAAAGGGAGGGGGGTTGCTGGGAGCCGTACACTGGCTCGTATCAGAAGCCCAAGACTCCTGGACATTAATTTCTAAAGGGGGGTTTACCGTTTTTGTTTTATCTTTCTCTCCTTTTCTCTCTTTCTCTGGCTTGTATCCATTCGGCCCCATTCAGCTAACCGTTTTAACACGTTTACCCCCATCCAGGTCTCGATTTCTTCCTGGCGAGCGATAGCGAGCAAGCATTGTAGGGAGAAATCCGGCTTCGCCGGAGAAATTTTTCTATCGAAAAATTTACAAATTTAGCTTGCTGTCAAAAAAAATATATATATATGCTGGCCTGCTACCGCTCGCCAAAATAATATTGACACCGGGATGGGGGTAAATGTCTTAAAACAGTAGGCTGAATGAGGCCGAATGTATACAAGCCAAAGAGAGCTATATTGATTGATTGATTGATATTTGTATTGCCAAAAGGTGCATACACAATGGAATAATGGTACATATAGTAATTAATTTGGCAAGTGCAGCTTGCTAAGAAGTAGTTTATGCTAGCTAGCTATATAGGCATAATAAAATATATGAAGCTAAACAGCACATAGTTGCTAAACAATTATTATATGTAATAAACCATATTCAATATATATGGTTATAGCTGGCATAGATGTGTTTACCATACTATACCCCCAGTGAGGGATGATGATGGAGAGGGAGGGAGGGGGAGGGGGGGGGGGGGGGGGTTGCTGGGAACGGTACACTGGCTCGTGTCAGAAGCCCAGACTCTTAGACATTTCTTAAGGGGACCCACCTCGATTTTGTGTCTCTTTCTCTCCCTCTCTCTTTGGCTGGTATCCATTCGGCCCCATTCAGCCTACTGTTTTAAGACGTTTACCCCCCTCCAGGAATCAATATTTTCCTGGCGAGCGGTAGCGAGCTATCACATACAGTACATATTTTTGTTTTGACAGCAAGCTAAATTTGTACATTTTTCGATAGAAAAATGTCTCCGGCGAAGCCGGATTTCTCCATACAATGCTGGCTCGCTGTCGCTCGCCAGGAAGAAATCGACACCTGGATGGGGATAAACGTCTTAAAACAGTTGGCTGAATGGGGCCAAATGGATAAAAGCCAGATAAAGAGAGACAAAAAGCAGGTGACTCCCTTTAAGGATTGGTTTTCCCCAGCAGCTCCTCGTCTATACTGTATACGACAAACAACATTTCATGTTCTGCATTAGATTTGTTTGATTATATATTCTCTTATTTCGCAATATAATTTAGAGTATGAAACTATGCCTGAAGCTTTTATAAGTAAGCAATAATTGGGGCAATAAGTCTAGATTCGTATAAAACTAAATGTTGACATGGTAAGGTTAAAATTCAATCACGACGTTACAGCTATCTCATCTTAAACTACAAATTACCCATCGTCGGCCTTTAGGGTGCATATATCTCAACCGGTCATCAAAAGTATAGTTACCAACAAAGGTCATATCTTACCTACACGAATTTGGGCTTAATCATTATTCAATAAAACAAAAATAATAAATGGATAAATGAAAATGAATAGCACACATTAACAAGCTTGTACTTTGCAACTCTGATCCGACATATCACAACGGTAATTGTGACGTTTGTTATAATTACTATTGGTAGTCTTGATTGTTTTTTTCAATTTTCAAGTACTGATTTTTACCCTACTTCAAGCTACTGTAAAAAATGCCTATCAGTTTACGTTTTAAGCTAGAGACCTGTACCCCGCCTCCCGCTGGTTCGCTATTGTTCACCAGGATAAAATCGACGGCTAGATGAGGCAAAACAATTGTATAATCACCGAATGAATTTGATGATGAGTTTATTGGAATTGTTAACTAGACTTAAATCTTGTGACTAGCGATAATCACTAGTAAGATGTAGTTATACCTGCGATGATTAACAGACCGGGGTATATTATAATATAAGTACTACACAGTATATAATTGTGTTTGCATGTGTGTGTGTTTGTGCTAGAATGCGTATATGCTTATAAATATATATATATACTGTATATATATATATATATATATATATATATATATATATATATGTGTGTGTGTGTGTGTGTTGGTGGTATCGGAGCCTCCATTATGAGAGGCAGAAGTTGTTAAGGAGTGTAAGGGCCTCAAGTGGTGGGCGACGGGTTGACACAGCGGCGGAGGAGGCGGTAGGGAACATGCAAAACATTATGTCTGTGTGTGGGGGGAGAAGGGGGGGGGGGGCGTGTCCTTATTAAACCGCCCATTCAACTACATACACACTCATATACAAACATATATATATATATATATATATATATATATATATATATATCACGTTGTAAAGTTTTGAAGAGTAGGGTATGCTATAAATATATCAGTTTTCCTTTACTGAATTAAGTGTTGCGCAAGTTAATTCTGTCCATGATGCTGTTCCAGAATAATGTCGAGTAACAAGATTATTGATCAACGTAAGTATCTCAGAAAACAAAAGCACTTCCATTTGTTTCACAATTCATTAATGAAAAGTTGCTTTGAGATTGATTGGAATTGTAAAATGTTCCTGCCAATATTCAAGACTGGTTGTTTGTCATGACAACTGTGATTACAAGAATCCAGTCAATTAATCTCTTCATTTATCTGAAAAATAACCCTAGCCTTGACCAGACAGCAGTTCGTCGCAGGTATAAGAGGGAAACTTACCTGGGCCTGCAATCAGAACATTTTAACCTCTAATTATCCCAGTTTTCCAGTCAAGTCTGTGTCTCTGCACCTGAATGAACGTTACTACTGAAAACGAGGTTAAGGGGGGTCACCGGCATTGTTTTATCTCTCTCTCTCCTTTTCTCTCTTTCCCTGGCTTGTATCCATTCGGCCTCATTCAACCAACTGTTTTAAGACGTTTATCCCCATCCAGGTGTCGATTTCTAACTGGCGAGCGTCAGTGAGCCATCATTGCATGGAGAAATCCGGCTTCGCCGGAGACATTTTTCTATCGAAAAATTTACAAATTTAGATTGCTGTCATAACTAATATATATATATATATATATATGCTGGCTCGCTACCGCTCACCAGGTAAATATTGACACCTGGATGGGGTAAACGTCTTAAAACAGTAGGCTGAATGGGGCCGAATGGATACAAGCCAAAGAGAGAGGGAGATAAAGAGAAAAAAAAGCGAGGTGGGCTCCCTTAATGATGCAAAGCCATGAAAATCCAGGAACAGTAGTGACATAATCGAACGTAGTATCCTTCACTTGGCTTAGGCTAAATGCACTAAGGCTACTTGAACCCCCCCCCCCCCCCCCAGATATGTTATGTTTGAAACTTTGTGTAGCAAGATATTTGTTTGTCATCAACGTTTGCAGCAAAATTGAGTATGTGGCAACTGTAGTGTTTGCAATGATAATGGGCTTATGTGGTGCACAAGGTTCTAGGCACCTCTGTATTACCAATTACGATTAGCTACGGTCGATTCCTGCCCATCTTCTCCAACCAATCCTGTATTATCTCATTCCATTGATATTGGTCCAGCAAGCGCTGGAACTACGCTGGGAAGCTTTGGTCCTTTCCTAAACCCATACTGATATACAATATAGTCCCGGTCAGATCTATGAATTTCTCTTAGACCCAACAACAGAAAATGTGTAAATGTTCCTTTTATCTCCCTGAAATCGCCAGTACAAGCCACATGATAGTCATATCCCATCTAAAAGTGCACTAACAGGAAGTGAAGCCAATCTCACACACTGTCGGAATACAGTTCTGAAGTACTATTTCAATTAATCAATCTTCGCAACTATTAACCTACAATGCTTAGGCTATAAATACCAATAATTTACTTTCGGCATCCAGGATCGAATTGACGAGAATCCGCAGGTAGCAGGGCAGCGTATTCATGGATGTGGCTGAATTTTCGGTACCTAGTTCAGGCCTAGTGCTTAGATCTTAGAAAATAACAAATATCAGTATATCCACTTTGATGTGGTGAAGTAGATGGGGTTAAGTGGTTAACATATTAGAGTGATAAACTTGATGTCTGGGGTTTGAGTCCCGATGTGTCAACGGAAAGGTATTACTGGGGTTAAACCCGTGATTGCATTTGTGATGTACTTACTTTCAGTACATTACCACAAAGCACACCAACACGCCATAAAAAGAATGTTTGCTGTTTCCAATATATATTAGCATTGTATAAATATTTCCATATTCAAAATGTATGACTGAGGGTAGTGCACAATGAGTAACAAGCTCAGATAGGTTGCCTTTTGAGAGAGAGAGTGAGAGAGACAGAGAGGTTAGGTGTCTGGCCTGGTTCTAGCTCATGTGTCTCTTTATTGGCAATTACCCGGGCTCCCCTCACTTCCCTGGAGTCACCTGCCTCACTCACTGTGAATTATCATCAAACGGATTACCTTTTCTCATTTTATCCTGGTATTAATGTCAAGCCTTTTATAAAAATTAGCATACATTACGCTATATTCCACTGCATCCTAACATACTTAAATAAAATGCAGTGGTGACTATCGAAATTATCTAAAATCCCAACCACAATTATTAGTGGGGGACGGACAGTCTTTTAATCGAAATCCGGCTCCCCTAAGCATGACAAGTTGTATATTTTATGACAAATATATTAGCCAGGGCTAGGATTCGAACCTCTACAGGCAGGAGGTCTGTCACCATTACCACTGCGATGGTTAAAAGGAGAAATCTGGTACTTATACCCGTGTTTCTCCTCAACCACACTCGAGTGGGGGACAGACAGTCTTGCATCTGGCTCACAACCAGAAGGTCCCTGGTTCGAGACTCTGGCGGGGAAGAGACATTTGGGCAAGTCTCTTAACGGTGTAGCCGTTGTTTACCTAGTAGTATTAATTGGAACATGGTATAAGTGGACGAAGTTGTGACGTCCCCTCTGGGGGTTGGTGGTCTGTTACAAAGTGAGAAGAGTATCGTATAGGTCAACTTAAGCCTTTGGGTGATACCGGTACAGCACAGATCAACCCAAGCCTTTGACTTCAGATGTCACTAATTAACTGATTACAGACTACACTCACATCCACAGCCGACGATACACTAACACATGACATGCACTTCTCGCAATACATTCCCAGTTATAGAGGCACGAAAATAATGAACTGAAGCTCGCATTGCGAGGAATCCCCTTGACAAAAGAAGTTCGGTGAATTATACATATATATATATATATATATATATATATATATATATATATATATATATATATATATATATATATGTTCGTTACATTGAGCGTATTTATCAATACCAAATATTAGTGGTATATATATAATTATATATATATATACGTATATATATGTTCGTTACATTGAGCGTATTTATCAATACCAAATATCAGTGGTATATATATATATATATATATATATATATATACCTGTATATCGTATAATGGGGTAATTGAGAACATGCGGGGCACATGAAAACACAATGGGGTAATTGAGGACAAACTACGCTGAGGTTTGTTAATAGTGTGAGCACGTTTTAATGATGCACAGTGTTATTATCCATGTTTCAGTGACTTGCATCAATACTTTTATATAAACCCTGTGTAATTAAGTTATATTTATGGTGCTAAATGTAATTATTCTTGTCATGCAATGTATATATGCTAAATACCAAGAGTTAGTATTAAATATATATATACAGTATATATACAGTAAGTGGGTCAATTGAGATCACCCATTTTGAACCTCCAAAATAACAACTGTTGTTGACAGTAAGTGGATAGTGACATATTTCCGAAAGGCTGACACTCCTCATGACAAAGACTCGACAGAAGTAGTAGCCTTCAGGGTGCCTCCTAAAGAAGATGTTTTATTCACCTGTAAAGCACATCTATTGTCGACTGTACACTGTAGTATAACCGAGTATAACATATATATATCTCACAACACTATATCAGCTACACACTTATTTTAGTATACAACTGTACATATTTAGTTGGTATGACTTACCCATAGAAGATCATAACCTCACCTATAAACTCCCTTGGTCTAAAACTGAAACAGTAATCATGCGCTCCCACGGTTCTTGCACCATGATTCACAGACAATTGCCGGAACACCCAAGGAGATTGCCAGCAACTACTTAGTAACACACTACATTATCACGCCCCAACCCTACAGGGACCGCGCTCTGTCTGCCAGTGCCTGACAGTAGCAGACAGATATCTCCCTGGGAGGGTCGTTCATTTCATAACGTTAGGTAAATACAGTGACGCATTCAGTATAGATACTGCAACATACTTAAAGTGTGTGTTAATACTTTTGTTCTACGACCTTTTCTAATATATTATTTTCTTTACAGAGATAACAGATACAGGAAATATAGCTCATGTCTTAGTTGCTTTCTTTATATAGTTGTTTAAAAGTTACAGGTACTTCCTACAGGGTCGATACAGTACCTTCACAAACCTTACAGTTAGAGTTAGTACTCTCCATAATTAAACGTATCATAACTCTATTTTTCTTGATAAATAAATAAGAATAACCAAAGGTGTTCACTTAAAAGAAAATTCTATGTTTCATTTCCTAATTAATATGTTTCCAGCCATTGCCAAACCTACAATTATTACAAGGAAATAGTAAAAAGGTAAGAATAAAAAAATAGACAGCCTGATACACACCAACAAAGAGGATATTAAGAAGCTGAAGCTGAAAAAGACACACAAAAACATATTCTGGTTGACAAATGTATTCACAGGCATGCTCATTCGTTGAAAATCTATTATGGATGTTTTGGTTCCTTTCTAGATAGTTATTATATTGCTGTTCTCAATTTCCCCATTGCAGTGTTGACAGAATACATTTTTCTTCCAATTCCAAAAAGGATTTTTTATGTGCTTTATGATAGTATAGATTATTCATACATGTACAGAATTAACTATAACGTAATATTAACTACAATTAAAATTTATACAAAACAAATATTGTTTTGCCTAATACCTTAGCATCTGAACCATAGCCAATTGTGTTCTCAATTACTCCATTCTATGGTACTATATATATATATATATATATATATATATATATATATATATATATATATATATATATACATATATATATATATATATATATATATATATATATACTGTATATATATATTTTTTTTTTTTTTTTTCTTTAATGTAAATTTCATTAATCGATTTTAGGAGTATAGTTGGTTGTTGGAAGGAACATAATAATACATACGAGGTTGAAAGAAATGGCAATTTCTGCGTTGGAAATTTTATTATTCAAAGTTTCCAGGTCTCTGATGAGTTTTCGCTGGGTGGCAGGAAGTAGATGAATGAGATGAGCAAAATTCATGGTGGTACAGGGTTACATAAATGTACATGATGATACAGGATATACGACGCATTTCACTGGACAACCAGCATTATCAAGTAAGGGTAGAATGATATAAAAGGTAAACAGGATTCATCATTCTACCCTTACTTGATAATGCTGGTTGTCCAGTGAAACGCGGCGTCGTATATCCTGTATCATCATGTACATTTATGTAACCCTGTACCACCATGAATTTTGCTCATCTCATTCATCTACTTCCTGCCACCCAGCGAAAACTCATCAGAGACCTGGAAACTTTGAATAATAACATTTCCAACGCAGAAATTGCCATTTCTTTCAACCTCGTATGTATTAAAGAAAATTTATTACCTGGCTTTACTAACATATATATATATAATTGATTTCATGACTCTATCCATATATATATTGAACAACCACAATTAATTCATCTTAATTTAACTAGCATACACAGTATCACGACAAGGAACAGAGATCATGTGGATAACTGTACCTGATACATGCTCTACCATGATAATATAATGCATTCCCTTTGATTCTCAGATAAAACAACTAAGTCTGTGAAGATGTCAACTTGAACCCAGACCCAGAGTCCAAGCAACACATGATGACCTTCTCTAAAAATATTCCCCGGAAGCGCAAGCGGGGGGGGGGGGGAGGATGAGAAGGCAGGCAGTGGGTGGCGAGTCAATACTGGCTGGAGTTTAAAAGAGGAATTGTCTGTTTGTATTCTTTTTCTGGACTCCCTTCTCCTTGATGATTATCCCCATTAGTTTTGAAATGTTTAGACGTTCGCCCCATTAGCTTGGTAAGATCTTTCGCCCTATTATCATGTCAAGATTAAGACTTTTCGTGCCATTTAGGTATCGATATTTTCCTGGCGAGCGACATCGAGCCTGTAATTTATGAGGAACCGGCCTTCGGCTGCTACATTTTTCCCACCTTAAAATGTATACATTTATTTCGAAGGGGGGTCATGAGGGTGTTTTTTTAACAACCTGACAGAGTTCAAGGGAGCAAACTAAGCTCCCCAGATCCCTTAAGATAGGGATAGCCAATATCTCGTTATCTTTATAAAACGGGCCATAGGTCCCTTAATGCAATAGAATCAATCAACTTATAACAGTTTATAATAGCAACAACACTGGATCTCGTTATATATGCGCACATAAGAACAGAGGAAGGAAATTAGTTAATGCAAAGCATATATACTCATAAACTAATGAAAACAAGACACATACACACGGCGTCCTCAATTAATTAGAAATATATGGGGAGGTATGGCGGAGTGGTCTTGCCACTGGACTGGTAATCCAATGGACCCGGGTTCGAATCCCAATATGTCAATGGGAAGATATTATTGGGATGGAATTTGTGCTGTTCCTAGTATCAGTGCATTACCACAGTACACCGAAATGCCAAAAAAATACCCTCATTGTTCCCTGATTAAATAGCATTGTATGAATATTCCCATATTCAAAAATATGCTACAGGGGGGCAATGCCTAGTGAGTTAATTGCTCAATAGGTGGCGTTCTGAGAGTGAGGGTCCTAGTGTGGGGAATGAGACTCTGAAGCACAGAGGCGAGGCGGCTTCAGAGATGGAGTTGCTTCGAGCCGTGAAGCTTCGCATGTCTCACTCCCTAGACTAGACCAAGACCTCACAGGCCTCACCGTGTTCAGCGGTAGAGTGTAAAGGCTATCAGCCTATGCCCGAGAGGGAGTAGTTGGAATATAGAAAATAAAATTATATATATATACCGTATATATACCAATTACTGTTCAAGTCTTTTGAATTGTATTTATGTTTTTATTTTTTTTGCATACACATATCAAATAAATCTATTAATTTGACCCCTGTAAATTATTATGATGATTGTCACTACTTACAGAGACTGCAGTACTTTAACGTGGGAAGTAATTATGCCAGGCTTTATGAATGCTGTTCCGAATGTGAATGATCCATGATGTGCTTTACACAATACATGGTCAGAGTAATGTTCTGATGATCATTACTTTCGACGATGTATCACATTTACAGTGAGCGCCAGAATATAAACTAAATGTTGCAATTGATCAGTGCCCATTAACCTTAAGGGGGGGGTCACCGGATTTTTTTGGTTATCTTTCTCTCCTTTTCTCTCTTCCCCTGGCTTGTATCCATTCGGCCTCATTCAGCCAACTGTCTTAAGACGTTTATCCCCATCCAGGTGTCGATATCTTCCTGGCGAGCGATAGCGAGCCAGCATTGTATGGAGAAATCCGGCTTTGCTGGAGACAATTTTCTATCGAAAAATGTAAAATTTAGCTGGCTGTCAAAACAAAAATATATATATGCTTGCTTGCTACCGCTCGCCAGGAAAATATTGACACCTGGATGGGGGTAAACATCTTAAAACATTAGGCTGAATGGGGCCGAATGGATACAAGCGAGGTGGGCTCCCTTAATTAAGATCCAAATCCTTTTTATAGATCAGTTATTCCATTTTGGAGGCGTCATTTATGGCACCCTAGAACGTTTTTAAACCTCAGTGTGTTGTAGAGGAATATGCTTTAAGAAACAACAAAAACAATTGGCCCAATTACGAGTTTCTGGCTATAATGAAGTTGGAGCTGTTGATACCTATATTCAACAAAAGTACCAGCTAATATATGGTTGTAGTACATTTATAAATACATAAAATAAAATTCAACATGCGTCCTATCTATCAGAAACGGTCACGGTGGCCAAGAGCACTTAGTCACTGTATTGGGAGCGCTCGCTCTGGCGTCGGGGGTTCGATCCCATTCACCGGCAGGGGAAGTTCTCTCGATAACTTTCCCTGACCGTGAATACTAGGTCTGGACGGACCGTCTAGGGGGACCCACAAAGTCTACTGCTCACGTCCTATTCCCTTGGGGGTATGTAGGCGCTCTCGTTAGCAGCCAGGATCGGTCTGTCAATCCCTTGGGATAAGATCTAGGTTAAGTCTGTGAATTTTCATCCTCATTGGCTGCCGGCTTGAAATAAACCGATAATTATTATTATTATTATTATCTTTATTATTATTATTATTAAATATTGCAATTATGTTTACTATCATTGAGCAAGGCTCCAATTTCCTTATAGCCTGAAACTCTCAAGTTGTCAATTGACACTGTACAAACGAATGTTGACACATTATGAAGTGCATCTCATAAATAACACACCATGTGCCATGCACTTGGGAACTATAATGGAAGATCTTAAAGTTATGTTGAAATGTTAACAACCATTTATATAACAATAAATATATAATTATTACTTTAGGAATATTGTTCTCATTAACAAAATGGCACTTGCGGTCTTCTGGTTCTGAGGCCCTCACATCGTCAAAACAGTTTGCCTATGCTTCCATCTCTTAGTACGATTCTGGTTAATCTTGATAGGAGTGGAATTATCCATAAAAT
This sequence comes from Paralithodes platypus, assembly GCA_032716605.1. Classification (NCBI taxonomy): domain Eukaryota; kingdom Metazoa; phylum Arthropoda; class Malacostraca; order Decapoda; family Lithodidae; genus Paralithodes; species Paralithodes platypus. Next base: position 129,690,985 of record CM064487.1, read on the forward strand.
TGAACATAATGGGTGATTGTAAAGTGGTAATAAAAAAGTTGCATTTGTTAATCCTATTTGTAATGCCAGGGCAGAGAATAAGTTCCTACTCTATTTGATGCTGTTATTTCCTGTGTCGTGGGGATATCTGACATTTGAACTTACTCCCAATATTTTGGATCCCAAACATTTTTCTATGACTAAACTTACCCTTCCTTGCGATAAATAATGGTGCTATTATTGTTAAATCCGCCTATTGAGGATCAGTATAGTAAACAGTATAATATTGTTGCTTTGTATATTTTGCTTTATTTGTAAATTTGTGTAAAACACGTTTCCATATGCTGGCATACTGCACTTGTATTGTGTTGGGTTTAAACTTTATATACAGCGCAGGACTTCGTCAGTTATCGCTAATATAGTTTGTGTCAGGAGACCTAGTAATGACATTCTTTTTGTCGTTCATTAGCAAAGCTCATAATTATCAAATAATGCTAGCCGACGTCTCCTATGACTTATCCAAAAAAATATTATCTTCATTAAAACAAATGTAAAAATTACATAAATATAATGAAGAACAAATACACTGTATCATCAGGTTATTGTGTAGTGAGTATTTACATATAAATTTGTATTAGATAAGAGAGAAGTTGGATTTCATTATTGTAATATGCCGTAGGTAAAGCAAGGATAAACTTACTGAATATCAGCTGGACATTTATGCAAAATACCCTATCTCGGTTGGATAAGGAACAAAAACTTAATCTGGGCGGATATGAGACCACCAGCGCCTGTTTTCCCAAGCCCCACCACCGCCGCTGGGCCCCTGGGAGGTATAGAAACAGCTTCACACCACCGCTTTTGACATCAACGTTTAGGTAACTCTAATCTGGCAGCTTTTGAATTAAACCGTTATAAGAATAATATCACCTCACAAGATAATTCCTCTCAGTCACGCCACCGATAGCAGTGCAAAACATTGTTAACAGTCTCGAAATGTTGCTAGCTCAAAGTTGCCAATCCAAAGACGTCTGGAAATGCGCACTTCTGTGAATCTGGCTTAGGAGACCACCGCGCCCGGGAGACCCATTCTTCCCGCAGTGTCTCCACTATCACCCCGACCTCTACGATCAATCACAGACCTCCCCCTCCTCCCCCAATCAACCACAACCCTCTCCCTCCCACTACCATCCCCATCAATCACGCATACTCCAGACTCTCGCTCGACCCGCGGGGGAGTTTTTTTTCTGAAGATGTGGAAGCCGTGCTAGGTTCTCGAGACTTTGTTTTGGTCTTGGTTTAGCAGATGTGTGTTTGGGTGTGTTTGTGCTTAGCGGGTTTGTTTGTGCGAGTGTCAATACTTGCGCTTGTAGGATGTGTGTGTGTGTGTGTGTGTGTGTGTGTGGGTGTTCCCAATTGTGACTATGAGCGTAAATGCTATCATATATGTATGTTAATTGGAATGTAATTGAGTGTGCAAATGGGATTGTGAATGTAAATGTCATTGCGTATGTGTGTGCTAGTGAATACATATTATGCTTTACTTGTGTGTGCGTGTGTGTTTCTATGTGAAGCCTATCGACAATAGTGCGCAAATTGTTATGGTAACCATAGTTTTGGCATGTAGCTAAAAGTGAACGGTTCTCGATTTCAGTAATCCGTAATCCTAAGCATAAGCTACAATGTGCTGAATGTTAATAGTATCATATGAACATTTAGTGACTGCAGATATACAGGTGTCACTAAACTTACGAAACCCTTATGGCAATGACATCATAGAATGTACAGTACAAGGTAAGACTACTTATCGATTACTAAATATATTATCTGCTGATAACGTGAAACATACAGCAATGAATAATTGTTAAAAGCCTTTAATCGTTTCAGCACCATGACAATTTCTTGCTTTTGATTCTGGCTAAAATTAGATGATTCTATGCAGTTTAAGAAGGACCTATGTTACTAAGAGGGATTTTTGAGATCGTATTTACCCATTTGAATCGTATAGGTAGATTACAAACTAAAACAAATCGTCTAATGATAACCAGAATATGATTAAGTTACTTAATGGTGGTGAAGGAGTTAAATTAAGAAGGAGATTCCTAAATAATATTCTCAGGTCCAGTAGCTACACAACAGCCCAGGTGAGAAAGATGGGTAAGCAGTCGTGGGGTATATAGTTCATTCATTATAGGTAGGCCAGATATAATGACCACTAACCTCTATAATTCATAAACTACCAGGGTAATCGAGCTAATATTTCTACACTTTGGGAAGAGTCAGCCAGGGATTAGTTGTGAACATATACAGCCGTTGCGCCAGCCCTTCCTGATTTACAAGAGCTTAATTCGAGTTAATTTTGTTGGCCTACTTATAACGAATAGACTACAGTTATGGTTGGGAAATACCCCTAAGTTTTATAGCTATAAAATTGCTCAGGCATGGAAGATGGGTGCATATTCTTCATTCAAGATGGATGAGGTGTGGCGTGGTTTATGGCTGGAAAATATTCCAAGGCATTGTTGCTATGAAACATATTAACCCCTTGAGGGTTATGACGCGTTTCAACAGATTATTTTAGCTACCATTAGCCAATTTTATACAGGTTTGGAAGGATCTGTGGGGGTTAAAAGAGTCAAGACTGTTTCAATCAACTTTCTGACTGCCATATACCCTTCATAATAAGAATAAGATAATCCAATGGTAGCCAGAGGAGTGAGGTGTGGTGTGCAGTAGGTAATAGTTGGGAAATATTCAAAGATACCTTACTGTAGGTGTGGACTATTGGTGAAGAGGTATAGGTTATGGTTATGGTCCGTAGCTACATTATTCAACATCTGACAGACATAGTTATTTTTTCAACATCCGGGAGACATTAATACATTATTCGACATCTGACAGTTGTTACGGACTTTGTTTTACATCAGGCAAACATTACTACAACATTTCAATATTCATGTAGATATTACTACCATATTCCAACATCTTGCAGCATTTCTAACATACACAATAATATATTGCAGACATTACTAACATATTCAGTATCTAGCAAATAATACGATTTTTCAACATCTGGCAGACATTACTCAACATAACAAGTTAATAAAGCTCACACAGTTATTCTTTTTTGCCATGTGTATGAAGGAAACAAAAGGCAGATTGCCTTTAACGAATGTCTCTCTTCAAAGCCAAAATAGTGACAGAGAGCCAAACTCAAGGGACATTGGGGTCAAATGCCTAGACACACTAAGTTCAGAGTAGTCTAAGTCATAGGACGAAGGAAAATTTGATTTAGGGAGAGAGTTGCAGAGTTCACTAGTTGAGTAGAAGAGAGTCTGACAAAATGTACTGGTTCTTGCCATAGATATAAAGGATTATAGTTTTACAAGGGGTTTGATCAAACAATTTAGGTTTGATGCTATCAGGCATATATGTCCTCACATAATCATATAAGTGTCAAGTATTTGAAGTTCTGCATTAGTGCATCAAAAACCAAAACAAGATTATATAAATGCCAGTTTACATTCAAAGACGGCCGCTCACATATAGCACAGTCAATCTATTCCCAAATAATAGTTTCTCATAACATAGAGCAACATTTTCCTAGTCAAAAAAATCGATTTTAATCATTTCTTATATAATTAAATATTGTAATTATTATCAATATTTCCAGTGGTTGTTATTGTAATAATCCTTTTCACGAGACATAATACAAACGGGAAAAATTAACTAACAACAAATATCACATTACATCATAACGTAAAACATATATAGAAGCGTTACATGAATTCGATCCAAGATTCATAAATGGTATTTTATTCTTAATTAAGAGTAATAAATATATATAACTTGGTTTTCAAAATTAAGGTATAAATGAGCAAGCCTCACCCTAAATCACTTCAAATTATATTTATACAGATATACTACGAATGTAAAACAACATTATAGAAACTTATAAATATGAGTTTAATGAATTTGAAGAGAGAACCTCTCTCTCTCTCTCTCTCTCTCTATATATATATATATATATATATATATATATATATATTATATATATATATATATATATATATATATATATCTATATATATATATGTGTGTGTGTGTGTGTGTGTGTGTGTGTGTGTGTGTGTGTGTGTGTTGTCCCTTCTACTCCCATTCTGTGTTATTCAGGAAGTTGTGGTTCGTCGGAAAATCTTGTCTGAGGGCTGATGAAGAATGAAAGTCGTATTCTGGCTTTTCGTTTTATCCAGTGGAGAGCGATGCTATCAGAACCATTCCCAGGTTCCTCACAGACGCTTCCAGCTGTTCAGAAAAGATCCAATGTTATCGCAGCAAAAAAAATATTGGAGTAAAAGGGTATAATTCAACTTATATAAAACGGATATCTGAGTTTGACGTGTATACTGGATAGCATATTTACAAAGACAAAAACTATGTCTCCCTCTTTCTGTCCACAACATTAATATGGCAGTTTCTTAAATGCATTTTTGTTTCCACATTTTGTATTACCAATAAATATTTGAAGTATCTTCAATCTAGTTGTCAGTACTCGTGCAACATAATTTTCATTTATTAACATAATACAGATACCGATCAAAGATAACTATAGAAGTTCTGGTGTGATACCTCATTAGTCTGTAAACTATAATTATGTTAGTCATAATATGGTTTATTCAAGTACATTGAGGTTTGTATTTGATATTAATGTTAAAGAACGGGGTATTACATATTATATATTTAGTTAAGCATAATGTCAATACAGACACTTATGTGTTACATCGACCAAATCAGATGAATAATTGTATAGCTATTCTGAAAGCTAAATTCATGATGGAATTGAGAGAAGAGTGTGTTTCTTTTAAGCACATCCTTAATCAAAATACAAACAATAAATACTAAAGAAATTAAACATAATATTATACTCTCTCTATCTCTCGAGATCTCATACAAGTATGAATTTCTTGGCTATTATTTGTAATTCATTAGAACGTAGTTTACATATTGTTTTCAATATTTGCTAATTACAGGATATGTAATTGGTTTGATCTTTAAATTGTCTACTCAAAAGAAAAAGTTATGTGACTTTCAACTATATAGTATGATCTCAAATAAATGGTGATTGATACGCATTACAATACAAACTAGATAGTAGAAATCTTAAATCTAATGACTCTAATTGTAAACAAATAATAATTCGGTCAATGAAAATATAACACAAATTTCACCATTACCCATCTCTGTCACCGAAAGGACGGGCCGAGAACCGGATAAAAAAGGCTTCCCCATTACCTAGGCTATCTTAAGACCTTTCACGGCATTTCTATGTCAGTTTTTAGACCTTTCATGCCATTTACGTGTCGTAGTATTCGTGGCGAGCCCGCAATTTTGAAGGAACCTAGTTTCGGCCTGGACATTTTTCTACCCAAAAATGTAAAACAAAAATGTCGGGGGGGGGGGGGTATTGTTTTAAGCTTGATGGAGGTGTAGGAAGCGAACAAAAAAACTCCTATTAGCCTAACCTACTGTATGTACCCTATCATATCCTAACCAAGGGAATTAATTAAATCTAACTGAACGTAATCTAACCTAAACTAATCCACTAAGAAATGTGACCGGTTAGATATATTTTCAATGAAATCATAGCCCCAATAAAGAATGCAATAAATATATGTGGATGCTATCTCTCCTGTCATTTCTAACCAAATGTGTGCCAGTATAGAGAAGCATTTATGGTATTTATTTGTTCTACTGTGATATATTTACAACAACCTTAATTAACATACATAGTTGGCCCTTTTTAAGTCTGGAAATAATGTGACATCTACTTAAAACCTTGTATTTGTTTATCTCATGTCACGTAAACCAACTACTAAACTATACACGAGTCTAATGATCATTTACATTAGCTGAGTCCATTACTAACATAATTGTTATCATTTTCAAGAAAGAGACAAACACCATTGTATTCCTTTTTCATTCCTCACTGAATCAAATTTATTTGATTGAAATTATTTTGATAATTAGTAATTAAGGAAACCAGTGATTCACTAGTAGTTCGTTTACATGTCTAGTTAACTCTTTCAGTATTATATATATCCTATTTCACAGTAATTTGGCCAACAGTATACAATATGACTGAGGTTAAGCGAGATCAATGGGACCTAAGAGGGTTAATTGAGGTAGTGTGTACCCCATTTGATCCTTATTAGTAATTCTTAAGCTGAATAACATCGTTTATTTTCAGCCAGAATGTAATATACAATGAGATATCGTATACTGAAGGGGTTAACGCTTTGAACAAGTAAGTGTTCTTATTCACTTTCTTTTCGACATGTACAGTTATTAGGCATACATTATTGCATAAAGTTACTACATTTGCGCATTCTCTTATCATATTTGTTTAATCAGCATGGCAAAATATGAACATTAAAATACATCTTGGGACATACTGAAAACTAAAATTCTAAGCACCTTAATGAAACCGATACTCTGTTGTCACTCAAATCATATATTTTGTTGTCTGTATTTCGTCTATCAGCTGGATCATCGGTTTTGCATTGTTTTGGAATACAAGACCCGGTCCATAGGTTTTGCATGCAGACACACAGATGGTTAGGTACAGCTGCCCACATAAATGTTCACCCACTCCAGGATTTATGGATGATTAAATTACTATTATATATATTTTTAAACCATTAATGTCTACGTACAGACCGAAATACTGTAGATTTCGAGAATAGTTCGTCTAGCTTTATCAGAATTTGAAGCCACAGCGTTTTGATTATAAATCCAAAAGAATGACCATTCACTCACCACATTCCCCTTGTTAAATTATGCTCATAACATGACTTCAATCTTAACAAAGTGCATACGTTAGGCAATACACAAATCTCACTGAAAAATAAGTCAAATTCCTTGGTAATACATCAGGTGACCCCCCGAGCGGTGCCCCTGGTGTGGGCTTGGCTCCCCTTAACGAGAGGATAAAGTGGTTCCCCCCGCCGCCTGTGTTTCCGGCTCCCTTATCCTGTATCTTAATCGGGAAATAAATTGCAGGCTTGACGGCGGCAGGCTGGCTGGTGTAGTGGGGAGGGGAATTGAGGAGGGGAAGCAGGGGGAGTTGTAGGGGGGGGGGTGAGTAGTAACGGAGGGAGGAAGGGGGGAAGGAGTAATTGGAGAGTAGAGGGTGGTTGGTTGAGTAGGGAAGGTGGTTTGGTGGGGAGGGGAAGGTGGTTGGGGGGGGGGGGGAGGTGGTTAGCTGGGGAGAGGAAGGTGGTTAGCTGGGGAGAGGAAGGTGGTTAGCTGGGGAGGGGAAGGTGGTTAGCTGGGGAGGGAAGGTGGTTAGCTGGGGAGGGGAAGGTGGTTAGCTGGGGAGGGGAAGGTGGTTAGCTGGGGAGGGGAATGTGGTTAGCTGGGGAGGGGAAGGTGGTTAGCTGGGGAGGGGAAGGTGGCTAGCTGGGGAGGGGAAAATGGTTGTGTGGGGAGGGGAGGGTGGTTGAGGGGAGAGTGGTTGTGTGGGGAGGGTAGGGTGGTTGTCTGGGGAGGGGAGGATGGATAGTCTGGGGAGGGGATGATGAATAATTGTCTGGGGAGGGGAGGGTGGTTATCTGGGGTGGAAGATCGCTGGTAACCATGGGGAAGAACGGAAAAAGTGAGGACGCCGAAGCGGGGGGGGGGGGGGGGGATAGGGAACACGGATACTGGGGAGGATGGCAGAGAAGGTGGGGAGTTAATTAGTAAGGGTAGTAGGGTGAGAATAGTGATTAGTTGGGAAGGAAAGGTTCTGGTTAGCTAGGGGTTACTTATATATCCAAAACAAATCAAATAACTTTGACACATAATTATGACATAGAGCCACTGCGATATATCAGTCATGTATTATTCATTCAATATGCACCCCATGTTCCTATATAAATTTGACAACTTAAATTCCAATGTATCACAGACGAGAGAGGAAAGTAGTGTGTGTGTGTGTGTGTGTGTGTGTGTGTGTGTGTGTGTGTGTGTGTGTGTGTGTGTGTGTGTGTGTGTGTGTGTGTGTGTGTGTGTGTGTGTGTGTGTGCGTGCGCGCGTTGTGAGACCAGGTTCGATTTAAGAAATCATCTTTGTGAAGCAATACTGTATTTAATTAAGAGGAAAGGAAACTTATTGTGTTTTACAGTTCAACTTACTGTATGCTAAAAGTGTACTTTGCCTAGATGATTAAAATATAACAAATAGTGCTTTTAAGAACAGACCTCCTCTACGAGAATATATTATACTTAACCTACCTCCCCCTTCCCCCAACTACCCAACTCCAGTGACATACGAGGGTGCAGGTAAATAACACATACACTTTTGTTATAATAAATCTAATAATGTATATATACTTGAATTTGATAATGCCTATGGAGGATCCAATGAAGGATGTCATAAGTATGTATCGATTATTCTGGCTTCAATAACTATGTAGACAATATGTAAACAAATATACACACATACAAGCAAACAAGCATATGGGAATGAAAGCAAATTCCTTCGCTTCAGTCGGTGAAGGTGACAATAAGGAGAGAGCAACGAGAGTAATAGTGTTAGGTAATACAAGCATACGAAAATATGTAAATCTTTATTGGTGTTCTTTTGTTACTTTATCATTAACTATGTTCTCAAATTTCCATAAGGTAGTAGGCTATCTTGGTTGAGACTATTCCTAAATGTGATACTGGTCGTATTATTATCTATAGCATTATGGTGTTAAAAATCCGCGAAGCTTCTCAGAAGACCAATTTTGGGCTGGTAGTTTGCAATGAACCGACTTTCATTATCACTTTAAACGACCATAGGCTATTATTCCATTAGGCCAAGTCTAAATATCACAGCCCCAAAATTCTCATATCTCAAAATGGACTTGAGCAATTGAGTTGATACTTCTTCCATTTGTGAAAAGACAAATGGTAATTGGTGTTAAGAATTTCAGCCCGTTTGCTTCTTCCCTACCTGGGTTACAAAAGGCTAACAATCATAGTTTCCAGATTCGTCAGTATGAATAAACAACACCATCAAGGCACCAACATACCTCACTATCATTGATCATAAGATTAAAATAATTACAAAGTACAATCACGATTTTCAATAATGTCATGGAGCCGCAGACAAATCAAAAACAAAAACCGCTGAACAAGTGTGAACAAAACAAACATAAACAATGCAGTAGAAATGGCGAGCAAGCGGCCACACATGTAGAAGGTACGTAGGGTGTGCAGGTGGCAGCTACACTTCCCCCCATGATAAACCTCCACGACCACTAACGGGGAAGGCTTTATTTAATCAGCCCACAGCAGGGAAATGTTTCTGAAGAGGACGGATGGCTCTTTTTCCGGGCCATGAAGCTGGGGGGCCTGGCGGGGGTAATGGTGCAACAGGGACTGCACCCGGAAAACGCACCCAGGAAACAGATGCTAAATTATTGCCGACATTTTGTATTTTTTGTTCTATAAATGTTGAAATATGAGCATGGTAGTGTTTTTTTTGTTTTTTTTTTTGTATTCATATACAAACGTGTGTTTCAAGCCATGGGTATGTATTTTGTCTGTTTAAATAGGATTTGTTGTAGTTGCTAAGTAAGTATTAAGAAAACGAAAATACCAACATTCTGAGACAGACAGGGCATAATAAAAAGTATGGAACATGGTTTCCGAAAAATTCCGGAAGTTTGGCAAAAACAATTACTCATAAATCGTGTAAATAAAACCCTTTTAGCATATGATAACGCCTTTTTTACTATATATAATAGTGTAATTATTTATAATTATATTTTGTTTGTATCCAAACGTGTACTTCATGCCTTAGGTATGTATTTTGCATGGTTTTATAGGATGAGTTGTAGTTGCTGAATTAGTATACAGAACACGAAAACACCAACATTCTAAGACAGACATAACATAACAAAAAAAAATGCAAAATGGTTCCCGAAATAATACCGGTAGTTTGGCAAAAACGCTTACTCATAAAAGGTGTAATCGTAATCCTTTTAGCATATGGTAACACCTTTTTCGCTACATTATGGCTAAACATAGTTGATTTTATTTACATTACGAGAATATATGACAATGAAAAGGATGCAAATTATACCATTTGACCCTCAAAGACCGTTTCTAATTTTGATAATATCATCTAATAATATCGAGAAGAAATTGAAATAATTCGCCATGGTATACGGAAAGGGTTAACTTACTATAACTTATCCTTGACAGCCTACATGTGTTTATAATGGCCCGTGGCTAGTACTTTTTGCTTCACGTCATAAAAGTGTCAAGGTAATGTGCCTGTGTGTGTGTGTTTTTTTTTGTTTTTTTCATAAATCATCATCTAGGTTTTCAGCGAACTATTCATTTAACCTCTTCTGTATCGGTGACGTCTTGATAATTTTGGTGTAGCTATATTTAGACGATTGTCTGCTAGTTAGGAAGAATTCGTGGTATTATAGAGGGTTCAGTGAGATACTTCGAAGCCTGTTAATTGCTGGAGGCCCATTTTAAACTGACCACAATACCATAATTGTAGCCGGAATAAAGTTTAAAAAGATGTCGCCGGTACAGAAGTGATTAAACTGTATAACCACTCATACACATTCAGGTCTCTCCCGTGTTTTTACTATTCAAATATATGTAACTGAAACTAAGTAAATAACATTATGATTGACTTATTAATATACCTATGTATTCATCATAAAAACACAACCTCATTTACATGAAATAATTAATACATTGTAATTACACCATTAACAGATAAATATGTAACAAATTGTATAACCCTATTAGTAACATGGCGTTTATATATATATATATATACTGTATATATATACCGTATATATATATTGTTGTTTTTCTTCTAACACATTTCATATAGCTCAAAGAGAATCTTTATCAATCAAAGGGAATAAATGTACATAAATTATCTCAAAGACTCTCACAAACCCTTCCAAATAAAAATATCAGCTAATAATAATACTCTGAATAACATGAAATAATGCGTCATGGAACTGGTATACTGAAAGAGTAACGAGTGGTTATAATCTGGTGCACAGCCATTTCTATAAGGACACCTTATAGAAATGGCTGTGCACCAGATTATAGCAGGTATCTCTTGGAAATACCACCCACGAGATACCTTAAGGTGATGTTAACTTACTCAATACCATGACAAGATTCTCATAATATTCTGGTTGACTAATAACCGTTGGTGTAATATAAAGATCAATATATATATATATTTTTATATATGTATATATATAATTATATATATATATATATATATATATATATATATATAGAGAGAGAGAGAGAGAGCTACATAGAGCTACATAGATACACAGACCACACATACCTCAAGGTCCTTACTAGGCAGTCTGGCCTTACAAACTATATATATTTATATATACACACATATACACATACATATATATATATATATATATATATATATATACATATATATATATATACATACTGTACAGTGTACACACATACACATACATACATTTTTTTTTATTTTTTTTTATTTTATTTTTTTTTTTCATATCACCCCAGCCCTCTGTAGATAGAGGTCAAGCCTTCCCTTGAAAGCGTTTATTGTGTCGCTCTCCACAACTCTCGCTGGTAGTTTATTCCACTCTGTCGCCACACTGTAGGTGAAGAAACTCTTTGTGACATCTAGGTTTGCCTTTTTGGTTTTTAATTTTATTCCATTTCCGCGAGTTTGAGTATTATTGTTTAATGTGAATAGTGCATTTACATCGACTTTGTCGAAACCTTTTAGTATCTTACAGCAATCAATAAGCTGACCCCTCAACCTCCTCTTTTTTAATGAGAACAGGTTCAATCGTTTAAGTCTTTCTTCATATGGTTTAGTGTGGTAATCCCGACACTGACTTACGGAAGCGAAGCATGGACGTTGGTTGAGAGACTCAGACCAAGAGTGAGAGCCGTGGAAATGAATTACTTAAGGAGTGCGTGCGGAGTTACATGGAGGGATAGACAGACTAATGAGGAAGTAAGAAGGAGGTGTGGTGTGGAGGTAGATGTGCTGGAAAGTGTGAAAAGGAACAACTTGAGATGGTTCGGCCATATGGAACGTATGGAAAGCGAGAGAATGACTAAGAGGGTGTACGAGAGCGAGGTGGAGGGACAGAGAGGGAGAGGTAGACCGAATGAGAGGTGGAAGGATGGAGTGAGGAAGTACATGAACGAAGGCGGTGCTGGTTGGGGGGAGGTGCGTCGACTGACTGGGGACAGAGGTGCATGGGGGCGGTTCGTTCGTGGCCACCCCTTCGGGGATCACGGCATTAGGCATTAGATAGATAGATAGATAGGTTCAATCGTTTAAGTCTTTCTTCACATGGTTTATTTCTTAATGAGGGTATCATCTTCGTCGCTCTACGCTGTACTGACTCGAGTCTTACAATGTCCTTGATCAGATAAGGTGACCAGAACTGCACACCATATTCAAGGTGGGGTCTCACCATACTTTTGAACAGTGGCACTATTACGTTCTCATGTTTATATGTGAGAGAGAGAGAGAGAGAGACAAGTTGCATAAACTATCAATGTTCACAGAACCAGAAAACATAAATGGTGTACGAAAATGATAGCTGCACAAGCTAGTTTTTTAAAGTAATAAAAAAACATATGCATTGTATTGTTATTTACATTGTAATCAATCACTTATTTGTCTTTGATTGTGCACTGCAATGAGCACATTATATTAATAAGTTTCATTGATTTCCTTAAGTTAGTATATTTTAAGTTAATTGGTGGGTTGGTGATATGAATTCCATAATACTGTATATGCTGTACTGCACATCAATACAGGGAGGCGGAACAGAGTTACCTAGGGATAACATCGCCCTCGACCCTCTAACCTACTGTAGGTAGCAACGTCAGCGTTATCCTTTATCATGATAGCAAATACCGAACATATTTGTTATCAGTGATTCAGTGTATTAATCTACCTACCTAAGTGTGTGTCTAATATATATATATATATATATATATATCAAATACACGTGAGCTACTAAATTAGTAAATACTCTCAGCCGGGCTCGAACCAACGACAGTCAGAACGAGTGTCCATGCGTAAACCTCTTAACCACGGTGTGATAAATAATAGGTAACCGTTTCCTATTTATATGAAGGAGAGGGAGACATCCTACTTGGAGAAAGGTTTACATTTCGTACACAAAACGTAGGACCCATATTCCAGAGTACCATACAGGGATTTGTACAACTCTCCCCACACAATTCTTCTGACTTTATGTGATTTGAGCCCGGCTGAAAGTAAGTATATATATATATATATATAACAAAATTATGTTTTGTTTTCTATGTGATTGAGGGAGGCAAAAGACAGAACTGCCTATAGCGAGTGCCTCCCCCATAGTTGAAAGAGTGACAGGGCCAAAATCAAGGGACGTTCGAGCCAAAATGCCTGGACACACGGAGTTTGAAGCAAATTAAGTCATAGGAAGAGGGAAAGACTGATTCTGAGAGAGTTCCAGAGCTCAGCTGTTGAGTAGAAGAAAGTTTGAGAGTAACGTTTCACTCTTGGGTTGGAGAGTTGCACAGAGTAGGGGTGGGATTGAGTTGCAAGACGGGTACCACGTGCCCTACGTAAAGGAGGTGGTATACACTGGGAAAGCTCTGAGGAACACTGATTATTATAGTAGCGATAGAATAGCGAGAGAGATGCAACATTGCGGCAGAGAGTTGGTGAGTGGACGGGAGTTAACGATACGAAAGGCCTTCCTTTCGACTTTGTCTAGGAGAGCGGTGTGAGAGGAACCTCCCCACACATGTGAACAATACTCAATACAGTATATATATATTGTATATATATAACTAATTCAATTCACGTAATACAGTTGTGTTTATAATCGATATACAGACACAATGTAAATATTCATACAATTATAAAACAAAGCTAAAGAGAAACGCTGTCAGTGAAAAAAGTCCACAGGAATATAAAAACACCGCAACAGGACAAACAATATCCGAAAAACTGTGCCCGTAATTTCCATAAAGAGTTTTACACTTTAATTGGCAAGGAAAGTTTAGCAATAACACAGGCACTTAGCCAAAGAGAAATGATGCGTGTGCTACTGCGGAATGGGGAGGCAATTTGTTGGAGGGAGCACAACCACCTCTGCCCTCGCTACCAGGACTACCATTATAACACTATCTGCCACTACTATTTTAACAGTATCTACCACTACCATTCTAACAGTACCTACCACTAACATTCTAACAGTATCTACCGTTCACATAGTACCTACCACTTATATTAATTATCACAGTACCTACCATTACCATTCACACAATACCTACCATTGCCATTCGCACAGTATCTACCACTACCATTCACACAGTTCCTACCACTATCATTCACACACTACCTACTACCATTCTCACAGAAGAATGCCTATCACTACCATCCTCATAGCAGACTACTTAACCTTATTATTTTCACAGTATATTATCTAACACTGCCTTTCTCATAGTACCAATCATTATGATAATTAACATCATTATCAAGGTCCTTACAATAATCACTACTACCATTATCACGGTACCTTTCACAGTAACAATATTACTACCAATACATTATTAAACAGGACGGACCACTTCCATTTCACAGTACATACCAATACCATGATAAACTTACTGACCTCTACGATTGTATAGTACCTCGATTCCAATATTTATAATACATTCCATTGCCACCATTAGCATATCCCATTAGGCAACCTACCAATACCGCTTTCATAGTTCGTGTCATTACCACTGTGACCATTCTCAAAATACCTACACTACTATCACTATTCTCACAGTACCAACCACTAGCACTCATAGTATCTATCTCTAATACCACTGCCATACACATAGTACCTACTAAGCTACTATTAACGGGGACTTTAAACACTTTGAAAAGCACTCGATATCACCCATATCGTATTATAGTGCTCAGAGTTAGGTATTTTGTTATTCATAACATTGTGAATATGAGGACTGGAGGAAGACATCCCCATCGCCCAAAGCTCACCTTTATCTGTTGAGACATGGCGATTGTTTGTTTCATCGCCACCAACAGACATGGACGCGATTTATTCATGGCCACCTCTTTTGGGATCAAAGAGTCTAGCAATAGAGAAAGAAATATAAGCTACGGGATGAGGATGGCTTCCTGATTAATACACACGTACACACGTCTCATAATACCTTATAAGAAATCACCTAGCCGTACCAGTTGTTTGGTAGAGTGATGGAGGAGAGTTGAAGGGAAACAACTCTTCTGATATCATAGTTATAGTATGCACCAATATCATATTACCATCCACATCAATCTTGTACAGATCATTACTAACAATAATTATAAAACGTGATGGCCCTTCTATGTATTGCCTAAAGCAAATATATAGCAAATGGGAAATACCATTATTACTATAATATTTACAGAGTGTGCCATTACAATCACCTTAAATTATTGTTGACACAGTATGTACCATTGTTACCCACCACGACCACCCTCTCAGCACCCTATACTAATCAGGTGCATTACTCCCTACCACATAACCTACCAATATCATTATAATCTCCACAAGCATCATCACAGTACCTACCATAATCTCCATCACTACCACCCTTTCAGTAGCCCATATCTATCATTACCATTATTTCCTACCAAAAATCCTACCATTACTACTACGGACACCGCAACAAATATCGCAGTACCTGCAAGTACCTCCATCACTACCCCTCGCTCAGTAGTCTTTATCTACCATTATCATTACTTCCTACCACATAACCTACCAATACCACTACCATTGTCACAGTACTTACCATAAATACCACCCTTTCTCAGTATGCTCTACCTATCAACATAATTACTTCCTACCACATTACCTACCAATACCATCATCACAGTAACTATCATTACTACCCTCTCAGTTACATATATATACAGTATATATCATGTTCATTACTCCCTACCACATAGCCTACCTATATCACTATGATCTCCACAAGCATCATCACAGTAACTACCATTATCTCCATCACTACCAACCTCTCAGTAATCTATGTCTACCATTATCAGTACTTTCTACCACATAACCTACCAATATCATTATGCTCTCCACAAGCATCATCACAGTACCTACCATTATCTCCATCACTACCAACCTCTCAGTAATCTATGTCTACCATTATCAGTACTTTCTACCACATAACCTACCAATATCATTATGCTCTCCACAAGCATCATCACAGTACCTACCATTATCTCCATCACTACCAACCTCTCAGTAATCTATGTCTACCATTATCAGTACTTTCTACCACATAACCTACCAATATCATTATGCTCTCCACAAGCATCATCACAGTACCTACCATTATCTCCATCACTACCAACCTCTCAGTAATCTATGTCTACCATTATCAGTACTTTCTACCACATAACCTACCAATATCATTATGCTCTCCACAAGCATAATCACAGTACCTACCATTATCTCCATCACTACCAACCTCTCAGTAATCTATGTCTACCATTATCAGTACTTTCTACCACATAACCTACCAATATCATTATGCTCTCCACAAGCATCATCACAGTACCTACCATTATCTCCATCACTACCAACCTCTCAGTAATCTATGTCTACCATTATCAGTACTTTCTACCACATAACCTACCAATATCATTATGCTCTCCACAAGCATCATCACAGTACCTACCATTATCTCCATCACTACCAACCTCTCAGTAATCTATGTCTACCATTATCAGTACTTTCTACCACATAACCTACCAATAACATTATGCTCTCCACAAGCATCATCACAGTATCTACCATTATCTCCATCACTACCAACCTCTCAGTAATCTATGTCTACCATTATCAGTACTTTCTCCCACATAACCTACCAATATCATTATGCTCTCCACAAGCATCATCACATTACCTACCATTATCTCCATCACTACCAACCTCTCAGTTATCTATGTCTACCATTATCAGTACTTTCTACCACATAACCTACCAATATCATTATGCTCTCCACAAGCATCATCACAGTACCTACCATTATCTCCATCACTACCAACCTCTCAGTAATCTATGTCTACCATTATCAGTACTTTCTACCACATAACCTACCAATATCATTATGCTCTCCACAAGCATCATCACAGTACCTACCATTATCTCCATCACTACCAACCTCTCAGTAATCTATGTCTACCATTATCAGTACTTTCTACCACATAACCTACCAATATCATTATGCTCTCCACAAGCATCATCACAGTACCTACCATTATCTCCATCACTACCAACCTCTCAGTAATCTATGTCTACCATTATCAGTACTTTCTACCACATAACCTACCAATATCATTATGCTCTCCACAAGCATCATCACAGTACCTACCATTACCTCCATCACTACCAACCTCTCAGTAATCTATGTCTACCATTATCAGTACTTTCTCTCACATAACCTACCAATATCATTATGCTCTCCACAAGCATCATCACAGTACCTACCATTATCTCCATCACTACCAACCTCTCAGTAATCTATGTCTACCATTATCAGTATTTTCTACCACATAACCTACCAATATCATTATGCTCTCCACAAGCATCATCACAGTACCTACCATTACCTCCATCACTACCAACCTCTCAGTAATCTATGTCTACCATTATCAGTACTTTCTACCACATAACCTACCAATATCATTATGCTCTCCACAAGCATCATCACAGTACCTACCATTATCTCCATCACTACCAACCTCTCAGTAATCTATGTCTACCATTATCAGTATTTTCTACCACATAACCTACCAATATCATTATGCTCTCCACAAGCATCATCACAGTACCTACCATTATCTCCATCACTACCAACCTCTCAGTAATCTATGTCTACCATTATCAGTACTTTCTACCACATAACCTACCAATATCATTATGCTCTCCACAAGCATCATCACAGTACCTACCATTACCTCCATCACTACCAACCTCTCAGTAATCTATGTCTACCATTATCAGTACTTTCTACCACATAACCTACCAATATCATTATGCTCTCCACAAGCATCATCACAGTGCCTACCATAATCTCCATCACTACCAACCTCTCAGTAATCTATGTCTACCATTATCAGTACTTTCTACCACATAACCTACCAATATCATTATGCTCTCCACAAGCATCATCACAGTACCTACCATTACCTCCATCACTACCAACCTCTCAGTAATCTGTCTACCATTATCAGTACTTTCTACCACATAACCTACCAATATCATTATGCTCTCCACAAGCATCATCACAGTACCTACCATTATCTCCATCACTACCAACCTCTCAGGAATCTATGTCTACCTATGTCATAATCTATGACATAATTTTTTTTTTCGGTTAGGATAGGCTATAACCCCTGGTGGCCTATTTCTGTTTAAATAAACATAAAATTGTTTTCGGTTCGGCTATCCCTGCGTATTCAAATTTAATTTTGTTTTGTTTTAATTTTCGGTTAGGCTATCACCGCTGATAACCTATTTGTGTGTATTTCAACATTTTTGTTTTCGGTTAGGCCTATTTAAGTAAGTGAAACGACCTGAAGGGAGTGAAGTGTTTTTAAAGTGAGTTTAGTGTTTTTAAAGTGAGTTAAGTGTTTTTAAGTGAGTGAAGTGATCTGAAGAAAGTGATCGTCACCATGCCTCGTGCCTGTACGAACTGCGCCGGTAGGTTTGGTGCTTCCATGTTTGCTCCTGCCGATCCACAAGTCTGCCGACTCTGCCAGCAACGAGAGGATTTGACAGCAAAATTGGATGAAGCCCACAACAAGATCAACGCCCTCACCAGGAAGCTGGAATCACTCCAAGAGTTTGTAACACTCAACGTTGGAGTATCACTAACTCCAATTGTTTCAACTCCAGCATCCACCACCGCCCCAACGTCATCTGCCAACAATCCAACACCTGCAGTAGACACTGCAGCAGATGCTTCTGACGAACCTGAGCCGACATCAAACCAGGACAGCCGCCCTGTTCACCTTAGTCTCTCCCCCACTCCTCGTGCAAGAAGCCTGCTAGCACGAACTGTACCAACCCCTCGCCCCCGTTCTAACCACTCCTCTCCCCGACCTGTACGTAGAGTCCCGCCACCACAGGTTTCCGGATTTACACCAGTGCGGAACAGTGCACGGCCAACGCAGAAAAGGTCTCATCTACCAGTCACAATGTCAAACAGATTTGAGATATTGGTAGAGATGGAAGACGAACCAGAAGAGACCAGGCTCGTTGGGGATTCCATCCAACGAGGACAGGTCGAAGAGTTCTGCAACAGAGTCCCAAATCAACGAAAAAGATTTTGCATCCCAGGAGCTGGACTGGACGACATTGTGGAAGCCTTCGAAGATACCACAAAGGATGCAAATGAAAATACCCTTTTTGTCATCCATGCTGGTTCAAATGACGTCATGCGCACCAGATCCGAAGAGTTGATGGAGAAATATCGCAAGATGATCCAGCACTACAAAAACAAATCAAGGAATATCATCATCTCAGGCATTCTCCCCAAGATCGACGCACCTGATAAATTCTACGACAAGGCCTTCAGCACAAATAGCCGACTAAAATATTTGTGTCTGAGGGAAGAAGTTGAATTCATCAACCTCTGGGACAACTTCTACAACCAGCCTACTCTGTTCCGCAAGGATGGCACTCATCTAAACCCTGTGGGTTCAGCACGCATGGGTCGTCTCCTACACGAAGCAGTCCGCAGCCATGGATCAAAAACGCCATCCTAGAAGAAGCAGCAGTGACATAAATCATCCAACGCCAAGAAAAAAACAGAGGCAACCGAGGACCCCCAGCGATAAGGACCGAAGACAGCGAGGACCGAGGACAGCCATGAACATAAATGTAGATCCGACAAGAACCAAAAATATTATTAAACAGCGTTCCGTTCCGTGAGTTCTAAAATAACAAATTTAAAGGTTTTCTATGCAAACGCTCGTAGCATACGCAATAAATTTTCAGATTTAGAGGAGCTAGTGTTTACAGAAAATTATGATGTGATTGGCATAACAGAATCTTGGCTCAATACAGAAGATAGAGACTTTTTAGCAGAGTATTCACTTCCCGGTTATGTAATGTTTGAGAAAAGCCGAATAAATCGAAATGGAGGTGGCGTTTTACTTTATATCAAAGAAAGTCTTAACCCTACCCTCTTGTCAAAACCTCAAATTGTGAACGTCGACGCATCTCTTGTGCTAATAAAGAATAATAAAGGTACAAAACTAATACTTGCATTAATATACAGACCTCCAGCTCAATCAGTGCAAACTGACCGAGAAATTTACGAACAAATTGCAGATGTAAGTAACTCACAAGATACCGTAATTTTTGGCGACTTTAATTTACCCGTGACCAAGTGGGGCGATACTCTTACTTCACACTCCGGACATGACTTGTATACGAACTTGCAAGAGAGTTCGCTTTATCAATTTGTTCGAACGCCGACCCGTGGTAATAACGTTCTTGACATTGTACTTGCAACAAAAGAAGAATTAATAGAGAATTTGAATGTTGGTGATGAATTCAGTAACAGCGACCATCGTACGATAACTTTCACTTTAAAGTTTACTAGTAACGAACCAAATAGTAGCATCGAAAAAGTCCCTAATTTCAAGAAAGTAAACTTCCATAAACTTAGAGGTATGTTTAAAGAAACTGACTGGAGCTTTTTAATTAACAATAACGACATAAATACATCTTGGAAGTTATTCGAACCACTTACCTAAAAGCAGTGCAAGACTGCATACCATCGAAAATACGGCGTCCAGGCCATAATAATAAGCCCAAATGGTGGAATAAAGATATTTCAAACTGCCTGCTTGCTAAAAAATGTGCTAATGATAGATTAAAATCCTCACAAAATGACGAAGAACGGGTGAAATTTGTAGAGCTACGACGCAAAGCCAAAAAGTTAATTAAGCAAAGTAAAAAGACCTTAGAGTTACATATTGCGAATCAAAGTAAAACAAACCCGAAAGAATTCTATAGTTATATCAGAAAGAAAAAAGTAGTTACTTCAACTGTTGGACCGTTAGTCGATGAAATGGAGAATACACCAAAGACGAAGTACAAATGAGTAATGCCCTCAATACCTTCTTTGCATCAGTTTTTACAACAGAAGACCTCAGTGATATCCCTACACCATCGCCAATTCAGATTGATAATTCAGATGTTCTAAGCAATATCACCGTTACAGAGAGAGAAGTATTGAATTGTTTAGATAAACTCAAGGTAAATAAAATGCCTGGACCGGATACAATCTCGCCTAGAGTTCTAAAGGAAGCTAAGGATGAGCTCTCCAAACCACTGACATTACTATTCAATAAATCCTTGCAGTCTGCAACTATGCCTGATCAGTGGAAGCTAGCCAACGTAACACCGATATTCAAAAAAGGCAGCAAATCCCTACCCAGTAACTATCGTCCAATTAGCTTAACCTCAGTTGTATGTAAAATGCTAGAAACGGTCATACGAGACAGACTCGTAAATCACTTAGAGGAAAATAACATACTTAAAGATACTCAACACGGCTTTCGTAAAAAACGTTCCTGTTTAACAAACCTCTTAGACTTCTTCCACGATATCCTCAACCTCTACGATGAGAGTAAAGCTGTAGATATTATATATATACCTTAATTTTCAAAAGGCCTTTGACAAAGTTCCCCACAAACGTTTACTGCTAAAACTAAAAGCGCATGGAATACAAGACGGTGTGTTGAAATGGATAGAAAATTGGCTCAGCGACAGAAAGCAAAGAGTAGTCATAAACGGTAAGGCATCTAAAGGAACCAATGTAAGTAGCGGGGTACCCCAGGGATCGGTATTAGGACCAATTCTCTTTCTAATTTACATCAATGACATAGATGAGGGTCTCACCTGTACAATCTCAAAATTTGCTGACGATACAAAAATTGCAAATAGCGTACTCTCAAAAGAACAAGTTGACGATATGCAACACAATCTATATAAATTGTCATGTTGGGCCCAAATTTGGCAAATGAGTTTCAATGCGGATAAATGTAAAGTACTACATATCGGATACCTAAACGAGAAAGCAAACTATTCGATGAATGGCACTCAGCTTAAGAATGTAAACAGAGAAACCGATCTGGGAGTAACAATATCGAGTAACCTAAAACCGAGTCAACAATGTTCAGAAGTTGTTAAGAAGGCAAACAAAATAATTGCCTTTATAGGCAGGTCATTTGAGCAAAGAAGTTATCCTAACCCTTTACAATTCCTTAGTCCGCCCTCTTCTGGAATACTGCGTTCAATCCTGGTGCCCTTATTACCAAAAAGATATAAACAAGCTAGAACGAGTTCAACATAGAGCTACCAAAATGATACCTAGCCTAAAGAACAAACCATACGAAGAGCGTCTTAGAGAATTAAATCTATTTCCTTTAACCCAGCGCAGATTAAGAGGTGACTTAATTCAAGTGTTCAAAATCATCAAAAGGCATCGACAATATGAACTGTAGTAAGTACTTCACTATCGACCAATCTAATTACACGCGGGGAAACGGTTGCAAAATTATTGGTAAATCTTTTAACTCACACGAATCTAAGAATTTCTTCTTCAATCGAGTTGTCAACTTGTGGAATGGGCTTCCCCGAAACGTTATAGACTGCATCACCGTTGATTAATTTAAACTCCGCCTAGACAAATATCTTGCATCAAACCCGCGACTGACTGCGTTTGTAAATGAATAACTTTATTTTATCCCCCCCTCAGTTACTAACCCATCTGTCCCCTACTAACTTCCTAATCCTGCCACGGATATTAGTTCCAGGGCAGTAATTCCCTTTCCAATGTTCCCTTACCCACTCTAAACCACTGTTTGGACACTTGATCCTCAGTGTTTTGGAGGACAAGCAACCTAGAAGGGTCACTAGATCTGCTGTTGTTTGATTTTCTTTGTACTCCTTTGTACTCCTTTGTACCATTATCAGTACTTTCTACCACATAAGCTACCAATATCATTATGCTCTCCACAAACATCATCACAGTACCTACCATTATCTCCATCACTACCAACCTCTCAGTAATCTATGTCTAACCATTATCAGTACTTTCTACCACATAACCTACCAATATCATTATGCTCTCCACAAGCATCATCACAGTACCTACCATTATCTCCATCACTACCAACCTCTCAGTAATCTATGTCTACCATTATCAGTACTTTCTACCACATAACCTACCAATATCATTATGCTCTCCACAAGCATCATCACAGTACCTACCATTACCTCCATCACTACCAATCTCTCAGTAATCTATGTCTACTATTATCAGTACTTTCTACCACATATCCTACCAATATCATTATGCTCTCCACAAGCATCATCACAGTACCTACCATTACCTCCATCACAGGACAGAGTCCACCTGGCCAGGCTGAGATGCGGACACCATCCAGCTCTCCTGAGCTATCAGAAGAGACTGGATGACTCCGTTGTCGACGCCTGCCCGGGATGTAACACAGCACCCCATACCATTAAACACATCATAGAAGACTGCATTTCACACAACCACTTACGCCAACAACACAACCTACTCTCAATGAGAGCTCTGTGGGAAAGCCCGATCGTGGCCATGGCCTTCCTCAGGGTCTCGGGGCTGTTCGGCCAGGCAGCTTAGGGAACAACAACAACAACAACAACCTCCATCACTACCAACCTCTCAGTAATCTATGTCTACCATTATCAGTACTTTCTACCACATAACCTACCAGGATAAGGGAGGGATAACCGAAGTGCCTGCCGCCGACTCAGCTCCAACCTCTGACGCTGTGCTACCTACCACCACCACCAAGGGAGCTTCTGCCACCACCGGGGGTTCTCCAACTGCAGCTGCTGGATCCTCCCGAGGGAAAGGTAAGTCTGTGTCCCGAGAAGGTAAGTCTGTGTCGATTGTGGGCGACTCCATGGTAAGACATTTAGTTAGGGCTACCCGCACTAAACTTAGGAAGGTTGTGTGTCTGCCTGGCCATGGAGTTGGGAGGGTTTTAGAGAAGATGGACCACATCTTGGAAGATAGTGGAGATAACCCCATTATCTGTCTCAGTGCCGGGAGTAACGATGTTGGTAAGGGTAGAAGTGAGGAACTGCTGCAGCAGTATCGGGATGTGTTAGATAAAGTTAGGATGAAGGGAGGGATCCCTGTAGTACATTGTATCCTACCCAGAAGAGGAGTTCCCAAGGAATGGATATCCAGGGCGATTGGTGTCAATTGCCGTTTGGAGAAATATTGCAAAGAAAAAGCAATACCATTCATTGATAACTGGGATAGTTTCTATGAGAGAGATGGGATGTACGCAAGGGATGGGGTTCATCTTTCACGGTTAGGGGTTTCTACATTAGCTAGTTCTTTAGATAGGGTGGTTGTGGGGTTTTGAACAGAAATATTGAGAGTGTAAATGAGAGGTTAAATGGAACAATTTTAGCGTCAGGCGAAAGCGATAAGGATATTCAGTCTCATGCTAAAAATGATGACTATAATGCAAATGATAGTAGTGATGGTGCAACGGAAGATGGAAATGTCGCTAAAAACAAAGGTAAATTAGGTATAAAGAAAAGAAGTAAATTGAGAGTATATTACACAAACTGTAGGAGTCTATGTAACAAAATAAACGAACTTAGAGCCCTTGTTAGCAAAGAAAATATAGACATAATAGCGCTAACTGAAACGTGGATTAATACAGAAACCAGGCATTTTTTAGCAGAATTTGATATACCAGGATATAGTTTGTTTAAATATGACCGAACAAGTAAGAGGGGTGGCGGTATAGCAGTGTTTGTCAGGAGTACATTAAAAAGCTGTATTAAATCAGGTATTAGACTAAATAACGATAATGAAAGTGTTTGGGTAGAGGTTAACGAAGGTAGTGAGACCATAGTTATTGGAGTTATGTATAGACCGCCAAATATGAGTAGAAATGACGGAACGTCATTATGGGAGGAAATTAAAATGGCATCAAGGTTTAGCAATGTGTGCATTATGGGTGATTTTAATTTTCCGAATATAGATTGGCAGCATCAAATAGGAGACTCTGATTCTGAGGAGTTTATAGAGGTAGTACAAGATAGTTTTTTATTTCAATTCATAGATACGCCGACTAGAGGTAATAATATTCTCGATTTAGTTTTCAGTAACAATGAACATATGGTAAATAATGTAGAGATAGGGGACCACCTAGGAAATAGTGACCACAATTCTGTGTATTTTAATATACAATGGAAAGGTAATACCAGAGAGAATACAACATTAATACCTGACTTTAGAAAAGCCAATTATGGTGCGTTAAGAAGAGCCCTATTAGCGGACCCTATGGTCAAAAAATTAAGTCGATCCAGGTGTCCAAATGAGTGTACCCCTTCTCAGGCACCTGTCATCTTAAGTCAGGAAGAGACGTCAACCTTGGTAGATACATACGATAATTTGATCAAGTCAGTATTCAATGCACAAAATAAATACATCCCCAAAAGAAAATTTAGATCAACACAGAACCAACCCAAATGGATGAATAATAGACTATTAGATCTTCTAGGACAAAAGAGAGGAATATATAGAAAAATTAGAAAAGGCGAAATTCACCTACTTGCTTACTATCAGAATCTATCAAGACAGGTAAAAAAGGATATTAGGAAAGAAAAAAGAAATTATGAAATTAAGGTTGCCAATGACTCAAAAAATAATCCTAAAGCTTTTTACCAACTATATAAATCCAAGGTTAGAGATGTAATTGGTCCCCTTAAAACTTCGATAGGAGAAATGACAGAAAATGATTTAGAAATGTGCAGTACATTAAATAGTCAATTTCTTTCCGTTTTCACTAATGAAAATTTGGCACAGTTTCCAGAAGTCCGTAAGGTATATAGCGATAGTATAGAAAATAGGTTAAGTACGGTTACTATAAGTAGAAATGATGTGCTTAAGGAAATTGACAGACTGAAACCTCATAAATCGCCTGGTCCTGATGAGGTATATGCTAGAGTATTAAAAGAATGTAGGGATGAGTTAAGTTACCCATTAAAATTTGTATTTAACAAGTCATTGGAGACAGGTATAGTTCCAGAAGCTTGGAAGCTTGCAAACGTAGTTCCGATCTTCAAAAAAGGTGATAAATCAATAGCATCCAATTACCGTCCCATTAGTCTTACATCAATCATAGGAAAGCTACTAGAGTCAATTATTGCTAGTAAAATTAGAAACCACTTAGATACATTTAATTTAATAAATTCTTCTCAGCATGGATTCACTCAGGGACGTTCTTGCCTTACTAATTTGCTTAGTTTTTTCTCAGAGGTATATGAAGCAGTAGATAATGACAAGTCATATGATATAATATATTTAGATTTCAGTAAAGCTTTCGACAGAGTCCCCCATGAGAGATTGATGAGAAAGGTTGAGGCACATGGAATAAGTGGGGCGTTGTTGGGATGGATTAGGTCATGGCTAATTGGTAGGAAGCAGAGTCAGCATAAATGGTACGAAGTCAGAATGGGGAGCAGTCAAAAGTGGTGTCCCCCAGGGATCTGTATTAGGTCCTCTGTTGTTTGTTATATACATAAATGACCTTGATTTAGGTATAACTAGTAGGATAAGTAAATTTGCAGACGATACCAAAATGGGGAGAACAATTGATTCAGATAGAGATATAGAGTGCCTCCAAAGGGATCTAGATACCTTACACGAATGGTCAGTAAATTGGCAGATGAAGTTTAACATTGACAAATGCAAGGTATTAAAGATAGGGAAGATGCATACAAATGTTAAATATAAACTAGCTTATGTGGAATTAGAAAACTCGAATTGTGAGAAAGATCTAGGTGTGTTTGTTAGCAATGATTTGAAGCCTAGACAACAGTGTATAAGCGTTCGAAACAAGGCAAACAGGATTCTCGGGTTCATCTCAAGGAGTGTGAGTAACAGAACTGCTGATGTTATCTTAAAACTTTACTTGTCATTAGTGAGACCCCATATGGACTATGCTGTTCAATTTTGGTGTCCTTATTACAGAATGGACATAGATTCATTGGAGAGAGTACAACGTAGAATGACAAAAATGATCCATAATATTAGAAATCTTCCGTATAAAGAAAGGTTGAAGAAATTAGGCTTACATTCGTTAGAGAGACGCAGAGTTAGAGGGGATATGATAGAGGTGTTCAAGTGGGTTAGTGGGATTAACAAAGGGGACATGACAAATGTACTAAAGCTCAGTGATAGCGAAAGAACTCGTACCAATGGTTTCAAATTAGATAAATTTCGTTTCAGAAAAGATATAGGCAAATATTGGTTTGGTAACAGAGTTGTAGATGGGTGGAATGGACTACCGAGTGCTATAGTGGGATTAAAAACGATAGGGAGCTTTAAGATAAAATTGGATAAGCATATGGACGAGAAGGGTTGGGTGTGAAGGGGGATCAGCAGGGTTGGGCCAATCAGCGCTCTGCAGACCCCCGTAATCCTGCGTTAATCTCTAACCGTTTTGGTAAGATGATCCTCAGGGTATTAGAGTGTTGAGCCTATAATTGGGCTTTATAATTGGGGTTGTGTGGGACAGGGATCTGCCTTGCTTAGGCCAATCGGCTTTCTGCAGACTCCCATTTTCTTATGTTCTTATGTTCTTATGTTCTTATGCTCTCCACAAGCATCATCACAGTACCTACCATTACCTACATCACTACCAACCTCTCAGTAATCTATGTCTACTATTATCAGCACTTTCTACCACATAACCTACCAATATCATTATGCTCTCCACAAGCATCATCACAGTACCTACCATTATCTCCATCACTACCAACCTCTCAGTAATCTATGTCTACCATTATCAGTACTTTCTACCACATAACCTACATTATCAGTACTTTCTACACATATCATTATGCTCTCCACAAGCATCATCACAGTACCTACCATTATCTCCATCACTACCAACCTCTCAGTAATCTATGTCTACCATTATCAGTACTTTCTACCACATAACCTACCAATATCATTATGCTCTCCACAAGCATCATCACAGTACCTACCATTATCTCCATCACTACCAACCTCTCAGTAATCTATGTCATTATCATCTGTACTTTCTACCACATAACCTACCAATATCATTATGCTCTCCACAAGCATCATCACAGTACCTACCATTATCTCCATCACTACCAACCTCTCAGTAATCTATGTCTACCATTATCAGTACTTTCTACCACATAACCTACCAATATCATTATGCTCTCCACAAGCATCATCGCAGTACCTACCATTACCTCCATCACTACCAACCTCTCAGTAATCTATGTCTACCATTATCAGTACTTTCTACCACATAACCTACCAATATCATTATGCTCTCCACAAGCATCATCACAGTACCTACCATTATCTCCATCACTACCAACCTCTCAGTAATCTATGTCTACCATTATCAGTACTTTAGAACATAAGAACATAAGAAAATGGGAGTCTGCAGAAAGCCGATTGGCCTAAGCAAGGCAGATCCCTGTCCCACACAACCCCAATTCAATTACAAAGCCCAATTACAGGCGTCACACTCTAATACCCTGAGGATCATCTTACCAAAACGGTTAGAGATTAACGCAGGATTATGGGGGTCTGCAGAGCGCTGATTGGCCCAACCCGGCTGATCCCCCTTCACACCCAACCCTTCTCGTCCATATGCTTATCCATTTTTTTCTTAAAGCTCCCTATCGTTCTTGATCCCACTATATCACTTGGTAGCCTATTCCATCCATCTACAACTCTGTTACCAAACCAATATTTGCCTATATCTTTTCTGAAACGAAATTTATCTAATTTGAAACCATTGGTACGAGTTCTTTCGCTATCACTGAGCTTTAGTACATTTGTTATGTCCCCTTTGTTAATCCCACTAACCCACTTGAACACCTCTATCATATCCCCTCTAACTCTGCGTCTCTCTAACGAATGTAACCTAATTTCTTCAACCTTTCTTCATACGGAAAATTTCTAATATTATGGATCATTTTTGTCATTCTACGCTGAATTCTCTCCAATGAATCTATGTCCATTCTGTAATAAGGACACCAAATTGGACAGCATAATCCATATGGGGTCTCACTAATGACAAGTAAAGTTTTAAGATAACATCAGCAGTTCTGTTACTCACACTCCTAGAGATGAACCCGAGAATCCTGTTTGCCTTATTACGAACGCTTATACACTGTTTTCTAGGCTTCAAATCATTGCTAACAAACACACCTAGATCTTTCTCGCAGTCTGAATTTTCTAATTCTAAATTAGCTAGTTTATATTTAACATTTGTTTGCATCTTCCCTATCTTTAATACCTTGCATTTGTCAATGTTAAACTTCATCTGCCAATTTACTGACCATTCATGTAAGGTATCTAGATCCCTTTGGAGGCACTCTATATCGCTATCTGAATCAATTGATCTCCCCATTTTAGTATCGTCTGCGAATTTACTTATCCTACTAGTTATACCTAAATCTAGGTCATTTATGTATATAAGAAACAACAGGGGACCTAATACCGATCCCTGGGGGACACCACTTTTGACTGCTCCCCACTCTGACTTGGTACCATTTATGCTGACTCTCTGTTTCCTACCAATTAGCCATGACCTAATCCATCCCAACAACGACCCTCCTATTCCATGTGCCTCAACCTTTTCTCATCAATCTCTCATGAGGGACTCTGTCGAAAGCTTTACTGAAATCTAAATATATAATATCATATGACTTGTCACTATCTACTGCTTCATATACCTCTGAGAAAAAGCTAAGCAAATTAGTAAGGCACGAACGTCCCTGAGTGAATCCATGCTGAGAAGAATTTATTAAGTTAAATTTGTCTAAGTGGCTTCTAATTTTCCTAGCAATAATAGACTCTAGCAACTTTCCTATGATTGATGTGAGACTAATGGGACGGTAATTGGATGCTATCGATTTATCACCTTTTTTGAAGATCGGAACTACATTTGCAAGCTTCCAAGCTTCTGGAACTAAACCTGTTTCTAATGACTTGTTAAATATAAATGCTAATGGACTACTTAACTCATCTCTGCATTCTTTTAATACTCTAGCATATACCTCGTCAGGACCAGGCGATTTTTGAGGTTTCAGTCTGTCAATTTCCTTAAGCACATCATTTCTACTTATACTAACTGTACTTAACATATTTTCTATACTATCACTATATACCATATTGACTTCTGGAATCTGTGCCAAATTTTCATTAGTGAAAACGGAAAGAAACTGACTATTTAATGTACTGCACATTTCTAAATCATTTTCTGTTATTTCTCCTATTGAAGTTTTTAGGGGGCCTATTACATCTCTAACTTTAGATTTATATAGTTGGTAAAAAGCTTTAGGGTTATTTTTTGAGTCGCTGGCTATCCTTATTTCATAATTTCTTTTTGCTTTCCTGATTTCCTTTTTGACCTGTCTTGATAGAGTCTGATAGTATATATGTAAATTATTTTCACCTTTCTTTATTTTTCGATATATTCCTTTCTTTTTTCCTATAAGATCTATTAGCTTATTAGTCATCCATTTTGGTTGGTTCTGCGTCGATCTAAATCTTCTTTTAGGGATATATTTATTTTGAGCATTGTGGAGTGAAGCAATAAACTGGTTATATGTAGGTGGCAAGTTTAACTCTGGCATATCCTGACTTAATCGCTTAACAATAGGGTCCACCCTTAAGTCTCTTCTTAGCCCACCATAATCGGCTTTTCTGAAATCTGGGATAAGTGTCGTATTCTCTTTAGCATTCCCTGTCCATTGTATATTAAAATAAATAGATTTATGATCGCTATTTCCTAGGTGGTCACCAATCTCTACATTATTTATCATATGTTCATTGTTACTGAAAACTAAATCAAGAATATTAATACCTCTAGTCGGCGTATCTATGAATTGAAATAAAAAACTATCTTGTACTACCTCTATAAACTCTACTGAATCGGAGTCGCCTATTTGGTGCTGCCAATCAATGTTCGGAAAATTAAAATCCCCCATAATGCACACATTGCTAAACCTTGATGCTATTTTAATTTCCTCCAATAACGATTTTCCGCCATTTCTACTCATATTAGGCGGTCTATATATATAACTCCAATAACTATGGTCTCACTACCTTCGTTAACCTCTACCCAAACACTTTCATTATCATTATTTAGTCTAATACCTGATTTAATACAGCTTTTTAATGTACTCCTGACAAACACTGCTATACCCCCGCCCCTCCTACTTGTTCGGTCATATTTAAACAAACTATATCCTGGAATATCAAATTCTGCTACTTTCTACCACATAACCTACCAATATCATTATGCTCTCCACAAGCATCATCACAGTACCTACCATTATCTCCATCACTACCAACCTCTCAGTAATCTATGTCTACCATTATCAGTACTTTCTACCACATAACCTACCAATATCATTATGCCCTCCACAAGCATCATCACAGTACCTACCATTATCTCCATCACTACCAACCTCTCAGTAATCTATGTCTACCATTATCAGTACTTTCTACTACATAACCTACCAATAGTACCTACCATTATCTCCATCACTACCAACCTCTCAGTAATCTATGTCTACCATTATCAGCACTTTCTACCACATAACCTACCAATATCATTATGCTCTCCACAAGCATCATCACAGTACCTACCATTATCTCCATCACTACCAACCTCTCAGTAATCTATGTCAACCATTATCAGTACTTTCTACCACATAATCTACCAATATCATTATGCTCTCCACAAGCATCATCACAGTACCTACCATTATCTCCATCACTACCAACCTCTCAGTAAACTATGTCTACCATTATCAGTACTTTCTACCACATAACCTACCAAAATCATTATGCTCTTCACAAGCATCATCAGAGTACCTACCATTATCTCCATCACTACCAACCTCTCAGTAATCTATGTCTACCATTATCAGTACTTTCTACCACATAACCTACCAATATCATTATGCTCTCCACAAGCATCATCACAGTACCTACCATTATCTCCATCACTACCAACCTCTCAGTAATCTATGTCTACCATTTTCAGTACTTTCTACCACATAACCTACCATAATCATTATGCTCTCCACAAGCATCATCACAGTACCTACCATTATCTCCAACACTACCAACCTCTCAGTAATCTGTCTACCATTATCAGTACTTTCTACCACATAACCTACCAATATCATTATGCTCTCCACAAGCATCATCACAGTACCTACCATTATCTCCATCACTACCAACCTCTCAGTAATCTATGTCTACCATTATCAGTACTTTCTACCACATAACCTACCAATATCACTATGCTCTCCACAAGCAACATCACAGTACCTACCATTACCTCCATCACTACCAACCTCTCAGTAATCTATGTCTACCATTATCAGTACTTTCTACCACATAACCTACCAATATCATTATGCTCTCCACAAGCATCATCACAGTACCTACCATTATCTCCATCACTACCAACCTCTCAGTAATCTATGTCTACCATTATCAGTACTTTCTACCACATAACCTACCAATATCATTATGCTCTCCACAAGCATCATCACAGTACCTACCATTATCTCCATCACTACCAACCTCTCAGTAATCTATGTCTACCATTATCAGTACTTTCTACCACATAACCTACCAATATCATTATGCTCTCCACAAGCATCATCACAGTACCTACCATTATCTCCATCACTACCAACCTCTCAGTAATCTATGTCTACCATTATCAGTACTTTCTACCACATAACCTACCAATATCATTATGCTCTCCTCAAGCATCATCACAGTACCTACCATTATCTCCATCACTACCAACCTCTCAGTATTCTATGTCTACCATTATCAGTACTTTCTACCACATAACCTACCAATATCATTATGCTCTCCACAAGCATCATCACAGTACCTACCATTATCTCCATCACTACAAACCTCTCAGTAATCTATGTCTACCATTATCAGTACTTTCTACCACATAACCTACCAATATCATTATGCTCTCCACAAGCATCATCACAGTACCTACGATTATCTCCATCACTACC
The DNA here is from genome assembly GCA_032716605.1 of Paralithodes platypus. NCBI lineage: Eukaryota > Metazoa > Arthropoda > Malacostraca > Decapoda > Lithodidae > Paralithodes > Paralithodes platypus. The sequence goes on from CM064487.1 coordinate 129,724,217, forward strand.
AACCTCTCAGTAATCTTTGTCTACCATTATCAGTACTTTCTACCACATAACCTACCAATATCATTATGCTCTCCACAAACATCATCACAGTACCTACCATTACCTCCATCACTACCAACCTCTCAGTAATCTATGTCTACCATTATCAGTACTTTCTACCACATAACCTACCAATATCATTATGCTCTCCACAAGCATCATCACAGTACCTACCATTATCTCCATCACTACCAACCTCTCAGTAATCTATGTCTACCATTATCAGTACTTTCTACCACATAACCTACCAATATCATTATGCTCTCCACAAGCATCATCACAGTACCTACCATTATCTCCATCACTACCAACCTCTCAGTAATCTATGTCTACCATTATCAGTACTTTCTACCACATAACCTACCAATATCATTATGCTCTCCACAAGCATCATCACAGTACCTACCATTATCTCCATCACTACCAACCTCTCAGTAATCTATGTCTACCATTATCAGTACTTTCTACCACATAACCTACCAATATCATTATGCTCTCCACAAGCATCATCACAGTACCTACCATTATCTCCATCACTACCAACCTCTCAGTAATCTATGTCTACCATTATCAGTACTTTTCTACCACTAAACCTACCAATATCATTATGCTCTCCACAAGCATCATCACAGTACCTACCATTATCTCCATCACTACCAACCTCTCAGTAATCTATATCTACCATTATCAGTACTTTCTACCACATTTCAAACTTTCTCCCTAAGCAGGCAAATAAACTTCTAAATAATCCAAATGATAACAAAATATTTTGGTCTACTCTTAACTCATTCAAATCCAACTTCACTACTGCTTCATCCATTCCACCATTAAAATCTCCGACTGGCAATCTTGTAAGTGACCCACGAGGTAAAGCTAACCTTCTTGCAGATATTTTCTCCACCAACTCAACCTTAGATGAAATAAATCAAGATGTCCCTGTACTTAATTTTAATTCACCTGAAATTCCCTCACTTAAGATCCACACCAGACATGTCAAAACTATTTTGCAGAATCTCTCAGTAGATAAGGCTCCTGGTCCAGATGAAATTCCTCCAATAGTACTTAAGAATTGCTCCTTGGTGCTCGCTCCTGTATTGGCAAAATTTTTCCGTCTGTGTACTCATACCTCATGCTTCCCAGTACCCTGGAAAGAAGCAAACATCCATCCAGTTCCTAAAAAAAGGTGCCTCTTCAGATCCATCAAACTACAGACCAATAGCTATAACTTCCACTCTTGGCAAAGTTTTTGAAATTATATTAAATAATCACATAATTAAGCATCTGGAGAATAATAAATTAATCAGTGATAGGCAATATGGTTTTAGACGATGTCGATCAACTGCAGACATTCTTTGCCTTCTTACGCATCAAATCAACCAAGCTACAGACCAACATGGTGAAACACATACAATAGCACTGGATATATCAAAGGCATTTGATAGAGTCTGGCATCAATCCTTATTGTCGAAGATGTCACACTACGGCCTTGCATCATTAGTTCCACTAATTTCTTCTTATCTTCATAACAGAAAAATACGTGTAATGGTAGATGGCCTTTATTCTCAATTTCACTCAATAAATGCTGGTGTTCCCCAGGGATCAGTTTTGGCCCCAACTCTGTTCCTCATTCATATCAATGATCTCATATCTACCACTCATAATCCAATACATTCCTACGCAGATGACTCAACACTCCACAGTTCCTTCACATTTACCAATTCTTTCACCCAACCCGATCTTATAAATTCAAAAATAAACACTGCAATTTCTCTGAACCGGGACCTTTCTAGAATTAATGAATGGGGACAAGAGAATCTAGTTTCCTTTAATGCACAGAAAACCAAGTACATTCAATTTTCTAACCGACAGAATCTCACTGACTCCCATATATATTTTAATGATGTAAATATTCCCACTTCCCCTAGTATTGACATTCTCGGTGTAACATTAACTACTAACTTGAGCTGGACACATTATGTTAGAAGCATTGCTAAGAATGCCTCTAAAAAACTGGGACTCCTGTACAGAGTTCGAGAATTCTTCACTGACGAGCAGTTTAGCCGTAATATATAAAAGTCATGTGCGTTCTCAGATGGATTACTGTTCACCTCTGTGGGGTGGAAGTGGAGTGGTTGCATTGAGGCAGTTGGACAAAATTCAAAATAAAGCTATTAGATTAATCAATAACCCTGCAATCACACAGGACCTTCCTACATTAGCCATACGAAGAAACGTTGCATCCCTTGCATTATTCTACAGATATTTTCACAGCAATTGTTCCGAGGAACTTGCTTCAATTGTGCCGCCTCTCCACATCTTTCCCCGTAGAACTAGGGCAGCTGAGAGCGCCCATGAATTTACACTTTCTCCTCCACAATGCAGAACTTCTGCTTATCAGAATTCATTTATCCCCAGAGCTACTACTCTTTGGAATTCACTTCCCTCGAATTGCTTTCCACAAACTTACAATCAACAAATGTTTAAATCCAGTTGTTACAAACATTTTATGAATGGAGGATGCCTTTAGGCACATGGACCTTTTTGTTTTATCTGTGTTTTTCCTTCCTCCGTTCATTGTCTCTTAAAAAAAAAAAAAAAAAAAAAACATAACCTTCCATAATCATTATGCTCTCCACAAGCATCATCACAGTACCTACCAATATCTCCAACACTACCAACCTCTCAGTAATCTATGTCTACCATTATCAGTACTTTCTACCACATAACCTACCAATATCATTATGCTCTCCACAAGCATCATCACAGTACCTACCATTATCTCCATCACTACCAACCTCTCAGTAATCTATGTCTACCATTATCAGTACTTTCTACCACATAACCTACCAATATCACTATGCTCTCCACAAGCAACATCACAGTACCTACCATTACCTCCATCACTACCAACCTCTCAGTAATCTATGTCTACCATTATCAGTACTTTCTACCACATAACCTACCAATATCATTATGCTCTCCACAAGCATCATCACAGTACCTACCATTATCTCCATCACTACCAACCTCTCAGTAATCTATGTCTACCATTATCAGTAATTTCTACCACATAACCTACCAATATCATTATGCTCTCCACAAGCATCATCACAGTACCTACCATTATCTCCATCACTACCAACCTCTCAGTAATCTATGTCTACCATTATCAGTACTTTCTACCACATAACCTACCCATACCGGCAAGATCACCACTACCATCCTCCCACTATCTACTGTTACGACCGGCACTACGAATTAACAAGGGCACTTAATGATGGACTAGATGATAGGCTATATCTGCATCAACGGTACGCTAATTCCAAACCCTCGAATTATTACGCCGGTGAACAAAAACACTCAAACCCTCCAGAGTTAATCTCCTGGATAACGGGGTATCAATTAACTGGGTTTTAGTGCACTTCTACAAAGGCTTGCCGATGGCGGCAAAGCTTACTCACAAAAGGAGTACATTACGTTAATAAAATGCTCTTATGTAATAACAATGCTTGAATAAACTATAATATGATTTAATAAAGGAGTATATGCTTACGTTAACTTTAGTGTGAGTCTGTACTCAACACTAACCTCTACAATGCTCTATGAAAGCTCTGGAAGTCTAGTCCTACAGCAATCAGATAAGGAATCTTCTGAAAAGGTCTGATGCTCTAAGATGCACGTTAATATAGAACGGACATAAATGCAGGGGCAGGACACCAAAGCGTGTATCTTAAATACACCAATAAGTAGGATACATATATACAACAAGGGAGTGCAACAACTCTGTGACAGCACTAATAATAACCACTCAGAACCAGTACTTCCTTAGCCAACGAAACAGCCAAACTGGGTTGTGCACTATGCATCAACCTTGGCTAAAATAAGGCGTGAATAATTCCTACTAAAGCATACACAATGAAAGTTAATAAACACAATACCGTCTCTCTCACTAATAAAGTCTAGCAGTGGCATAAAAGGTACTAGGAAACCAGGCAGAGCGCAAGCATGCTCGTAGCCTACTGTCTCCCCTTGAACAGATTTCCCTTATGTTACGTTACGTGACATGGAGGCTCTCTTGGTAAGTCCAGATCTCAAGTATCTGGTCTTACCCTGGCGCTCCACAAAGGTCAACAAAATGAGGTAGCAAGTATGCAGGTGAGAGTAGGCAAAAGCCCTTCACTTGTATACTGCTACACTCGCAAAGGAAAATATGCACATGGGTTACTGGCTAGCTAGCTTCGTCGATGTTGTACAGGCTCTGACTTGCCACATACATAACTCAGACAACGACCAAAGATACATTCCACTGTCTAGTATTAAATAATAAGAGAGAACAGCTCAATAATTAGAAGCACCCCAACACTAGGCTACCATATGACTATGACTCTACTACTCCCTAAAACTAGTGCAAACATAAATGTGAGAGCTGGTGCTGGTAATACGACTGGCCGACTATGGAAGTCGTATGCAGAACCAGAAGGGATAATTAATTGAATAAAGATGGAAGTATGAAAAAGAAGAAGTTCAGAGAGAGAGATAGTAGTATAGAGGGTTATATGGGGGGACAGAATTGCAAAGGACACGTAGGACCAAGCACGCTACGCCAAGCTCTGCCAGAGAAAGGCGGCAGGGCCAGCTAGGGCTGGGCAGGAATCGGTTCCAGAACCGGTTCCAACGAATCCAATTAATTACTTTGGAACCGAGTACCAATTTTGAGAACCGGATCCTACTAAACGATTCCACTGACGATGTAAAACTATAGAAAATGCGAGATTCAAGGAGCGAAAATGGTCAATTGTTGCAGGTCTGTGCAGGAATAAGAGCCAAAACTGTTATAATATATGGTGAGGGGCGAGTTGTAGGCTAGTGCTACATCTCGATCCCAGAATCTGACTCATATTTGTTTACATTGAGGAACCGGTTCCAACGGTTCCACCTGCCTCAGATACTCGGAACCGTGAGTACCGAAAAATTACGTTTCTTGCCCAGCCCTAGGCGGCAGGAGCCCCCAGCGCCAACACTAGGACAGCGGCACCCAATCACAGACCACCACGTCATGAGATGCAGACGTCCTTAGGACGCGCCAAGCGTGCCAGCCAATCAAGGGCCTGGGATGTTGGAAAACTCCTCGGAGCTAGGGAGGCAGCACATACATACACACGCACATATTACCACCTCACTGCCTACCTCGCTCTCTCTCTTTAACTTCACACAATGCATCTTATATTCTATGGATGATATAAAATACTTCCAAGTGTCACATACAAGAATAAAGATCACCACTGAACTGTCTGTGACAGCATGAACTCTATGAAAGAAAGAACATCGTTCTACGATTATTGTAGCCCATTTCACTGCCCTGGCGAGCGCTAGCGAGTTACGAGCGCATTCTGGCAAGCTGGCCAGCGTAACACTACCATTACTGTCCCTACCAGGGCTACTACCATCGTCATAGTACCATTAAATACTCTCCTTGACAGCACTAACCATTACCAATACTATGGACTTGGAACTGTTGGCTTTCCGAATTGCTTAGGTACAGAGGCATGAGGACGAGCGTGGATGGATGATATTTGTTTTATGATTATTTTGCAAAACTTGTCAAGAATAACGTAATACTCAAATTACTCATGATTTTTCAATTTTTTATGGTACATACAGTATGTGTAACTGTATAGAACAGCTTTCAATGTAATTAGTATTATGTTAAGATAATTGAAACACTCCCTTGCAATAACAGGATGGTTTATGCTAGGTTGTTGTTGTTGTTCCCCAGGCTGCCTGGCCGAACAGCCCCAAGGTCCCGAGCAAAGCCAAAGGCCATAGAGCGCCCCCATAAAACCCTCTCTGCTTACCACTAACAAAGCCCAGGTGACCGAAGCCACTCTAAGGCAGGGTGCGAAAACGCCCGGGAAACCAAAGCCCCACCCAAGGCCCTGTGCCCCTCAGCAATTATGAAGGGAAAATTGAGGGGCAAGGGGAAAATGTGACTCTTTAGCTCCCAATCTGCCAACTTTTAGGTTGGCAGTAGGGAGGTCGATCCACGGAAAAGACGCCGTCACTTGAGATCTGGAAGATATATAAGTAAAAGGAACAGTCAGAGTAAGCTATGGGAATGGCAGAGATCGCTCAGCTCTCACTCTGATAGACCAGCCCATCACCACATAACTAGAACCCACTCTGATAGACCAGCCCATCACCACATGACTAGAACCCAATTCTCTCAGCATCAGCTAGGAAAGGCCCTAGAAAGCCACCTTCGGCGGGGGGGATAGCTCCCCTATTTCAACTCCTTTCGGAGTTGGGCACCCGCCCTGGTTTATGCTAAGTTCTGTATTATAGGTACTTCCAAACATGGCAGAACAGATTATATATATATATATATATATATATATATATACTGTATACAGTATATATACATATATATATATATATATATATATATATATATATATATATATATATATATACTGTATACACAGTATATATATATATATATATATATATATATATATACCGTATATACAGTATATATTTTGCCGGACGCCGTGATCCCCGAAGGGGTGGCCACGAATGGACCTCTGTCCCGAATCAGTCGACGCCCCTCCTCCCATCCAGCACCGCTTTCACGCATATACTTTTTAACTCCAGCCTTCCACCTCTCTCTCGGTCTATCTATCCATCTCTGTACTTCTACTTCACTCTCGTACACTCTCTTAGTCATTAGATTACCACAGTTTCATGCAAGGACTCCTTTACTTCCATGCTGACCACCCTATTTCTTCTTACTTCCTTCAGCGTTCCTACAACCCTCTTCCCCTGTTGCACCCTCTCCTGCACTTCTTCCTCCATACTCCCATCTTTACCCAACACACTGCCCAAATCCTTAAATGAGCTGACATTCTCATTAACCTGACCGTTCAACCTAACCTCACACTCTGTGCCTGCACCCATTTAAAAAAACATAACCTCTCTCTCTCTCTATATATGTCCATTGCTACGTATCTTGATCCTCAAGTGGTTAACTTGATGAATCTAGATAGCACAGAGATATATATTAAGGTATCAGTCAGCTGAAGGCAAAACAAAAGTAAAATCTAATAAAATTATTTCCTGTTGTTGCTTCCTTTCCTTTTGGATCTTAGGACTTGGTATCCTTTATTGACTGATACTCTTTAATTATGGAAAAATACTGAAACTAATTAAAGTCATGTAGTATTTATAAAGAATTATTATTTAACCGAAGCTTAGTAGGCTATGGTTATGAACCGAATAAGTTATATCTAAAGAAGGACTATTCATTCTATAAAAGTCTTGAAAGATAAATATTAAAGTAAAAATATTTCTGTCTCTTTCCCTTTTTGAAATGAATAGATAGTTTTCTTATATCATGTCCTTTTATTTATATTTAATGTAGTTATTATTCTTGGTTCTTGTTTTACGTTAATAGTATTATATTATTATTATCAGGATTAATATCAAAGTCACATAAAAAGTTAGATATATATTTAATAATTAGATAATGTATTTCTTAACCACGTAACATTGAGGTTTGATTATGAGTAAATTAAGTTACAGGATCGCTTCATAGATTCGATTCAGGTCTCACTCAAATAATATGAAAAGCAAAAATAATATTTTGAAGCTAAAAGAATTTTCTTCAGCTTAAGAAATCACTAGAAGTAACATTAAAACAGCCATGTTAGTCTAAGGCGATATTACTAATGAGAGACAATAGTATCACCGTTCTTGTTCTTACCAGCAATGTAAGCAAATGAAAGAACTCGTAAGTATTAATATAAAACAATAGTATTACTTTTATCATAACCCAATTACTTAAAGAGTTGCTTTAGTCCACAAGTCAGTAACTAAAATAGTTAAGTACATAATAGTAGCGTTAACGTTAATTCCCAATCACATATCTCACTAACCAACATAACGTAAGTGTTTACACCGAACACACTTAACACACACTTATATAATCTGACTGACAGTCACAATCCCATTATAATACTTCACCCCGTCTTCCTCCAGCTGCAAGTTCACCTTCCCAACTCCAAATGAGACTGATTTGAATGCCCACTACTCGGGTCTTATATACTAAGCAATGATGGTGTAGGAACGAATCAGGAGGCAGGGGATGGTGCGCGCCCCAATCACAGCTCCTCTAGTTGCGTAAGAGGTGCGTGGTCCAATGGCGTTGATTGGCGTGGATCATCGTCATAGCGTCGGGTCATCAAAGTAGTTTGCAGGGTCCCCATATGACGCACGCAGGTGTGAAGGCTTGTTTGCTGGTATGCAGAGGAGCTGGTTTCCCACTCGCTGGTTCGCTCGCTGGTCTGCTTCGCCGCCTGGGTGATTCGGCACTCCTTCAACTCTGAATTCTAACTCTTAAATAAACATACAGGGCTCCGTATGTCAGACCATATATATATATACTGTATATCCAAAATTAATGCTAACCACATCAAAGCACACCTGGAAGGTGGCAGGCTAATTTACATTGTTTCCTGGCACAGCAAATACATATATCTATAGCTTGTGAGGAATAACTTATACAATAGCCACAAGCAAATATCTTTATGATTCGTTGGAACACATGATATAATATGTGTAGTAAATGTATGACAAAGGAAAATGTATTGATTGTACTTATTGGTAGCTAAAACGTACAAACTAGGTATTGAATTCACTTTTGTTAGTAACCAATGTTGTACTGTTTAAGTGGAGAAAGAAAGGATCCTCAGAGCACAAAATCATGAGAGGAAAAGTACCATGACAACGATGACAGAGATATAATACAGAACAAATAAAAAAGTACTTTGGAAGACTGACAGTTTCGTGAGTCACGAGGAGGCTAAAGAAGGTCTTTGTCCGGCATTTGAATACTGACAACCTAGGCAGCAATATTATTATTTATATGCACGCGTATTTGTGTCAATAACCGACCCCCCCCCCCCCTCCCCGGCACTCACACAAGACATACACACACCTATCTATCTATCTAGCTAATTATCTCTCTTTCTCTCTCTCTCTCTCTCTAATATATATATATATATATATATATATATATATATATATATATATATATATATATATATATATATATATATATATACTGTATATATATAAATTATATATATATATATATGACGCCCTTCAATCTTATAATATATGATTGTATGTTTGTCCAACCTTATTATGCTCATTATTTTGGTAAGCACGATCATAAAGAACTCGACACTAGACTGGTGCATTGAAGGACCTGTGTATGACACCAACTGTACGATGTTTATTTGTTCTTATGCTGGAAAGCATCCTAACAGATCAAAGCTATTTGTTTTATTTCATAAAATGTTTGCACAATATGGATCTCTGTTAACGTATACCGGTCAGTACCTAACCTATTATCGTATGGATATGGATAATATCGTATGGATATGGATAAGAACAGATGCATGTACTTATTCATTTAACTACTGACACCATACAATGCACAATGCATATGCTTGAAAAATTCTCTCTCTCTCTCTCTCTCTCTATATATATATATATATATATATATATATATATATATATATATATATATATATATATATATATACAGGGTGTTTTAAAACAACACTTCCAGACCTCATCTGCAAATTAGTAAATACAATAACGAAGACGATTATCTAAGGACAAAATGCAAAATAATATACCATTAATGATTTAAACCGCATAGAGTAAACTAATTAGTGACACCCAGGTATGAGCTATAATCCGAACACGGGCTAGTGTCCCCCCTCCCCCCCAAATAGCCTACCTCTTGCCTCCCATCCAAGTTCGAGTTTTTCTTCGAAGCTTTGGAGTCATAACGAATCTTCTCATGTGTTTAATCATCTGCTCGGCCATGGTGCTATCTTCTTCTGTCATAGTGGTTTTATTTACCTAATAATATCACATAAATATGGATTGTCGTTATTTAGGTGTGTCTCTGCCTTTGTTATTTTATACTGTCCAAGTGACATAAATTGTTTGTTTTGGGTACCATTAGATGATTTTAAATATTCATTAGTGAACACCGTATACTTGTATGTCTACAGCTACGTAAAATCGTCAAACTTCAACCATAAAACTGATAGACATATTTCGTTAGTACTCTGTGATAATAGTAACGTAATGAGGTATTTGTATTGAAACAGTAAATTGTGCAGGAACATTTTGTCCCATTCAAACAGTTTCACGAACGATTAAATTACCTATAGCAGTGTTCGGATACCTGACCCAGACTTGAGATTCATTATTTTACCTCTTGGTCATCGTTACAAATGGTGCATATCTTTTTACGCTACTTGGATTATAATAATTAGCAGTTTTCTTCTAATTGCAAAATATCATTACCAATTGTATGTTACTTTGATTGTGTAATTATTCATATGTGATTAGGTCATTAGATATCTCCTCTTTACCTTTTTTACTTGGTAATCATTCATATTATGTATAAAATGTTTTGTGCTGAGCTCAGAACCCTGTTTTGCTACATTTCTAAATAACCATTTATCTCCGTTACAATATATTTTTGGTAAAAATAGAATAGAAATATGTGTATTATATATTTTTATCAATGTGGTCGTCATACTCTGGCAGTGTTGTTTTAAAACACCCTGTATATATATATATATATATATATATATATATATATATATAGAGAGAGAGAGAGAGAGAGAGTGAGATGAACCAGACATCGTAATCATGAGTAAATAATGAGGTACATAAGCTTAAATGTTCTTATTCCTTTGAAATTAGTGGTAGTGATGTATATTAATTTTCTCGTGACATATTTAGGAATACAAAAGAATATTAATACAAACACAAAGAAGCAATCTTATGTTTTGATATGACTGTATAATATAACATAAGCTGTTCCGACGTTTTGAGGGTTATGATATTTAGTATAATTCATTATTGAGGATTGTGCTTGCTTTTGCCATGCTCGAACAATGCATTTTAGTTTGTCCCCTAGGCTAACAAAAACGCCTTTCCAGATTTCCTTCAAACTAGAAAATGCCTAAATTTGTAAAAAATGTCGATATAAAAATGTCCCGTCGAAAGGCCTATTTCTTCTAAGTAACAGGTTCGTTATCCCTCGCCCAGAAAAAAAAATATGGATACCTGAATGGAGTGGATGGAGTGTAGTATTTTCGCCAAACTAATGGAGGTTCCTGGAAAGTATTTTAATGTCCAAACATATTAAGCAGGGGAGGTCCAAAAAGAACCTCATCGGACCAAATTGGGATAAAAGTCAACACACGTGTCATATACTGCGTAGGTAAGCCAGAGAAAAAATACATACATGTTATGTAGGCACGTGGCTACACTTGCCGTGTATCTCGGTGGAAAATGTCATTAAGTATAATTTCCGGCTGAATGTTTTGCTCAACAACAACTTACTGATTGGAGTGTATAAGAGAATTCACAACACCAGTTTTTATGAGGAAACTTTTAATGTTATTGTTTATTTATTTACTGATTGTTTCATTTTAGTTTCCTCACTAGACCTCCATCAACCTTAGGAAAATATCCCATAAACCCCTCTTCGAGATGAATTTGAGCATTTGTTTATAGAAAATCGGCCAGGCCAAAAGCTGATTACTCTTAGATTACAGGCTTGCTATCACTCGCCATGAAAATAAATCACCTGAATGGAACGAAATCTGGCTAAACACGGGCGAGAGAGAGGTGCAGAAGCCCCCCTCCCCCCCCCCCCCCCGAAATAACCTGAAAAATGACGTTACCTTTAGAAATGGAAACGCTAATCCATCTAATCTCTCTAAACAACACCCATTCCCACAGTATTCGTTCGGTATCAGGCGCTGCAAAGGAAAAGAATGGTTTAAGAATACCACCAAAATACACTTCCTTCAGTGTGTCTGCCGATACTGATGCAACAAAACATAATAATAATAATAAAAATAATAATAATAATAATAATAATAATAATAATATATGAATAACAAAAATAATAATACAATGTTGCTAGACAAAATTGCCAGTCAAAAAATGCCTGAAAAACACTTGTGTCACCCAGGTAGGACATGTTTTTTTATAAGGCTAAAGTTGTCAAGTCGTGTTCATGTAGGCCTTATGGAGTATAGCAAAGTTTATAAGTGTTGTGATGATATGGTGAGGAAAGCCTTATCACTATAGATGTATAGATATTTTGTTGTCAATGTTATTTCAAAAACTTGTAGGATGATTCTGTGGGTAGTTTTTTTCCTCGTTTTCCAGTTGATGGGTATATGTTTACAAAGTTGAAATAATTGTTTTCATTTTTTTCAGTACCAGTGAAGTCTTTTTTTATTATATTGTAGGTAACTTATATGACTGTATTCAGTTTAGGAAGGATATCTACCTATTAAAGGCTACAGACTATCTCAATTAATCCATTTGGCTTCCATATATCCTTCCTAAGCATCAGCAAATTGTCTAAGTAGAGCTGAAATAAAATAACAAATACGTCACTGGTACTGCAAGGGTTAAGGGGGGGTGACCTGCTTTTTGTTATTTCTGTCCTTTTCTCCCTTTCTCTGGCTTGTATCCATTCGGCCCCATTCAGCCAACTATTTTAAGACGTTTCTCCCCATCTAGGTGTCGATTTCTTCCTGGCGAGCGATAGCGAGCCAGCATTATATGAAGAAACCCGGCTTTGCCGGAGACATTTTTCTATCGAAAAATGTACAAATTTAGCCTGCTGTCAAACAAAAATAAAAAATATGCTGGCTCGCTACCGCTCACCAGTAAAATGTTTACACCTGGATGAGGATAAACGTCTCAAAACAGTAGGCTGAATGGGGCCAAATGGATACAAGCCAGAGAAAGATAGAAAAGGACAGAACGAAAACAGGTCACCCCCCTTAAGGGAGCCCACCTCGCTTTTTTTCTCTTTCTCTCCCTCTCTCTTTGGCTTGTATCCATTCGGCCTCATTCAGCCTACTGTTTTAAGACGTTTACCCCCATCCAGGCGTCAAGCAGCCTATATATCTTTTTTATTTTGAGAGCAAGCTACTGTAAATGTGTAAACAAAGTTATAGAAAACTGTCTCCGGCGAAGCCGGATTTTTCCATACAATGCTGGCTCGCTATTGCTCGCCAGGAAGATATCGACACCTGGATGGGAATGAACATCTTAAAACAGTTGGCTGAATGGGGCCGAATGGATACAAGCCAGGGAAAGAGAGAAAAGGAGAGAAAGCTAAAAAAAAAACAGTGACCCCCTATAAAATTATCTATTGTATACAGACCGAACCAGTAATCAACTTCCTGAAATATATACCAATATATGATCTACCTATAATTCTCGATTTGCCATGCAATTGATTTTATCTGAAATTGTAAACCCGGTTGTACAATCACGGTCATTAAGAGGGATGGGCCGGTTTTCTGGACCCCTTTCTCCCTCATGTTTAGCCCCATTAGTTTTCAGATGTTAAGATGCTTGCCCCATTAGTTAGTCGATTTTAAGTTGTTTCACCCCATTTCATCGTCAATATTTAGACGTTTTGTGCTATTTAGGTGTCGATTTTTTCCCTGGCGAACGATAGTGAACCTGTAATGTTGGAAAAACCAGCCTTCGTCCGGGACATTGTTCTACCGAAAAATTCTAGAAGGGGGATCTAATGGATGTTTTTTTTTTTTTTTTTTTTTTATTTGATGGAGGTCTAGGGAGGAAACTAGAACAATAATGAATATATGCAAAAATCGCCCAAAAGGTGAACCATCCCCCCTTAACCCTTTGAAGATTATGAGGCGTTTTGACAGTTTACTTTGGCTATTATTAGGCGATTTTATACAGCTTAGAGTATCGGCGGGAATTATTAGGATAAAGACTCTCAATTCACCCTCTGACTTCTATACACCCTACCTAATATGAATAAAATCGTCTAATATAGCCAGGAATGAAAAAAATAACATTAGTTATCGTATCCTCTAGGGTTAATACTGATACATACAGATTCGCAGCTGCCTCAGGCTGAATTGAATCTACATAATAATGCTTTACCAGGTAAACTTCGACAAGTAAATTGCCCGAAAGGACTTAACATTGACAAAGAAATATGGCAAAAGGTCTTCAAATAGCCAAGCTAATTGAGCGAACGTCTTAAAATTTCAAAACGAATAGGGCTAAACATGAGGGAAAAGAAGGTTCAGAAAAAAACAAATTTAAGGGGGGATGGGCCGGTTTTCTGGACCACTTTCTCCCTCATGTTTAGCCCCATTAGTTTTCAGATGTTAATATGTTTGCCCCATTAGTCAGTCGATTTTAAGATCTTTTGCCCCATTTCTTCGTCAATATTAAGACCTTTCGTGCTATTTAGGTGTCGATTTTTTCCCTGGCGAACGATAGTGAGCCTCTAATGTTGGAAGAACCGGCCTTCGGCTGGGACATTTTTCTACCGAAAAATTTACAAATTAATCTAAAAGGGGGATGGATGTTTTTTTTTTTAATTTGATGGAGGTCTAGGGAGGAAACTAGAAAAATAATGAATACATGCATACATCGCCCAAAAAAGTGAACCATCTCCCCTTAATGACCGCAACTGTACAAGCCTCTACTTTATGAAACGAGAGAGGGACTCGGTAGAGCACACACCTCCGCCTACGCTGGTGGAGGAAAGAGCTATATCGATCGCTTCCTAAATTAAATAACTTCATCCTTGGCCCATATCCTATCTGCCAACTAAATTTCGTGAACATTGGTTCATAATTTGGGAGGCACCTACGCTGGGAAATGGATGCGCTCCACCGATCACCTCCTAATGTGATTAACTTTTTTCTTGGCACATATCCTCTCTGTCCAATAAATTTCGTGAACATTGGTTAATAACTTTTTGAGATATCTTGTTTATAGACAAACAGACATACAGACAAGTGGAGGCTAAACAAACATAACATCCTCTTACTTCGTTGGCGGAGGTAATTATGCGAGTAGATATATGTTCAGAGCATTGAACATTAATGGTTTCCTAAAATATCTGGCTCAATACATTCATTTACGCTTGAAAACGTAATTCTCTGAGGCGTTCATATATTTTCAAGGCACACGTCATCAAAGTGTTTGAAATTTGATGTCATGGTGTAGGTATGTCCATATTATCAGTATTTTGTCTCGCTTCGGATTGCATAAACAAGTATCACTATACTTTGTCAGGCCTTTAATATGATACAATTGAACCGTGAAGTATGAGACTTCTATTGAGTGAATTAAACAATACATTTAATACAAAAACACATAGGCCTTTTCACTTTTAACTGTTGAATATAGTTTCCTGAATAATGAGTAAGAAAATATAGCAGCATATAATTATGTACTTAGGATTCCACCTATCAAAATATATTAAATATATAAAACTCGCCAATAGTCAAGACATCCCTAAGAGTGGAAGGAGAGGGTCCCGGTACGAGTTAATATAAATTGATTTAAGCAAAACATTTAAATGTGTTGCATTATTATTCTAGGATTACAATATTGACCATGACATTACTGAGAAACTTTATGGAAACTGGAGCGATGGTTTAAGTTGTGAAGCAGTTTTTACAATATCAATAATTTTTTATGACAAACCACATTTGTTTTCATTCACTAGACATATCAAATTGAAAGTTATGAAGATAAGCGACCACTATCGAGCATGATTGTACAGTAGTCGAAATCATGAATTTGATACATTTTGAAGTTTCGAAAATATTAAACGACACTCCGAAATATCAGTATCAAGTAAAGAAAAAGTGAATAAATATAAATCAGCCGAGGCAGCTGACTGCCAGGTGGATAACCAAATTCTGCGCCACCTTGTGTGTATATATATATATATATATATATATATATATATATATATATATATATATATATATATATATATATATATATGTCTGTATGTGTGTGTGTGTGTGTGTGTGTGTGTGTGTGTGTGTGAATATATGAATGTGAGTGGAGGGAGTGATCGAGGCCCGTGTAATATAGCGGCCCACTAGTGTTGTCATGGTGCCATCTAGTCCCTCATCCTTCCTCCAACACATTCCATCCCTCTCTCGGCTTCTCAGACTTTACCTCACCCCCTTGTAACTCCAACTACCCCTTGTGCTTTGTAGTCCTTCTTCTAACTTGCTTCCTCTCTCTACTTCGCTTACTTCACCTCACTTGTATCTGACTATTTACCCACTGTATTATATCTACGTAACTTCCTCCACCACACTACTCCCTCTCTACCCCCCCCCCCCTCTCTCTCTCTGCTTCTCAAACTTCACTTCAACCCCCTCCAACTCTACTATGTATATATCCTTGTTCTTTAAATTCGCTCTTTCTACAACATATTCCTTCCATGTTTCCCTTACTTCACCCAACTCATCCGGCACGTGCCTATCGATCCGTCGTTTTCTACTTACCTGTCTCCATCAAACGTAGTTTGTTATACAGTAGGCAATATTCATGATAAAATAACAGCTTTATAGCAAATTGTTAGTGTAAGTTAATCATACTATTTTACTTACGTATATAAACAAAAAGTGTACAAATACGATTGGACAACTGTACATCCGTCTGATATTCTTGAATATTTGTACTCAGTCAATATACCCCTTCTCTCTGTTTAGTGATACATAACCTCACCCCCATCTGATTCTACCACTTGTGCTTATATTGCCTGTCTCTTTCTGTTCACATAAATAACGTTGTCCCCATCTGACTCCAAGTACCCATTACTCTCTTAATTCTTTATACTGTTATGTTTTCGGCCTTTGTTCTTCTTGTGTATATGCTTTTGGTTTATTGTTCCTTTTCCAACATACTCCCGAAATGCTGCTGCGCTACTTAACTTTTCTCAGACTCATTCTACCCTTCCCTCTGTCGAACTATCTTTCTTGCCAATTCAATATATATTTTTTCTTCTCCTTTTCTCTTTTCTGTCTACCATCCACCCTTCATCATACTCAAAATGCTGCTCCTGATGTGTCACTTACCTTCTCTCAGTCTTATTCCACCCTTTCATCTGCTCTAACTGTTTTGTTTGCTGCTATCATTTCTGCTTTTTACTACTATACCTCATCTTATATGTCTTCCTTCCTCCAACATACACCTTCACTCTTGTGTTGCTACATCACTTAAAAAATTTCAAATCCTTCTCCGTTCTATTCCACCTGCTATAGTTCTTCTATTTGCATCCACATAGCTACATATTTTTGCGTTTTCATCTATGGTAGTGGATAACAAATTTACTCCTTTTTCTCAAGTAACAGCTTTCCTACGTCCACGGCCATACTCCGTTCATTATACCTCCTTTTTACTGTATTCACATTAGACTCTACTGTATGTATCTATCCTCAAGCACAACCCCACTCTCATGTTTATATTTAACTCTCCTTCATTCCTCCGCAACTTCAACACTTCACCACACTTACTCAGCCACTATTCATTAATAATTTCCAATTATTATATCTCATATCCCCATTCTACCAATCTCTGTTGACGCTGTTTGCAATATCTGAATTAAGAAACTCGACGTCCACCTGATTCTTTTCTTCTCTTAAATTGTGTCCATCCCTTCCTTACTGTTCCCTTTACTGTATATATTTTGTTGTTTACTGTGTCTCTTCCTGTGCCCACGCATTTGTTTTTTATGACTCTACCTTACACTATTCAACTAATTTCTCACAACATCCCAGTATGCAACAACGCCACACAGCTTCTT
The DNA here is from genome assembly GCA_032716605.1 of Paralithodes platypus. Taxonomy (NCBI): domain Eukaryota; kingdom Metazoa; phylum Arthropoda; class Malacostraca; order Decapoda; family Lithodidae; genus Paralithodes; species Paralithodes platypus. Next base: position 129,741,981 of record CM064487.1, read on the forward strand.
GCTCTGTATAGAGACACAGTGCGCCCATGTATCGAGAATGGTTCGGACATGCGGGGAGGTTCCACCGATACTGCACTTCTTGTAAGAGTAGTCTAAAGCATTTCGCCTCATCCACTCACTTCCACTTACTAGTTTCCTACAATCTCTTTCTACACGCTACAGTGTTGCATCTCTTTCACTCTTCTATCACAACCAGTGTTCTTCAGGGCTCTCTCAGTGCATACTCCCTCCCTAGCGGCGAGTGCGAGGCACCCACCTTTCAACACAGTCCTACTCATATTTTGTCCAACTCTCCAACCCAAGAATTGGTATATTTTCTGTCTTTCTTCTACTCAACTAGTGAACTCTGGAACTCTCTCCCTCAATAAATTTTTCGTTCATCCTATGACTTAAACTGCTTTAAACTTCGTGTGTCCAGGCATTTTGACCACAATTACGTCCCTTGAATGATATGCTTCTCTTACAGTATTTTGTCTCTGGGGGAAACACTCGTTACAAGCAACCTGCCTTTTGCCTCCTTCATACACATAGAAAAAAATACCTATAGCCTACTCGCTGCTGAACCTAATTCCTTCTTATTCATCTTCCTCTATCTCCCTACAGTACATCCTTAGTCCTTTTCATTTGGGTTTTTCAACTTCCCATGTATCCATTCCTTCTCCATCCCATTCCTTGCTCCTTATTCCAACACCTAACTCGCATATCGCCCGGCCAATATCTTCTTTGTTCAACTGCATTGGTAATAATGGCCACCTTTTTCACAATGTTCCACTTTATCACGATGCCACATTAGTTATATGATCCTCCCGATACCATGTCCCATCTTCAACCCTTTCAGTACCGGTGCCGTCCTTTTAACTTTATGCTGGCTACTGTTAGACGATGTATTCAGTTTTATAAGGGCCTCCAGCAATTAACAAACCTCGAACTGTTTCACTTAACCCTTTTACTACCACAGATCCTGCATAAACTGCACAAAATCGTCATACTATGTTCTGTTCTTGCTATATCTTCCTCCCTCACACTTCTATATCTTCCTCCCTCACACTTCTATATCTTCCTCCCTCACACTTCTATATCTTCCTCCCTCACACTTCTACTGTATATATACTGTATATCATTCCATTCTTTTCTCATTATCAATTCATAATACTTTGCATAAATTATTTAAAGCAAATACAATTCCTGATCTAGTATTTATTGTCCTACCGTCATCATTTCGTTGATCGTAAAGGTTTGGCTTACATTATGCCAATCCAAATCGATGCCCTTCCTCATTCCATTTAATAACATCAGAAAATTGTATAAAATAATCATCCAAACTAACATGTACCTTGCACGGTTCCTTTTACTTTCATGTATCAAATTACAAGGTATTCGCGCATTGAACATACGGCTTTCAATAATCCCACCTTAACTTACTTTAACATTGTTCTATCCCACGCATCACAACTTAAGGGGAGGCTGGCTGTTTGTTTGGTCTATTAATTCATTTATTCATATATTTTTTTAGTTTCCTCCCCAGGCTTCCATCAAGCTTAGAAAAACACCCCCTAGACCCCCCTTCAAAATCATTTTTTACATTTTTTTTAGACAAATTTCCCGGCCAAGGCCGGTTCCTCTTAAAATTGCAGTCTCGCTATCGCTCGCCAGGAAATAATCGACACCTAAATGGCACGAAATGTCTTAAAATTGACAACGAAATGGGCCGAACGTCTAATAATCTCAAAACTAGTGGGGCTAAACATTAGGGAGAAGGGGGTCCATAAAAACGGTCTTCCTCCCCTTAAATTGTATATATTCACTATCTTCTATTTACCGCAAGTCTCTTTCTACTCCGCTGTCTTTATACATATTACTTTCTCTCTCTTTCATACTGCTTTGCTTCGTCCACCTACTCACTGTTCTGTCTGTCTTTCCTTCTGTCTACATCATTGGACAACAACCTCTCTCTCTCTCTCTCTCTCTCTCTCTCTCTCTCTCTCTCTCTCTCTCTCTCTCTCTCTCTCTCTCTCTCTCTCTCTCTCTCTCTCTCTCTCTCTCTCTCTCTCTCCTATTTTCCGTCATCTTCCTCCTATTTTCCGTCTTCACTTTCCTCGTCGCTTTCCCTCCGCTAACTGCCTCCCTCTTGCATATTTCTCCGCCACTCGCTTCTACCTCTCCGTTCTTTTTGTGTAGCCTGTCGCGCATCTCAGATTCTGTAGCTCTCTTATTGTATTTGTATTATATTCTGTTTTACTATTCTAGCTTCATCTATCTCCATCCATATACCCTTACCTCAGATTCGTCTTTCAACAGCATCATTCTGTACACTCCTTTCATTTAGTTCCGTCATCTCTGTTTACCTCCATCATCCTGCCGTGCATCTACCTCCTTCTTTCCATCTGCACTTCCCTCCTTCTTTCCATCTCCACTTTCCTCCTCGTTTCCATCTCCACTTCCCTCCTTCTCGTCTCTCCCTCCGACAAGTGCCTCCCTCTCGGTTGTTTCTCCGCCTCCCACTTTTACCTCACCGTTCCCTGTGTGTAGCCTGTCACGCATCTCGGGCTCTCTTTCACCGATATGTGCTGCTTGGCTGCACACGTCCCGCTGTCTTAATTATGTCGTCCTTCGCACCAAACAAACGTGTGATGTTTTCTATGTTTCCACTTCGCGATAGTGTGGCCCACGTGCAGATTTTAATTTGTGGTCTAGTTAGTTAAGGGGAGGTATTTAGTTTGTTCCCTAGACCTCCATCAACCTTAAAATTACACCCCCTTGAGTCCCTTTCAAGATAAATTTGTACATTTTTTGGTAGAAAAATGTCCCGGTCAAAGGCCGGTTCCTCTTAAATTACAGGCTCGCTATCGCTCGCCAGGATAAAATCGACACCTAAATGGCACGAAAGGTCTTAATATGGGGTGAAAGTTCTTAAAATCGCGAAAATAATGGGGAAAACATTTTATAATATCAAAAGCAATGGGGCTAAACATGAGGGAGAAAGGGGTCAAGAAAAAAATCCCTCAAGTGGATATCTCCCCTTAAGGGGAGTCACCGGTTTTTTTTTTTTTATCTTTCTCTCCTGTTCTCTCTTTCCCTGGCTTGTATCCATTCGGCCCCATTCATCCAACTGTTTTAAGACGTTTATCCCCATCCAGGTGTCGATTTCTTCCTGACGAGCGATAGCGAGTCAGCATTGTGTGGAGAAATCCAGCTTCGCCGGAGACATTTTTCTATCGAAAAATGTACAAATTTAGCTTGCTGTCAAAACAAAAATATATATATACTGGCTCGCTACCGCTCACCAGGAAAATATTGACACCTGGATGGAGGTAAACGTCTTAAAACAGTAGGTTGAATGGGGCCGAATCGATACAAACCAAAGAGAGAGGGAGAGAAAGAAGTATGTATTATTTGCAATTTAATTTTTGAAAGAGATGCCATGTATATCGTTATATTTAATTTGTAACGTATATTGTATGTCTTTGTATAACTGTATGTAATGTTCCATAGGTCTTAAAGTGTGCGTGTTGCTTTAAGACTGACAACAGGGAGAGTAGGTGTCTTATTTAAAATGTTTATATTAAATAAACCATGTTAAGGGGAGGCAGAATATTTTTCTGGACCCCCTTCTCCCTTATGTTTAGTCCCACTAGTTTTGAGATTATAAGACGTTCGGCCCATTAGTTTGGCGATTTTAACACTTTTCTCCCCATTTCGTTGTCAATTTTAAGACCTTTCGTGTCATTTAGGTGTCGATTATTTCCTGGCGAGCGATAGCAAGCCTGCAATTTAAGAGAAAACGGCCTTCGGCCGGGACATTTTTCTACCGAAAAATCTACACATTTATCTTAAATAGGGGTCTAGGGGGTGTTTTTCTAAGCTTGATGGAGGTCTAGGGAGGAAACATAAGCAAATATATGAATAAATGAATGAACAGACCAAACAAACGGCCAGTCTCCTCTTAAACGCGCCCGTATTATCAGCCATTCATTGAAGTATAATATTACAGATGAAATCATGAACGTTGCACATGTTTGTCTATTCATTGCCTAATGCTCTCTACAAATTCTGAAGATCCAAGCCAATTATATTTTCTGATGATACATAATTATAATTAATGATACATAATTTGTGCTATCAAATATAATGATAAATATTCGCCTCTTCATATTGGCATCTACCTTTTTCCTTTCATCTAAGCAATTTACTTTTTGTTCACCCTTCTGGCAAGTGTCAACTGTTTGTTTCTTCCATATTAATAAACATTCGAAAATGAAATAACTATAATATTGCTAAAAGTCTCGTATAAGAAATTTGATCGTAGCCTATTGCGTTCTCTGTATATATTTATTGTACCTCCTGTTTCACAAATATCTATACAAATATGAATATATATTTTACTTCAAACGAGGTAAATTGATCCCCGGTGCCATCGGATTCAAGGGCAGTGTTGCAATCTGAAAGTTTTTGGGGTGTATTTTGATTGACAAATATTGTACACGTCGTATTGGCCTATCTCTGTGTTTCTACTGGTAAGATATAACTTTGTACACTATATTCATATCCATATTTTAGAAATTATATATATATATATATACATATATATATACCGGTGTATATATATATATATATATATATATATATATATATATATACTGTATATATATATGTATATATACATATATATATACTCTCAGACCACCAGTATGGCTTCCTTAAGGGCCGCTCTACTGGTGATCTTTTTTATCTTACTAACTCTTGGTCATCCTCCATCCGGGACTTCGGTGAGACTTGTTCTGTTGCGCTAGACATATCGAAGGCCTGCGATAGAGTCTGGCACAAGTCTCCTTTTCCAAACTACCCTCCTACGGTTTGTATCCCTCCATCTGTGCCTTTGTCTCTAATTTCCTTTCCGGCCGTTCCATAGCTGCGGTTGTGAACGGCCACCGTTCACTTCCTCAACCTATCAACTCTGGTGTTCTTCAGGGTTCTGTCCCTACTCAAATGTTCGTCCTGTTATTAATTAACGACCTTCTCAACTGCGCCTCCAGCCCCATTCACACATATGCTGACGACTCTACATTACACTATTCAACTAGACTTCCTCAACAACATACACAGCAGGAACTCCAAAACTCACGTAATGAAGCCAAACAACACTTATCATATGATGTAACTACTATCTCCAATTGGGGCAGAGAAAACTTTGTTGCCTTTAATGCTTCTAAAACCCAATTTCTCCATCTATCTAGCCATCGTGAACTCCCAGAAGACTATCCCATATACTTCAACAATACAAAAATCAACCCTTCATCCTCTCTCATTATTCTTGGTGTCTCTTTTTCTTCTGCTCTCTCTTGGAAGGACCACATTACCAGTCTTGCTAAGGCAGCCTACCAGAAGCTGGGTGTGCTCAACCGCCTCAAGGGATTCTTTACCCCTGCACAGCTTCTTGCTCTGTACAGGGGCACAGTGTATCCATGTATTGTTCACACGTGTGGGGAGGACCCCCTCACACAGCACTTCTAGATAAAGTCGATAAGAAAGCCTTCCGTCTCATCAACTCAAGTCCACTCACCAATTCTTTGCAGTCTCTCTCTCTTCGCCGCAAGTTGCATCTCTCTCACTATTCTACCGCTATTTCAATAATCAGTGTTCCTCGGTGCTCTCTCAGTGTATACCACCCTCTCTTCGTAGAGCATGTAGCACCCGTCTTGCAACACAATCCAACCCCTACTCTGTGCAACTCTCCAACCCAAGAATGAAACATTATTCTCGGTCTTTCTTCTATTCAACAGCTGAGCTCTGGAACTCTCTCCCTTAATCAGACTTTCCTTCTTCCTATGACTTAAATTGCTTCAAACTCCGTGTGTCCAGGCAATTTGGCTCGAACGTCCCTTAATTTTGGCCCTGTCACTCTTTCAACTCTGAGGGAGGCACTTACTATAGGCAGTTCTGTTTCTGTCTCCCTTACTCATATATATATAAATTATTATGTTCTCTCCACCAACCAACTTTACTCCTAAACTCGATTAAAGAAATTAACAAACACATGTGGCAGTCCGGGGATTCGAACCTAGGATGCTCACACCGAAAATCAACACACTTATGCATTGCACCATGAAGACAGAATATATAACAAACAAAATATATATTATATATATATATACTGTGTATATATATATATATATATATATATATATATATATATATATATATATATACAGTATGTATATATTGTATATATATATATAGCATATATGTGTGTGTGTGTGTGTGTGTGGTATTTTAATATACTCCTACAACTCTAGAGCAATTTGGTGGAACACTCCACTGTTTCTTGTACTAGAGAAAACAAGGGGAAAGGTAAAAATGTAGGAAACCCAGAACATCCCACCGCCAACTTTACTATTCCTCTCTATACTAGCTCACGATTTATCTTGGCTGTGAGGATTATAGTTTTTATTGTAAGAATATTACATATATTGAATATATATCAGGATCTCCTATTATAAATAAGAGGTAATTCCCATTGCAGTAAATATTCATAGCAAGCGTATTAAATCAAGTAATGAAGCATTGTAATAAATCAAATTTGCAATAATTTTCAAAGGAACTACAGCGTTTTTCATGTAATGCATTGCTCAATGACATCTGAGAAACTACAACTGACTTTCTAAACAATTCCATGAGTGTAATACAAAATTTACACGGAACATAATTATGTATATGCTAATACTCATATTTTAATCAAAGGCGTATTTGAAAGAACCTAATATAATTATTGATATGTATAAATTATTATTTTTTTTTTTTTCTATGTGATTGAGGGAGGCAAAAGGCATAACTGCCTATAGCGAGTGCCTCCCCGATAGTTGAAAGAGTGACAGGGCCAAAATCAAGGGACGTTCGAGCCAAAATGCCTGGACACACGGAGTTTGAAGCAATTTAAGTCATAGGAAGAGGGAAAGACTGATTCTGGGAGAGAGTTCCAGAGCTCAGTTGTTGAGTAGAAGAAAGTTTGAGAGTAACGTTTCACTCTTGGGTTGGAGAGTTGCACAGAGTAGGGGTGGGATTGAGTTGCAAGACGGGTACCACGTGCCCTACGTAAAGGAGGTGGTATGCACTGGGATAGCTCTGAGGAACACTGATTATTATAGTAGCGATAGAATAGCGAGAGAGATGCAACATTGCGGCGGAGAGAGAGAGAGATTGCAGAGAGTTGGCGAGTGGACGGGAGTTAATGATACGAAAGGCCTTCCTTTCAACTTTGTCTAGGGGAGCGGTGTGAGAGGAACCTCCCCACACATGTGAACAATACTCAATACAAGGGCGCACTATGCCCCTGTACAGAGCAAGAAGCTGTGCAGGGGAAAAGAACCCCCTAAGGCGGTTGAGCACACCTAGCTTCTGGGAGGCTGCCTTAGCAAGACTGGTAATATGGACCTTCCAAATGAGAGCAGAAGAAAGAGAGACACCAAGAATATTGAGAGAAGATGAAGGGTTGATTTTTGTATTGTTGAAGAATAAGGGATAGTCTCCTGGGAGATCCTGACGGGTAGATAGATGGAGAAATTGGGTTTTGGAAGCATTAAAGTTAACAAGGTTTTCTCTGCCCCAATTGGAAATAGTATTTAGATCAGAATTTAAGAGTTCTATGGCTTCATTACGTTTGTCGTTGAGGGATTGCTGGCTGGGGCGTTCTGAAAAACTAATGGAGTAGTGTAAGGTTGAGTCGTCTGCGTATGAATGGATGGGAATTAAGGTACAGTTAAGGAGATCATTTATAAAAATTAGAAAGAGAATAGGAGATAGGACAGAGCCCTGAGGAACACCGGAGTTTATAGGGTGAGGAAGTGAACAATGGCCGTCCACAACCGCGGCTATGGAACGGCCGGAAAGGAAATTAGAGACAAAGGCACAGATGGAGGGATAGAAACCGAAGGAGGGTAGTTTAGAAATTAAAGATTTATGCCAGACTCTATCGAAGGCTTTCGATATGTCTAGTGCAATAGAAAAAGTCTCACCGAAGTCCCGAAAGGAGGATGACCAAGAGTTAGTAAGATATGAAAGAAGATCACCAGTAGAGCAACCCTTAAGGAAGCCATACTGGCGACCTGAGAGCAGATTATGAGAAGAGAAATGCTTAAGAAATTTGGAAGCAAGAATAGTTTCAAAAACTTTAGAAAGACAAGAGATAAGAGCAATTGGACGATAGTTGGAGGGTTGAGAGCGGTCACCCTTCTTTGGGACAGGTTGAATGTGAGCAAACTTCCAGCATGAAGGGAAGACGTTAGAGGATAGACAGAGACGAAAGAGTTTGCCTAGGCAGGGAGTCAGCACGGAAGCACAGTTTTTGAGAACAACAGGAGGAACACCGTCCGGACCGTACGCCTTATTAGTGTTAAGCCCAGAGAGGGTAGAAAGTACATCTTTAGAAGAGATTAGGATATTAGGCATAAGTAAGAGAGAGGAGGGCGGAGAGGGAGGAATAGCACCGGAATCATCCAAGGTGGAGTTTCTAGCAAAAGTTTGAGCGAAGAGTTTAGCTTTGTCAGAGGAAGAAGTGATGGTTGTGCCATCAGAGTGGGAAAGGGGAGGGAAAGACGAGGAAGAGAAATTGTTGGAGAGGTTTTGGCTAGATGCCAGAAAGCTTGGGAAGAGCTAGAGTTGGATAGTTCAGTGCATTTATTATTGATGAAAGAGTGTTTGGCAAGTCGAAGAACAGATTTGGCTTGATTCCGGGCAGAAACATATGAAGAATGAGAGTCTTGAGTTTTAAGGCGTAGGTACCGTTTGAATGCTTCCTCCTTATTGCGGACAGCAGTAGAACAGGCGTGAGTAAACCAAGATTTTTTAGCATTAGTCTGAGAGAAAGAGAATGGAATGTATGCTTCCATGCCCGATAGGATTACCTCGGTAATGCGTTCAGCACTCTCCGAGGGTCCTCAACCATGAAAGCAGAAATCATTCCATGGGAAATCAAAGAAGTACTGCCGAAGAGCCTCCCAGTCGGCAGCGCCAAAGTGCCACAAGCGCCGCCGGCTAGGAGGATCGGGTGGCTGTACTGGCTGTACTGTAACTCTTTTGATAAATGTATGGTACTCAGTATGTGTGTGTGTGTGTGGGTGGGTGTGTGGGTGATGTTTAACTTGGTACTTCGAAAGGAAGCTAAAACTAAGGAAATTTGTTGTTTAACTTACTGATATATTCGTGCAATTATAAAATACTTGATATATCTATGATGTATTTCTTGAATAATATATCCCTAATTCTTTACCGAACATGAGCAATATGGATCATACGGGTATACGTTAACTATACAATGGAATATGCGAGTTGTCGATCATTATAACTGCCTTTTCACAAAAAATTAGCTAAATTGCAGTAATACGTTGAAATTAGGAACACAGTACTTCTTCGACTTGCATCCCTGAATAAATACACTCAATTACTGCTTCTCTGCATGTCAAATAACATGAAAACAGGGACAGATGGTGGTAGACAGTCTGAAAGCAGTGGCGAGGAATAGGGTGGTGAGTATTTTATATTTTCAATGTGTATCAAAGTGTCTACCACAAACGTTGAAAGAGTGATAGAGAGCCAAATTCAAGGTACATTAGAGTATAAATATCTGGACACACTGAGCTTGAAACAGTTTAAGTCATAAGATGAGGGAAAGATAGATTGAGGGAGAGAGTTCCAAAACTTACTTGTAGAAGAGAGACAGGGACAATCGGTTTACTCCTGGATTACAGAGTTGGAATAGGGTTGGGAGTGTTATCAAGGGTGGGTGCCCCCATTCTCCATAAGGGAGGAGGTACACGCTGAGAAACCTCTGAAGAACATTGATTACAATAATAACGGTAGAAGAGTGAGAAATATGCAACATTGCGGCGTGTGGAGAGAGATTGTACTGTATTAGTTAGAAGTGAGTTAATGAGACGAAATGCTTTTGACTCAACCCTTTCGAAAAGTGCAGTATGGTGGAACCTTCCCACACATGCGAACAAAACTCAATACATGGGCGCACTGTACCCCTGTACACAGTAAGAAACTGTGCGGAGGTAGAACCCACGGAGACGGTTGAGCCGACCTACCTTTTGGGAAGTTGCTTTAGCAAGAGTGGTAATATGATCTTTCCAAGAATACTAAGAGAAGATAATGGGTTGATATATGTCCTGTTTAAGAGTAAACGATAGCCGTGTGGAAGATTGTGACAGGTAAATAGATGGAGAAACTGAGGTTTGGAAGCATTGAAAGTAACACGATTTACTCTGCCCCAATCGGAAACAATTGATAGATCAGAAGATAGGCGTGCTATGGCCTCATCATGTGAGTTTTGGAGTAATTGCGTGCTTGGTCGTTGTGGAAAATTATTTGAATAGTGTAAGGTAGAGTCATCAGCATAGTAATGGATACAACTTGAGATACAGTTGAGAAGATCATTAATGAATATTAGAAAGAGAACTGGAGACAGGACAAAACCTGGAAGTAAAGTAGTCACTGCATGATAGGAGTGGTAATCCCGACATTAACACACGGAGATGGAGCATGGACGTTGTTGGAGAGAAATAGCTCAAGAGTAAGAGGAGTGGAAATGTATTACTTGAGAAGTGCCTGTGGAGTTACATGGAGAGATGAACAGACAAATTACTAATTTCGACAGCATTGTGGTATGGATGTGAACGTACTGGAAAGTGTGAAGAGGAACACCTTGAGGTGGCTCATTCATGTAGAGCATATGGAAAATTACAAAATTACTAAAACAGTATGTGACAGTGAGGTGGAAGAGTGTTATGGAAGGATGGAGCCGAGAGGTATACTTATGATTAAAAGGGGTGTTGGATGAGAGGAAGGACACCCACTGACAGAGGACGGATGTGCATGGAGGAGATTAATTCGTGGCCACCCCCTCTGGGATTAGGCATCTGTCAATAGATAGATAGACTATTTGGAATGAATTATGACTTAACAAATATTCGCTATAAAAAACATAATTTTCCTTGTTGAGGCGAACATAACCTTGCACTCGTTTGTAGTATAAGTAACACCCCGTTCTTAACATTAATCGTCAATTACAAACCCCAATGTACTTGAATAAACTAATGAACTAATGTAGTATAACATATTTCGTTTTTGCCCAAGAAAGGTAATTTGCGATTGATTTTAATTTTACTTCATTATAGTTCCGTATACTTGGCAACTAATGATACTTACAGTAGTGATACAACTAACTCGTGTCTGTATTGTATTATTTGAATTTACTGAGTAAAGTGAACAACATTAAACCGGGAAATGTGTTGTGCTATTTTCCTCCAGCCTGTTTGAGAGAGGATATACCTGAGCTGTGCACCCGGGGGCACCTTGTCGATCAGGAAGAGGCAACCCGACATATACTTCAAGATCATAGGTTGAAGAGTCAATGCGTACACAGCGAACCAGTTAGTACGCGTTATAGATGAACAATCAGCACAAAGATTGACTAGATTTTGATTAATACAATTAGTGTTAGAATTTTTGTTTTCTATGTGAATGAGAGAGACAAAAGGCATAACTGCCTGCAGCGAGTGCCTCCCCCAGATTTCAAAGAGTGACAGGGCCGAAATCAAGGGACGACAGTTAAGGTATAGTTTGACACTAAATATATTCGATTTGCTCTATTCAATATTTCTGAGTCTTATAATATATATGTTTATCGATATCGCATACTATTTGAGCCACCACGTACACATTGGCTAGCTAACCCAACAGATCAGTCATCTTTTAACCAACATTATGTTACGGAACTCAAGACACATGCCATACAAAACGGCATAAGATGTTCGATAATCAATATGTTATTCCATTAATTCGTACCTTCAGCATAAACTACTAAAGTTACCTAATTTACTATATTACCACACATATTTGAGTTTTGTTATGTTTACTTCTACGGAAACTGTTTAGTAAATACATTGGTCAACGTCAAAGTACCATTAATCATGTTAGACACTATATGAATAAATAAATCAAATCAATCTCAATTTACAATAGGGTGTGGTCTTTAATAATGAAACAGCTTCATTTAATATTACCCAATTGAAAACATCAAGGCGGTAGGAGCATCAGCCCTTTCCAATCTATATAACTATGACTTGTATTTCTAGACAAATGCCATTATTGTCGGTGGTAATTAACGATAGATTTGCTATATTCTGACCCAGTCAATAGGATACCCAAGTTGTTGGAATTGCTATGATAAGTACGGGATCAATATAATATATTATTTGCAATTACAAGAAATATCATGTCATGTGAACAGGCTAGGATTAACACCTTAATTAAGAGCGGGTGGAGGAGTATATTTGATGTGCCGCCCAGCGTTTTTTTTTTACCGTAAACGAGCTTGTTTCCGTGCTCGTTTTCATGCATAAACAAGAGCCAGAGCGTAATACAAGTATGCATCCCTGAAAGGGCGTAAATTCAGCTTTCCAATGACACCAGAACCATCCTTCTACGATTACTGGTTGTCTTGCAACGATCGTGCAACCGAAGGGCAAAATCGGTAAAATACGGTCATTTTCTTACATTATTACGTGTGAAACGAGTGAGAGAGGGTGGAGTACAAAGGAGTACATCTCAGTAGCTCCACGGCCACCGTGGCGAGCGGTCATGAGGTAATCTACGCTCCTCCCACTGCTCCACTCTCTCTCAGAGCACATTACGTACTCAAAATTGCACTCGACAATAGCCGTGACCCGCCACATAGGCCACATTTATTTAACTCGACAATAGCCGGGTGCCGCCAGTTAAGGGTTAAAGACAAAATTATAGTAATTACAATCGACATTGATGGGGTATGTCTAGGATTATGGACCCATGGGTGGTATTCTTAAAAAAAAAATCTCTTCGCAGCGCCTGGTATCGAACGAATACTGTGGACATGAGCGCTGTTCATAGAGAGGCCACGGACTACCATACCTATTTCTAAAAGTAACATAGTTTTCCCAGTATTTCGTCCATTAAAGGCGCTGCGAAGAGAAAGAATGGTTTACCAATACAAGGGCATGTCCTAGTCACCGTGTTCCGAAGGTTCTCCGAGGGTGTAGAGGCAGATACATATGAACGTTTCTTCAGGTAATTTATCTTATTAATTAAGGACTGGAAGTTTCTTAATCATGTTACAATAGGAATTCAGCTCTCTATGATCAGTTGCTTTTAGTCTATACTATGTTCATATTTCAACTGACGGTAAACTGCAATGTCTCCACCTTCATTACTCAGCTATTTCAAGGATTATATCGCAAAATATGTTGTACATTTTGGAATCCTAGTACTAATATAATACAGATGCGTTGTAGTTTCATGTTTATCTATTAACCTCTTCTGTACCGGCAACGACTTTATGATTTTATTCGCCCTACATTTTGACGATTTGATGAAGCTTAGGAAGGATATATGGTAGCAAAAAGAGTTAAGATAGATAGTTTGGTGCCTGTTAAACGGTAGACATCCTTCCTAAGCTGAATAAAATCGCCTAATAGTTTGCCAGAATGTAATGACAATTATGTCACCGGTACAGAAGGGGTTAAGTATATAATTATTAGCTGCTAATGGGTTCAATTTCCCGCCAGGTGCAAGTCAAAAGACTACAGCTTATTATATCGATGCAACACAATTCAAAATTATTGCCAACATCGGAAATTGACGGGAATAGTTCTTGTGTGATTCAACCTTAACGAGGCCTCACTCTCACTAAATTCAATTCCCTTAAGGGGTGTTTTTTAGTGTGTTTCCTAGACTTCCATCAAGCTTGAAATTGCATCCCCTTGACCCGCTTTCAAGATAATTTTTTACATTTTTCGGTAGAAAAATGTCCCGACCGGAGGCCGGTTCCTCTTATATTACAGGCTCGCTATCGCTCACCAGGAAAAAATCGAAACCTAAATGGCACGAAAGATCTTAAAAGTGACATAGATGGGGCGAAAGTTCTTAAAACCACCAAACAAACTAATGGGGCGATCGTCTTTTAATCTCAAAAGCAATGGGACTAAACATGAGGGAGAAAGGAGTAAATAAAAAAATCCCTCAAGTGGAAATCTCCCCTTAAACGTTTTGGAATCCTAAAGCCTTAGAGTCATTCTTTCCCTACGATGTAATGTTATTTATTGAGCACTTACCGACAGGCCATTCCCTGGGGTGCTCCTAGGCATATTTGGTGCAGTATATTGGAACAATTTCGGAATCCTTTTTAGTTTGTTATGTGCGTGTGTGTTTCTGAAAGGATGCTTACTGAAAACAGCTGGCTAGGTTCTGCCTGCGTAATAGTTTTAAATAGCTAAAGTTGACCTATTAAATAAAACTGGTTTAAAGATAACAAATGACAGTTCATGGATCAAGATATGGATAGTGACCATACCGTAAAGCTAAACGTCTTAAAATAGTAGGCTGAATGGGGCCGAATGAATACAAGCCATAGAGAGAGGGAGAGAGAGAGAAAAAAGGCTAGGTCGGCTCCCTTAACTGGATTATACCCCTGGCCACCACCTCCCTAATTCCGTGTCTGGCCTACCACCTCCTTCATGGAATCTCAGGAGAATACTGTTACTAGTCTGGAGAGGAAAGTTTGGATCTTGAGTAGGGATCAGAACCATCAGTATATAGGGGCAGAGGGGGGGGGGGGGGGGGGGGATTTCTTGAATCCCTAGAAGAAAACAATATGAATGAGGGATTTTCTAGACTCTCTTCTTTCTCATGCTTAACCCCCATTAGCTTGCACATTTTAAGACATTCACTCCATTTTTGGGGGGCAATTATATAACCTTTCGTGCCAATGGGAGGTGTGGCGGAGTGATCTTGCCACTGGACTGGTAATCCAATGGACCCGGGTTCGAATCCCAATGTCAATGGGAAGATATTATTGGGATGGAATTTGTGCTGTACCTAGTATCAGTGCATTACCACACCACACCGAAATGCCATATAAATATCCTCATTGTTCCCTGATTAAATAGCATGGTATGAATATTCCCATATTCAAAAATATGCTACAGGGGGGCAATGCCTAGTAAGTTAATTGCTCAATAGGTGGCGTTCTGAGTGAGGGTCCGAGCCTGGGGGATGAGACTGTGAAGCACAGAGGCGGAGCAGCTTCAGAGATGGAGTTGCTTCGTGCCGTGAAGCTTCGCATGTCTCACTCCCTAGACTGGAGCAAGACCTCACGGGCCTCACCGTGTTCAGCGGTAGAGTGTAAAGGCTATCAGCCTATGCCCGAGAGGGAGTAGTTGGAATATAGAAAAAAACAAAAAATAACGAACCTTAGGAGGAACCGGCATTCTGCCAGGACATGCATAAATTTATCTGGAAGGGTGTTTTTTTCGCTTGATGGACGTCTAGGAAGGAAACCAATAGAGAAACTAATAGATAAATATATATACATACATTTAAAAATGTTCCCCCTAAATACTATAGTGGAGTGACTTGATATCACACGAAGTTATGGAAGAAGGTGATAATAAACATAAAAAAGTCCCTATCCCTCCAATTAGAAGAACGTGATGTTAATTCCCAGTTGCCTAATAGTACTGCTCCTCCCCTTATAGCTAACTGGATTATACCCCTCAACACCACCTCCTTCAGGGAATCTCTGGGGAATACAGTTACAGGTCTGGAGAGGAACGTTTGGGTCTTGGGTGGGGATTCAGAACCATCAGTACAAGGAAATGTTCCTCGTTAATTAATGCGTATACGCACCGTTTTTCTTTTAGCTACGTGCTGACTACTGCATCTTGCTTGGCTTAGGTACAATCTATACATTAGTTATAGACTATTTTGAATCTTTAACCCTTTCACGCATTTATGACGCAGAGGTTGCCAGATTAGCAATAAGAAATAGAGTTCTCTCACTCTTATAATTACCTCTCCAAAATTAGTTTTCTGCCCACAGCTAACTCAAAGACAACTGCAGAGGTTGAAGTAACTAAACTAAAGGTTTGTAAATAATCCTGATGGTAACAAAGGCTTTAAAGTATCCCCAATAGGCTCAAAATCGCGTCATATGTCGGGGAGGGTTAAGCTATAAAAGTAATATATTGAAATATGATTATTAGGAAACAAAGAAGATAAACCCGAAAAAGTGTATCATCAGTCTTGTATACATAACACAATAACTCTTGTATCGTTTCGTTTTGGCTCGATACAGAAGATAAGTGTGTTGCCACTATTCCCTTATTAGTGCAGGTAATGTTACTTTTCCATACCTTACTATGCAAAACATCACCGATATGGTTTTCCCAATATTTACTACTTTAGTAGTATGTTTCATCAAACATGATATGGAGAATGGTGGCTTCAGTAAGGCAATAACGGGATCTCCTTAAACATGCTTATGATGAATAGGTTAAATGTAAAGGTATATTACCAAAGTTATTGGAGAATAAGGATGAAGTATATGTGTATGACGCCCTTATATCGGTGAATGATGAACAAGCGAGGTTTCATGATTCTTGCACAAAAGACTTCTCTTTTGCTTGTTTTATTTGTAAAACCCTGATTTATTTTATTATTTTAACCATATTTGTTGCGTCAATTTAATTCGACAAACAATCCATATATTGCGATGTGATATGTAAACGAAGATAAAGGATTTATTTGTGTTTGGTCTAACATAAACTTGTTTACTATATTGTCAAGATTAACACATATTAACACACAATATTCAAAACATTCCATTCGGTTTAACCAATATTATTTCCTGGACTTGATTCTAAGCTTTTGCCGTGAATTTGTTTAAGCTTTAGCTCCACATATTTAGTTATCACAGTTACTTATTGCATTTTAGGTATTCGAATTGCATATTAGAATAGCCACTACCTGAGATACAAGTGTGTATAACTATGTTGATTTATTTTTGAGACGCACAATACATTCTTGTTTCTCCGAACGCCGAAAATGTATATCTAAATAGCCTACAAATTATATTCTTAATCAACAGATCACTATGCAACTCTATTATCAACACAAACCATTGGATTGACTGCAACATAATACGGTGTAGCATAGGTTTATATTTGTTTGCCCAAAACAGCCTAACTTATGTACAGAACACACACACAGACACACACAGACACACACACACACACACAATCAGTTGGTAAGTGATTACCATCTTGATCGTCGATTTTAACTTTAAATATTTCAACAGTGAAAAATATAGGCAAAAATATACTAACAAAACATATGTATAAGAACGGTGGCCTTGTATCATATTCATTATTGAATATCAGTTTGTTAAATTTCATTAGATAACCCTACTGCATTCTTACATTAACCAACATTATAGTAAGTCGTTGCTAACACCATTCATAATCTTCCACCAACGATTTTGCACTTTCATCTTTTCCAAAACGTGTTATCGTTGCCCCGGTTCCATTGTCCAGACTCAGCAGCGGCCCCAATTATTCTCCCTCGCGTTAAATTGGTTTTATTACTTACAGTCTTTACCCATTCTGTACTAAAAGCCGCACTACTGTTTATATTATGAACCTCATTAGTCATTTTATTAAGGTTTGGAAGACATTGTGGGGATCAGAGGGCAATTTGAGATAGACAATAGTCCTCCAATCTCTATAAGTCCTTCCAAAACTGAGTGAAATCGTCTAATGTTGACCAGAGTATAATAAAAAAGCGTCATAGGTCGGAAATGGTTAATTGTACCACTAACTCATTTAACTGAGCTTAGATATAACATTTAGGAATCAAAGGCTTAATGAATACCTCGAAGTTAAGGTCCTTATGCTGAATATAATTGGGTTAGAGGTATCTTCACCAGGATTCGAACCCACTCACTCCAGGTATATTTGGGAGAGTCGGGCACCGTAACCACTCGGCCATGAGCGGATATAAGGAAAGCAACCTTAGTTCTTATTTAAGGAACCAGGTTTTTAGTCTCGTGGAGGACTATGCCTTCGAACACGTGGTGAGTTTATTAGACTGTCGTATTTAATCGTACATAATTGATAACTGAATAAATATAATTGTCTGTAGGTAGCTAGGATAGAATATAATTACTTCCACCTGATAGAACGCTGAATATCTCAATCTATCTATCTATCTATTGCCTGACACCGCGATCCCCGAAGGGGTGGCCACGAACGAACCGCCCCCATGCACCTCTGTCCCCAGTCAGTCGACGCCCCTCCCCCCAACCAGCACCGCCTTCGTTCATGTACTTCCTCACTCCATCCTTCCACCTCTCATCCGAACCATCTCAAGTTGTTCCTTTTCACACTTTCCAGCACATCTACCTCCACACCACACCTCCTTCTTACTTCTTCATTAGTCTGTCTATCCCTCCATGTAACTCCGCACGCACTTCTTAAGTAATTCATTTCCACTGCTCTCACTCTTGGTCTGAGTCTCTCAACCAATGTCCATGCTTCGCTTCCGTAAGTCAGTGTCGGGATTACCACACTGTCATGCAAGGACTTCTTCACTTCCATACTGACCACCCTATTTCTTGTTACTGCTTTCAGCGTTCCTACAACCCTCTTCCCCTGTTGTTATTCGTATTAGGTATTATAAGGGACCGTTTACTGACGGGTATGCACTTCACATTTAATAATAGAGTTGCTGTTTATATTTTACATATTCTAAAGATAAGATTATATATTGTAGTCTCGATAAATAGCACAACCAAATTATCATGGGAGGTACTAGAACTTGTTGGGTTAATAACTGATGTAACTGACAACAAAATAAATATCCTTCTGTATGGTTTGTTTATATTGCTGTGTTTATAATTCCATCCAACTAACGCCTCTATAGATATTGTGTTATGTGGTAATGAAGGAGACACAAGGCAAAGCTGTCTGTAACAAGTGTCTCCCCCAAAGTTGAAAGAGTGACATAGAGCCAAATTCAAGTTGCGTTAGAGTCAAATAGTCTGGACGCACGGAGCTTGAAGCGATTTGAGTTCTGTGATGAGAGAAAGACAGATTGAGGGAGCGAGATCCAAAGCTTGCTAATATGGGTGAGAGTGTGCTGAAAGGCGAGTGTCCCCCACTCTCCATAAGGGAGAGGTATACTCTGAAGAACATTGATTATTTTAATAGCGGTAGAAGAGTGAGAGAGATGAAACATTGCGTCGTGTAGAGAGAGATTGTAGGGAATTAGTGAGAGGATGTAAGTTGATGAGACAAAAAACTTTTGACTCTACCCATTCGAGAAGTGCGGTATGGGTTTAACCTCCCCACACATGCAAACAATACTTGATACGTGGGCTCACTGCGCCCCATAACAGACAAAAAATATCTGTGCAGGGGTGATGAACCGACGGAGACGGTTGAACACATTCAACTTCTGGAAAGCTGTTTTAGCAAGAGTGGTAATATGATCTTTCCAAGAAATGCCAAAAACAAAAAGAAAAAAACAAGAATACTGAGAGAAGATAAAGGATTAATCTGCGTTTTGTTGAATTATAAGGGATAGACCTGTGGAGGTTCTTGACGGGTAGATAAATGAAGAAATTGGGTTTTGGAAGCATTGAAAGAAACAAAATTTGATCTGCCCCAATCAAAAATGGTTGATAGATCAGAAGATAACTGTGCTATGGCCTCATCACATGAGTTTGTGAGTGATTGTATGCTGGGTTGTTCTGGAAACTAGTTGAATAGTATAAGGTAGAGTAATCACCATATGAATGGGTACGAATGGAGGTATAGTTGAGAAGATCATTAATGAATACCAGAAAGAGAACTGGAGACAGGACAGAACCCTGAGGAACACCGGAGCTGATAGGTTGAGGAAGTGAGCGATGACTGGCCACAACCGCAGCTATAGAACAACCCGAGAGAATATTAGAGACAAAGCTACAGATGGAGGGATAGAAACCGTAGGAGAGTAGTTTGAAGATTAGAAATATGTGCCAGACTCTGTCGAAGTCTTTCAATATGTCTAGCGCAATAGAAAGGGTCTCATCAAAGCCCCGAAAAGAGGATGACCAAGAGTTCCTAAGATAAGAAAGAAGATCACCAGTAGAGCGGCCCTTAAGGAAACCATACTGGCGATATGAAAGTAGATTATGGGAAGATAAATGATTAAGAAATTTGAATTCATAATAGTTTCAAACATTTTAGAGATGCAAGAAGTTAAAACAATTGGACGATAGTTAAAGGGATAAGAGTGGTCACCCTTCTTTGGGACTGGTTGAATGAGAGAAACTTCCAGCAATCATAGAAGACGTTAGAGGAAAGACAGACACAAAAGAGTTTGCCTAGGCAGGGAGTCAGCATGGAAGAACAGTTTTTGAGTACAACAGGAGGAACACCATCCGGACCGTACGCCTTCTTAGTATTTAGCTCAGAGAGGGCAGAAAGTACATCCTTAAAGGAGATTATGATATTAGGCATAATTAAGTGAGGGGGGGGGGGGGGGATATGGAGGAATAACACCGGAATCATCCAAGGTTGAATTTTTAGAGAAAGTTTGAGCGAAGAGTTCAGTTTTGTCAGAGCAAGATTTTGTGGTGGTGCCGTCAGAGTGGAAAAAAGAGGAAGGAAAGAGGAGGAAGTAAATGTTTTGAAGAGGTTTATGGCTAGATGGCAAAGTAAATATATTTCCCTCTGTGTAATATTTATGCAGGTATGCAGGTATTATGCAGGTATTATTATTATTACCTGTATTATGCAGGTATTTATGCAGATCCTTGAACGAAAATATGCGTAAGTACTTACGCATATTTTCGTTCAAGGATCCATTCAGTCCATGCCTACTCTGTTTTACTAGTATTATCATTAATATATTTTGACACCAACATTTACGTGCGTGAGTACTGTATGTGTCTGAGAGAGAGAGAGAGAGAGAGAGAGAGAGAGAGAGAGAGAGAGAGAGAGAGAGAGAGAGAGAGAGAGAGAGAGAGAGAGTGAAAGAAAGAAAGAAAGAGAGAGAGATGAGACTTATGACCTCGGTTCGCCAGTAAAAACACCCCATTGAATGACCTCCCTCCCGTGTTGGAAATTGCGGGACCGCTCGACAATGTTGGCATATTCTGAAATGTGGTGTGTAAGAGGATTAAAGGATTGCAGTCTCGACCAAAATTACCAAAGCCCCCCCACTTTACTCATTCTCTCCTTTGTGTATCTTCCCCCTCTGTAATGCTACGGAATATATGCCTTTGAACAAAATATTAGTAATGAAAAATAAGTCTAATTCTATGGATTTTAATAGGCTTATGGAACGACTCGTTTAATGAGCTTAGAATACATAATTATTGTAATCATACTAATCGATATACTGGCATTAAATGAAATTACGTGTATTAGCATATAACACACTTCCCGACGTTGAAAAACAAATGTTTGTATTGCAGTACGTGTCACTCACGGGGTCTTAATACACAGGAGAAAATATAAATCGTTTATTGATTGCAACGGTTAAATAATGGCATCAATTATTACCAGGATGCGGGCTGTAGTCCGACCACAGGTATCCGAAGATGGCTACAGCAAAACGGTGAGACGGGTATGTGGGAGCCCGGGATGGTAATGGTGGTGATTTGTACTCGAGCAATTAGGTGCAGATTGATGCTAATGTGGAAGGTCAGGCATTGTGAAGGTTGAGGGTCTTGTGGTACTCTGGTACTTTATAGCGGCTGGGTGCAGATTAGGTTGAAGAGGGCTGCACTTCATGTGTCCGTCCTCTTATCTGCATCACTTCATGTGTTAGCCTGCTTGTCTTTATCACTTCATGTGTCAGTTCACTTGTCTGCATCAATTCATGTGTCCGCCCTCTTGTCTGCATCACTTCATGTGTCAGCTCACTTGTCTGCATCAATTCATGTGTCAGCCTGCTTGTCTGCATCACTTCATGTGTCAGCCGGCTAGAGATTGGCGGTAAAGATTGGCAGTGAGCGTGTTTTTGAGTGCGAGTTACATAATCTGAATTATATTTACATAGCATTATATATCCTATTTACAAAAAAAAATTAAACTTCGAATGAAATACCGTTGCTGTGAACATTCAATTTACAAACTTTTGTGCTACCCAACGATGTGAAAACTTTCGCCATTCAAGATTCTCTTCAAGTAGGGGCGAGATCATTTATAACCATTTCATCTGTACGATCATTTTCATGGATATACATTGTACTGTATTTATATAATATATATTAGTGATAAATATATTTTACCAATCTTGAGTTCATTTCAAATTCTAAAAAAAAAAAAAAAATCTCTTTGTTTGTTGTTTTCGGGTTAGGCTTGGTGTTTATCACAACTTGTTGTCTTGTAACTATTATGCATTCAAAGAGGGCACTACAAAAGGGTGCCAATCCTCGCCCCACATGCTCAGTGAAGAGATGAGTTTTCATGTTGTGTTTTTGTTTTTTGTTTTTTTTGGCACCGCTCAACGCGTAGGTCTTATATTTCCCTTCAGGCAGGTCATACGCAGCTCACAATACTGTACATCGCCTCCACTTGCAAATATTGGTGAAACAACATACACAAAAGAACACTGCTATTACTGAGCACACTACCCATGGCCACACAAATCTTCAGATGACATAAATACAAATACTTTTCATTGTCGTTTTATTAGGCATCAATAATTTCAGCTGAATGTTGTCTGAATAATAGTTGTCAACCAAAAAAAATATATATATTTTGGATCATAGTGAAATAGGGATTGTACACAAGACGCTGATATAAAATACCTTAAAATTATAACCATAAATAAACTATCAGCAATGTGAACGTGAGTGATGACCAGAGCAACACGAAAGGTTTGTTATTACTAATGAGTTTAATGAGGAGGTATCGTCTTTCTTGCCACCCTTTACCCAAGTCGCCACTCCCCTCTCTCTTATTGCGTTTCACCTTCTCTCGCTCTCTGTCTCTCTCTCTCTCTCTCTCTCTCTCTCTCTCTCTCTCTCTCTCTCTCTCTCTCTCTCTCTCTCTCTCTCTCTCTCTCTCTCTCTCTCTCTTTGTTCATAATATATATATATACAGTATATACAGCGCATTGTTATCAACTATACCCTATTTACTCTAAGTAAGTCAGAAATGTTTACCCCTAATACTGTAACTAAATAATGACAAGAGCAAATGGGTTGTAGATCTTCACACCTACTCCCTGACTGACTCTTCCCAAACGATAGAAATATTAGCTCGATTACTACAGTCATTTCAGAGATTTAGAGGTCACTGGTCAATATATTTGGCCTGGTTATAATGAATGAACAATAATTATTCGTAAATTTACTCACATGTTCTACAAAACCCCATTTATGTTGAACAAGAATGTGCATCTATCAGTCTGATCAAGATAAGAACTTACTCAATATTATGTAGGACATACATTACCAAACAGACACATGATAATTTTAAATCGTTCAGGGCCACATACCATAAATTAATGCTAACTCTCGAGAGGCTGAACATGAGATCATACAACTAAAGATCCTGCTGCAGGCAGTGATCCGCTCCAAGCAGATTAGCAAATATCCACCAGAAAAAAAGTAATTGCGACCGATGACGCTCAAGATCATACCAACTACGTAATCCAAAACGGAGTATGCAATTGCATGATTGTGTGAGATTATAGCACGATATTAGTTTAACATATACTATTCTAAGAGGCTTACTTCTTGAAATTATTGGGGTATCACTGTATATCAAGAGTATACAGTATAGTGGAATGCTTGGTGGAGCGTATTCCTTTTTAGTTTATATTATCGCAAAATGTAGTGTGAGGTATAAGATAGACTTAGATTTGAGTTTTGTATTATATTATGAATTAAATACTGGGGTACTGCTCGACTGGACTTAATATCGCACACATAATGCAAACTATGCAAACAATAAATATGATTGAAGCAGGTACAGAAACTCTCCTCCTCCCCCCCCCCCCTTACCTCCCCCCCCCCCCCCCCCCCACACCCCCCCCCCCACCCCACCCCCCCCACCACCCCCCCACCCCCCACCTCCCCCCCACCCCCCCCCCCCACCCCCCCCCCCCTCCCCCCCCCCACCCCCACACCCCGTCCTCCGCCCTTTACCTTATTCCCAGCGTCCAGGTATCATACTAGAACATTTGTCGTCCACTTTCTTTGGCCTATTTTGGTCATGCAACATTACCGGGAACCCCCCAGGTGCTTTGCACTGTTTATCGGGATTGGAATAATTTTTACAGTAAAGCCAGTTCCACACGAACGCTTTTTCCGGTAATTTTCCACGACCAAGTTTTTTCTCGTGATATCGTGAGGCTTTTTTAACATTGGGATCGGGAAACTAGACTGACGGTAGATTTATGACTGTTAGGTAGCAGATGTATGATGTAACTGAAATGTGAAGCCTCGCCAGACTACAATTGCTCCTAAGAATTGACGAAAAAATCGCTCGCGTAACACCCAGCCTTAAGTACACCGGGAATTTTAAGAGTACATTCATATACCTGCCTGACCAGAGTTACTTGATAAGGGTTGTAGGGAAAAAGAAAGTATCTTGTTTACGCATTTATCCCTATTAGGTGCATGGGCGGCGCCAATTTGGATCTATTCCCTGATATACTCCATTAGCTTGGATATTTTAAGACGTTTCAACACTCATTAGTTTTGTCGAATTATATGATGCTCCAACCCAATAAGGATGTCGAATTTATCTGGGCGAGCAATAGGGAGCCTGCAACCAACAAAAAAAATAAATAGGGAGAAACCGGCCTTTGGCCGGGAAATTTGTCTACCGAAAAATTTACATATTTAGCTTGAAGGAGGTCTGGGAAACGTCTTTTAGTTTGAAGGGGGTTTGGAGTGGCGTTTTTCCAAGTCTAGGGGTTAACTAAATACACATTGTTCGTAAATGTCTAAAACAATTAAAACCCTCAATAATAATTAAACAAAATACCATAATAACCCCCAAGACGTTGCACCGTTGCACCAGATAGTGTTATACTGTTAGTGATGCAATCTGGCATACTGATTAGGAGCAAAGTTCATAGCTATTGATTAATGCCAGTCTCTTACTCGTTTATATATACTGTGTAGTGTGTACTTCTCGTAAGGTGTGTTGTTGTGTAGTATGTTGTTTCTCTATTTCTGCGTTCTTTACTCTCTCTCTCTCTCTCTGTCTCTCTCTCTCTCTGTCTCTCTCTCACTCTCACTCTCTCTCTCTCTCTCTCTCTCTCTCTCTCTCTACATCGTGTCCTATTGGTCTTGTTTCCCTGCTCCATATTAACTCGACAGCCTCCATTGTGCTTGGTGTTTTCTCCATCTTAGCCAAACCCAGCTCCTCGGCTTATTCGTTGTTTTTATAAATCTCCCCCGGACGAAACTGTTAAGGAAACAGAGTTTTAAAAGTGTAACTTTCTCTAAAACACTCCCGGAGATAAAACTCAAGT
>CM064487.1:129767433-129939576 GCA_032716605.1 Paralithodes platypus
TCCTGCTGCAGGCAGTGATCCGCTCCAAGCAGATTAGCAAATATCCACCAGAAACAAAGTAATTGCGACCGATGACGCTCAAGATCATACCAACTACGTAATCCAAAACGGAGTATGCAAGTGCATGATTGTGTGAGATTATAGCACGATTATGATAGTAGGTTAACATATACTATTCTAAGAGGCTTACTTCTTGAACTTTGAAATTATTGGGGTACTCACTCTGTATATGCAAGAGGTATACAGTACTCAGTGCCCCCCCTCCCAACCCCGCCCACATGATCTACCCCGGACCTCGAGAATGCTTGGTTAGCGTATTCCTTTTTAGTGGAATTATCGCAAACCCAATGTCCCCAGTGTGCGTATAAGATAGACTTAGATTTGAGTTTTGTATTATATTATGAATTAAATACTGGGGTACTGCTCGACTGGACTTAATATCGCACACATAATGCAAACTATGCAAACAATAAATATGATTGAAGCAGGTACAGAAACTCTCCTCCCCACCCCCCCCCCCCCCCCCCTCCTCCACACCCCCCCCCCCCCCCCCCCCCCCCCCCCCCCCCCCCCCCCCCCCCCCCCCCCACCCCCCCCCCCCCACCCCCCCACCCCCCCCCCCCCCCCCCCCCCCCCCCCCCCACCCCCCCCCCCCCCCCCCCCCCCCCCCCCCCCCCACACCCCCCCCCCCCCCCACTCCTCCGCCCTTTACCTTATTCCCAGCGTCCAGGTATCATACTAGAACATTTGTCGTCCACTTTCTTTGGCCTATTTTGGTCATGCAACATTACCGGGATGCTTTGCACTGTTATCGGATTGAATAATTTACAGTAAAGCCAGTTTCACACGAACGCTTTTTCCGGCAATTTTCGACGAGCAAGTTTTTTCTCGTGATATTCTGAGGCTTTTTTACATTGGGATCGGGAACTAGACTGACGGTAGATTATGACTGTTAGGTAGCAGATTTATGATGTAACTGAAATGTTAAGCCTGCCAGACTACAATTGCTCCTAAGAATTGACGAAAAAATCGCTCGCGTAACACCGCCTTAAGTAACAGAATTTTAAGATACATTCATATACTGCCTGACCAGAGTTACTGATAAGGGTTGAGGGAAAAAGAAAGTATCTGTTACCATTTATCCCTATTAGGTGCATGGCGGGCCAATTTGGATCTTCCCTGATATACTCCATTAGCTTGGATATTTTAAGACGTTTCACCTCATTAGTTTGTCGATTATATGATGCTCCAACCCAATAAGGAGTCGATTTATTCTGGGCGAGCAATAGGGAGCCTGCAATTAGGGAGAAACCGGCCTTTGGCCGGGAAATTTGTCTACCGAAAAATTTACATATTTAGCTTGAAGGAGGTCTGGGAAACATCTTTCAGTTTGAAGGGGGTTTGGAGAGGCGTTTTTCCAAGTCTAGGGGTTAACTAAATACACATTGTTCGAAAATGTCTAAAACAATTAAAACCCTCAATAATAATTAAACAAAATACCATAATAACCCCCAAGACGTTGCACCGTTGCACCAGATAGTGTTATACTGTTAGTGATGCAATCTGGCATACTGATTAGGAGCAAAGTTCATAGCTATTGATTAATGCCAGTCTCTTACTCGTTTATATATACTGTGTAGTGTGTACTTCGCGTAAGGTGTGTTGTTGTGTAGTATGTTGTTTCTCTATTTCTGCGTTCTTTACTCTCTCTCTCTCTCTCTCTCTCTCTCTCTCTCTCTCTCTCTCTCTCTCTCTCTCTCTCTCTCTCTCTCTCTCTCATTATTATTCATCTCTATTATTCATAATATATATTAATGATTTAGACAACGGCATTAATAACATAATTTCCAAATTCGCCGATGACACTAAAATAGGAAATGCAATAATATCAGAAAGCGATAGAAGTAGCCTGCAATCAGATTTAAACAAGATATCAGAGTGGTCAGAAAATTGGCAGATGCCCTTTAACGTAAACAAATGCCTGATACTACAAATAGGCTCCCGAAACAACAAATACGAATACCATATGAATGGAGAAAAGATAAAGAGCGTATCACAGATAAAAGACCTAGGAGTGCTTATCAATGAAAATCTAAAATCTACAAGCCAATGCACCGCAGCATCTAACAAAGCAAATAGAGCGCTAGGTTTCATTAAAAGAAATTTTCATTGTCATAGTAAAGACCTAGTTGTACCACTATATAAAAGTATTGTGAGGCCACATCTGGAGTATGCTGTGCAGTTTTGGTCTCCCTACTTAAAAAAAGACATAGAGAAACTAGAATCCGTTCAGCGTAGAGCAACAAAGTTAATCCCTTCCCTTAGAAATAAGCCATACAATGAGAGATTAAGAGAACTCGACCTGTTTTCGCTTAAGAAACGGAGAATAAGGGGACAGCTGATAGAGTGTT
Organism: Paralithodes platypus; assembly: GCA_032716605.1. Lineage (NCBI taxonomy): Eukaryota > Metazoa > Arthropoda > Malacostraca > Decapoda > Lithodidae > Paralithodes > Paralithodes platypus. The sequence continues at coordinate 129,769,845 of CM064487.1, forward strand.
TTAAGATACTAAAAGGCTTTATAAATTATAAATTCTAATAATCTATTTAAGATAGCCAAAGAAGGTTCCACAAGAGGAAACAAATTAAAACTAACAGGCAGGAAAGCGAACCTAGAGACATAACTAAAAATTTCTTCACCCACAGTATTATTAATGAGTGGAATAAGCTCCCTAATGAAGTTATTGACAGTGACTCGATATACACATTTAAAAAAAGGTTAGACACATATCACAGAAAAGTTGGTCTGCAGTAGAAGCTGATCACTGATAAGAGAACCTGGCGGAAATGAAAACATTTTCAGTTGGAAAAGGGAAAAAAAAAAAAAAAAAAAAAAAAAAAAAAAGTGAAAGTGTGCATGCCTTTTCCTTTCCAATTCTAACTATTCTGTAAATTCCTTCAGAAGATTTTCAAGCCCTGCAAGGTTATTCACTTCAGTTTCCATGTACAGCAAATTGCCGGAGGGAGCGGAGGGTGGGGAGAGAGCCTTCATCTTTGCTATCCTTTCCTTCCACTTTCTCTTAGGGTTGCTATCTCTATTAGGATTAAGTCCTGGTCACCTCGTAGGGATCGTAAGATCTGTGAGGCCAGTGTATCTATGTAAATCTATGAAAACCTCTCTCTCTCTCTCTCTCTCTCTTCTCTCTCCTCTCTCTCTCTCTCTCTCTCTCCTCTCTCTCTCTCTCTCTCTCTTCTCTCTCTCTCTCTCTCTCTCTCTTCTCTCTCTCTCTCTCTCTCTCTCTCTCTCTCTCTCTCTCTCTCTCTCTCTCTCTCTCTCTCTCGTTGTCCTATTGTCTTCCCTCTCCATATTACTCTACCAGCCTCATTTGTGCTGGTGTTTTCTCCATCTTAGCCAACCCAGCTCCTCGGCTTATTCGTTGTTTTTATAAATCTCCCCGGACGAACTTTTAAGGAAACAGATTTAAAAAGTGTAACTTTCTAAAACACTCCCGGAGATAAAAACTCAAGTTTGGCACGCATTTTCCCCCTTCCATCCTTTTTTTCTTGCCTTATCATTTTCCCCCTTCCATCCTTTTTTTAGTGCCTGATCATTTGCCTTCCTTTTTTTTTTCGTGCATTATTTTTCCATCCTTTTTGTTCTTGCCTTATCATTTTCCCCCTTCCATCCTTTTTGTCTTGCCTTATCATTTTCCCCCTTCCATCCTTTTTGTCTTGCCTTATCATTTTCCTCCTTCCATCCTTTTTTTCTTGCCTTTTAATTTTCCGCCTTCCATCCTTTTTGTTCTTGCCTATAATTTTCCCCCTTCCATCCTTTTTTGTCTTGCCTTATCATTTTCCCCCTTCCATCCTTTTTTTCTTGCCTTATCATTTTCCCCCTTCCATCCTTTTTTTCTTGCCTTATTATTTTCCCCCTTCCATCCTTTTTTTCTTGCCTTATCATTTTCCCCCTTCCATCCTTTTTTTCTTGCCTTATCATTTTTTAAAGGAGTGTGTAGGAGGAGGAAGAAGAGAAGCGAAGGAGTAGGAGGAGGGAGGGGGTGGATGTAAAGGAGTGTGTAGGAGGAGGAAGAAGAAGAGAAGCGAAGGAGTAGGAGGAGGGAGGGGGTGGATGTAAAGGAGTGTGTAGGAGGAGGAAGAAGAAGAGAAGCGAAGGAGTAGGAGGAGGGAGGGATGGATGTAAAGGATGGTGTAGGAGGAGGAAGAAGAAGAGAAGCGAAGGAGTAGGAGGAGGGAGGGGGTGGATGTAAAGGAGTGTGTAGGAGGAGGAAGAAGAAGAGAAGCGAAGGAGTAGGAGGAGGGAGGGGGTGGATGTAAAGGAGTGTGTAGGAGGAGGAAGAAGAGAAGCGAAGGAGTAGGAGGAGGGAGGGGGTGGATGTAAAGGAGTGTGTAGGAGGAGGAAGAAGAGAAGCGAAGGAGTAGGAGGAGGGAGGGGGTGGATGTCACAAGCAGCTGAGGGTTGAAGTACGCTCTTTACTTGGTTCCTTTACACGAGCCTTAAGGGGAGGTTTTTAGATTGTTCCCTAGACCCCTATCAAGCTAAAAACTACACTCCCTAGACCCCCTTTCAAGATAAATTTGTACATTTTTCGGTAGAACAAATTTCCGGCCAAAGGCCGGTTCCTCTTAAATTACAGGCTCGGTATCGCTGGCCAGGAATAAATCGACACCTAAATTGCACGAACGGTCTTAAAATGTACAGAAATTGGGCGAAAGTTCTTAAGATCGCCTAACTTATCTCCAAATCTTAAAAGCATTTGGGCTAAACATGAGGGAGAAAGAGGTCCAGAAAAAAATCCCTCAAGTGGAAATCTCCCCTTAAGTAACACCTCCACACACACACACACACTTTCCTTTTGCCCCCATGATCGCATAAGTGGAGGAAATACAGTGAATCAAAATTTTCCCTGAGGAGAACATCGTCTTTAGTGTTTACGAGATGGAGAGGTTGGGTGTGGAGACTTTGGCAGACGGGGGAGTGTGGGGAAGTAAGTTGCAGAAGGGGAGGAGAAAGAGGGCTGTGTACAGGAGGTAGGGGAGAACTGGCTCGAACTATCTTGAAGTGTGTGGGAAGAAGAGATGTACAGATAGATAGGAGGGGGGGGGGGGGAGGGGGCTGAGAAATAGAGTTTTGTGAAGAGACTGAGGGAGGGGTTCCTGATGAGACTGGTGAAGTAAACGGTGTGTTAGAGTGGAGGAGAGATGTAGAAGGAGAGGAAAGCTGGGTTTGAGAAGGAGGGGAGGGAGACGTTGCTGAGACTGGTAGACGATGTGGGAGAGAGATGTGTAGAAGGAGAAGGGACAGGTAATTGTGTAAAGGAAGGGAGGGAGAGTTGCTTGTTGAGACTGCAGTGAACAAGGTGGGAATATGGAGAGTAGGGTGTGGTTTTGGAAATGTGAGAGATAAAATCTGGAAGGATTTTGTGGAGATTGCAAATGAGAGGTTATGTGGAAATTAAGGAAAGAGCTGGTTAAGAGAACGCCAGAAATGTTGTGAGGAGCGATTCAAAAGGAGGCATATGGAGAGGTAAACTGTTGACGGTTTATATCTGCAAGAAATAGATCATGAATAAAAAGTGAGCTCTTCTATGAAGGCAGAGTGCGAACTATTTGGTAAACGATTAATTTCAATATTATATAAAAATTGAAGTAAATGACAGAAAAGCAAAAGGCTCTCTCCCCACCGACCAATCCTTCTTCAATAAACCGTAGTGGAAATTACCTAGAAGATACTCTTGGAGATGCATGATTTGATATGTTGTTTTGTGTGTGTGTGTGTGTGTGTGTGTGTGTGTGTAAAGGCTTGTGTGAATGAATAGCGAAAATTAATCTGTTAAGCAATGTTTAAGTTGGGTTGTGGAATGTTTGAACGAAATGTTTTGTGGAAAGAAAATGACACCGATGCAAGGAGGGCACACAATAGGGATGACGTTTGCACATGGATAACTTTACCGAAAGAAGACAAATATTTCTTGAAGGCATTATCTGTGTGGAGGTGGATTCAGAAGAGCCTAACGTGAGATTACAATATATACAAATAGGAGAGAGAGAGAGAGAGAGAGAGAGAGAGAGAGAGAGAGAGAGAGAGAGAGAGAGAGAGAGAGAGAGAGTAGGTCAAGGTGGCTACCCGAATATTCTTCATGGGTGGTGAAAGGAGAAAAGGTAGAAGGAGAAGTAGAAAGTAGAAGAAGGCAGATCTATGGCCTCTGTTTGGGTACCAGTGAGAAAAATGAAGCCCCTCTCGGTCTATATCCCATTACCAAGAAGAGTGTGAAGGGGACATAATTAGTTTGACGATTTTGAGACATTTTGCACCATTTTTTGGCCAATATTAAAACCTTTCGTGCCACTTGGGTGTCGAATCTACCGTGGCGAGCGATAGCGAGCCTGCAATTTAGGAGAAAATGGCCTTCGGGCGGGACATTTTTGAACTGAAAAATGTACAAACTTATCTCGAAAGGGAGTCTTTGTTAAGCTTGATAGAAGTCTGGGGAGGATACTGAACCCCCCTCTCCTTAACCCTCTCTGTACCGGCGACGTCATTTTTATTTGAATACAACCGCATTTAGACGATTTCATGAAGCTTAGGAAAGATATACGAGAGGTAAAAGATTAATTGAGATAGTCAGTAGCCTTTTAATGGGCATACATCCTTTTTAAGCTCAATAAACTCGTCTAATAGTTGCCAAAATATAATGAAAAGGACGTGACCGGTACAGTATGGGTAGAGATTATATAGAAGTAAACAACATACCTATACAGTATACAGCCTTATAATACAGTATACAGCCTTATAATACAGTATACAGCCTTATAATACAGTATACAGCCTTATAATACAGTATACAGCCTTATAATACCTATACAGTATACAGCCTTATAATACAGTATACAGCCTTATAATACAGTATACAGCCTTATAATACCGTGTGGACTGTTAAATCCTGTTTTTATATTTAACCCTTTCAATATTCGATTACGCATTTCTTTTCTGTTTTCTGGCTATTATTAAACGACTTTATTCAGATTAGGAAGGGTATATGGAAGTCAGAGGGTTAATTGAGATAGTCTTTACCCATATATTTCCATAGATCCTGCCTAAACTGTATAACATCGCCTAATGATAGCCAGAATAAACTGTCAAAATGCGTCATAATATTCAGAGGGTTAATAACATTCGAATATGTAGATAACTGCATATAGCTAAAAATAGCTCTATAACTTTTATCTATGTTGCCGGTTGTATTTGATGAGAGAGAAATGGATGTGTTACTACTCTACAGCTATTTAAAACAAAAATAATAATAAATTTGTTCTTAATTCTCAACTTCTTATATAAGATTACATTCAATAAATCTTATATGCCCTAATGTTATTTCCGTTATTTTATGCGATGGTACACCAACTAATTTAATAAGTACCTCTCTGACAGCTATATCGATAAATATAATTATTGGTCCAGAAACATCAGTTACTTAATTAATGATTTGTTTATCCATTATTTCTTTGCAACAACATTTGTTCTCATAAATTGCTTAACATATTGCTTAGTACTCAACTAGATTTGTTCGTAGTCAACACAAACTCAAAATATTGATAACGCAAGAATAGCACAACAGAAACGTAGAAAATATACCTAGCATACATTTTCTGGAGTATTATTGTTATTATGAAATGTACATATATGCCAAACCACAACACATATATACAGTATAATGGGTTATGACACAAATGTACATATATGCCAAACCACAACACATATATACAGTATAATGGGTTATGACACAAATGTACATATATGCCAAACCACAACACATATATACAGTATAATGGGTTATGACACAAAATGTACATATATGCCAAACCACAACACATATATACAGTATAATGGGTTATGACACAAATGTACATATATGCCAAACCACAACACATATATACAGTATAATGGGTTATGACACAAATGTACATATATGCCAAACCACAACACATATATACAGTATAATGGGTTATGACCACAAATGTACATATATGCCAAACCACAACACATATACAGTATAATGGGTTATGACACAAATGTACATATATGCCAAACCACAACACATATATACAGTATAATGGGTTATGACACAAATGTACATATATGCCAAACCACAACACATATATACAGTATAATGGGTTATGACACAAATGTACATATATGCCAAACCACAACACATATATAACAGTATAATGGGTTATGACACAAATGTACATATATGCCAAAACCACAACACATATATACAGTATAATGGGTTATGACACAAATGTACATATATGCCAAACCACAACACATATATACAGTATAATGGGTTATGACACAAATGTACATATATGCCAAACCACAACACATATATATACAGTATAATGGGTTATGACACAAATGTACATATATGCCAAACCACAACACATATATACAGTATAATGGGTTATGACACAAATGTACATATATGCCAAACCACAACACCATATATACAGTATAATGGGTTATGACACAAATGTACATATATGCCAAACCACAACACATATATACAGTATGATGGGTTATGACACAAATGTACATATATGCCAAACCACAAACACATATATACAGTATAATGGGTTATGACACAAATGTACATATATGCCAAACCACAACACATATATACAGTATAATGGGTTATGACACAAATGTACATATATGCCAAACCACAACACATATATACAGTATAATGGGTTATGACACAAATGTACATATATGCCAAACCACAACACATATATACAGTATAATGGGTTATGACACAAATGTACATATATGCCAAAACCACAACACATATATATACAGTATAATGGGTTATGACACAAATGTACATATATGCCAAACCACAACACATATATATACAGTATAATGGGTTATGACACAAATGTACATATATGCCAAACCACAACACATATATACAGTATAATGGGTTATGACACAAATGTACATATATGCCAAACCACAACACATATATACAGTATAATGGGTTAGACACAAATGTACATATATGCCAAACCACAACACATATATACAGTATATGGGTTATGACACAAATGTACATATATGCCAAACCACAACACATATATACAGTATAATGGGTTATGACACAAATGTACATATATGCCAAACCACAACACATATATATACAGTATAATGGGTTATGACACAAATGTACATATATGCCAAACCACAACACATATATACAGTATAATGGGTTATGACACAAATGTACATATATGCCAAACCACAACACATATATACAGTATAATGGGTTATGACACAAATGTACATATATGCCAAACCACAACACATATATACAGTATAATGGGTTATGACACAAATGTACATATATGCCAAAACCACAACACAATATATACAGTATAATGGGGTTATGACACAAATGTACATTATATGCCAAACCACAACACATATATACAGTATAATGGGTTATGACACAAATGTACATATATGCCAAACCACAACACATATATACAGTATAATGGGTTATGACACAAATGTACATATATGCCAAACCACAACACATATATATACAGTATAATGGGTTATGACACAAATGTACATATATGCCAAACCACAACACATATATACAGTATAATGGGTTATGACACAAATGTACATATATGCCAAACCACAACACATATATACAGTATAATGGGTTATGACACAAATGTACATATATGCCAAACCACAACACATATATACAGTATGATGGGTTATGACACAAATGTACATATATGCCAAACCACAACACATATATACAGTATAATGGGTTATGACACAAATGTACATATATGCCAAACCACAACACATATATATACAGTATAATGGGTTATGACACAAATGTACATATATGCCAAACCACAACACATATATACAGTATAATGGGTTATGACACAAATGTACATATATGCCAAACCACAACACATATATACAGTATAATGGGTTATGACACAAATGTACATATATGCCAAAACCACAACACATATATATACAGTATAATGGGTTATGACACAAATGTACATATATGCCAAACCACAACACATATATATACAGTATAATGGGGTTATGACACAAATGTACATATATGCCAAACCACAACATATATACAGTATAATGGGTTATGACACAAATGTACATATATGCCAAACCACAACACATATATATACAGTATAATGGGTTATGGAACACAAATGTACATATATGCCAAACCACAACACATATATACAGTATAATGGGTTATGACACAAATGTACATATATGCCAAACCACAACACATATACAGTTATAATGGGTTATGACACAAATGTACATATATGCCCAAACCACAACACATATATACAGTATAATGGGTTATGACACAAAATGTACATATATGCCAAACCACAACACATATATACAGTATAATGGGTTATGACACAAATGTACATATATGCCAAACCACAACACATATATATACAGTATAATGGGTTATGACACAAATGTACATATATGCCAAACCACAACACATAATACAGTATAATGGGTTATGACACAAAATGTACATATATGCCAAACCACACACACATATATACAGTATAATGGGTTATGACACAAATGTACATATATGCCAAACCACAACACATATATATACAGTATAATGGGTTATGACACAAATGTACATATATGCCAAACCACAACACATATATACAGTATAATGGGTTATGACACAAATGTACATATATGCCAAACCACAACACATATATACAGTATAATGGGTTATGACACAAATGTACATATATGCCAAACCACAACACATATATATACAGTATAATGGGTTATGACACAAATGTACATATATGCCAAACCACAAACACATATATACAGTATAATGGGTTATGACACAAATGTACATATATGCCAAACCACAACACATATATACAGTATAATGGGTTATGACACAAATGTACATATATGCCAAACCACAACACATATATACAGTATAATGGGTTATGACACAAATGTACATATATGCCAAACCACAACACATATATACAGTATAATGGGTTATGACACAAATGTACATATATGCCAAACCACAACACATATATACAGTATAATGGGTTATGACACAATTGGGATTAAAGTATAGTTATTATATATTAAACATTGAAATACAACAAAGGTTATGTATGTACTTGTATACATTAAGGGGAGATATCCACTTGAGGGATTTTTCTCTTTACCCCTTTCTCCCTCATGTTTAGCCCCATTGCTTTTGAGATTTTAAGACGTTCGCCCCAATAGTTTGGAACTTTCACCCCATTTATGTCACTTTTAAGACCTTTCGTGTCATATAGGGGTCGATTTTTTCCTGGCGAGCAATAGCGAACCTGTAATTTAAGAGGAACCGGCCTTCGGCCGGGACATTTTTCTACCGAAAAATGTACAAATTTAGCTTGAAAGAGGGTCTAGAGGGTGTAATTTTAAGCTTGATGGAGGTCTAGGGAACAAACTAGAAACCACCCCTTAAGTAAGCATGGCACAGTACACCATTAGTCCATGACCATATTATAAGCATATGATTAGTCGTATGAATACTGGAAAAAGAACGTGATATCAAACGCCAGGTTACTGCTATTACAAAACATCCATGTACTTAATATAGAGAGAGCTACTTGAAGCTTTTTTCCAGCAATTTTGTCTGAAACTTTGATCAGGCAGCATTATATATTATATATATTGATGGAGAGAGAGAGAGAGAGAGAGAGAGAAAGAGAGAGAGAGAGAGAGAGAGATCAACTGTAATTTACCTTTAGCTTAGTTTCCAATATTAACACAGAAAGGATTTTCATAACCACTCATTCAGCAAACAGATGATCGGCATCTTTGGCTTAACAACTTTTAGGAAATATTTTTGCGCGATTATTGGCAACTCAAGGTATGACATATGGTTTAAGATGTCACAATTATCTCTAAAAAACGATTTATTCACAAGCTACCCGGCAAGAGGTGCCAGATAAAGCTGTTGTGCATATCCGACTTTAACAATTTCACTATGAGGGTGTCATTTGTATTCATTATATGGCTAACATAAGCAGACAATTTCACTTAGCTTAAGAAATACCTTTATACATTCAATTGACTATCAATTTCACGATAAAGTTTTTAACACTCATAGGTCATAAACTAGTCTCAGATAGCTAGATTATTATTGAATCAAGAGGATATCATATTGAAAGGCTTAATCCCTTCCAATGAGTGTCAAGGGAGGGAAGAATGTGGCGCCAGGACCCGATCGCCTCCCTGTACAGTGTCATGAAAGGAACCCTGCCGGAAAAAAAACCTATGTGTGTATGAAAATTACCCGTGTTAAAATTCCCCATGATTCTTGAGAAAATAAGACGATTCCCATGCAAGTCGCTTCCCCTGGCAAACTTGATACTGCCGCCCAGAGACGGGGGATTGACCAACCTCCGCCATATTGGGGCCACTAGTGTCATTAGCCAGTCTTTATAACCAAGTATCTCCATAAGAATAATAATCATTCGGCATTACTGGCGCAAGATCATTGTTTGGTTCTTGTAATTAAAGTCTATATGATCAAAACTAAAATATCGCCCCGTTACTTGATAATTACGGCACCAAAATGGCGTCCAAATTCAAATATGTCCGATGTCTTCAAGTATAGGATCTTTACTTCTGCCCTGGGTAAGGCTGCAGAAATTGAAGGAAGGTTCACACGAGGGTTTTTTCCCGGACATTTTCTATCGGTAACTACATTCTGGCAACACTATGGCGTTCTCGAAACGTGATATCGGCATGTACTCTGAAGTTAGACCATTATGAGCGACCGAAATTCTATTACGCTATAATTCAGAAGTTGCTTGTTCAGAATTGCCATAATAAATTACAAGAGAAAGTGTTGGTTTAACTGTCTTAAGGGGAGATGGGTCGTTTTTCTGGTCCCCCTTCTTCCTCATGCTGAGCCCCATTTATTTTTAGATTTTAAGACGTTCGGCCCATTAGTCTGGCGATTTTAAGATCTTTTGCACCATTCCTTTGTCAATATTAAGACTTTTAGTGACATTTAGGTGTCGAATTTTCCTGGCGAGCGATAGCGAGCTTGTAATTTAAGAGGAACCGGCCTTCGACCTGGACATTGTACAAATTTATCTTGAAGGAGTGTCTTGGGAGGGTGTTCTTTTTTAAGCTTGATGGAGGTCTAGGGAGAAAACTAAAACACATTTAAAATATAATACATATATGAGCCAATAAATACGCCCATACGCTTGGGTAACAGATTATCAGTGCACCTGTTAGTGTGTGTGTGTTTGTTAGTGTGTGGGTAAGTGTGTGTGTGTGTGGTATTGGTTTTCGGGAATAGAATTGGATCGTGTTGTGCACTAGTTGGCACTTTGGGGGAGGGCTGGCTAATTGACTCATTGTGGCTGGTTGGAGAAGAACAGACAAGTAGTGATTTAAGGGGAGATGGTTCACTTTTTGGGCGATTTTTGCCTGTGTTCATTATTTTTTCTAGTTTCCTCCCTAGACCTCCATCATATTTAAAAAAAACATCCATTAGATCCCCCTTCTAGATTAATTTGTACATTTTTCGGTAGAAAAATTTCCCGGCCTTGGTTCTTCCAACATTACAGGCTTACTATCGTTCGCCAGGGAAAAAATCGACACCTAAATAGCACGAAAGGTCTAAATATTGACGAAGAAATGGGGCGAAAGGTCTTATAATCGACTTACTAATGTGGCAAACATCCTAACATCTGAAAACTAATGGGGCTAAACATGAGGGAGAAAGTGGTCCAGAAAACCGGCCCATGTTTATCCCATGTATGTGTTTTACCGGTATCTTGGTACATGGATGCGTAATGGTGTATATGTAAGTAAATGTTATGTTCGCGTACACACAAATACACACACACACACATGCAAATATACACAGACACGCACATATAATATATTCAAACACACACCCACACCCTCAGGTACACACACACACATCTTCAGATACATACATACACACACCGTTTGACACACACACTCACATATCCTCAGGCACATACTTACACACCCTCAGACACACACACGCATCCTCAGGCACATACTTACACACCCTCAGACACACACACGCATCCTCAGACACATACATACACACCCTCAGACACACACACGCATCCTTAGGCACATACATACACACCCTCAGACACACACACGCATCCTCAGGCACATACTTACACACACGCATCCTTAGGTACATACTTACACACCCTCAGACACACACACGCATCCTCAGGCACATACTTACACACCCTCAGACATAAACACACCCTTTGACACACACACACATGTCCTCAGACAAAAACAAACCCAAACAGACACACAAACACACGCACGAATAGAATTAGGTTGCGCTGTGTAGTAGTTCTCTTGTTGTTAGGAAGGCACTTTGAGATACTACCTGGTTATTACTGATGTTAAGGGGAGGTTTCCACTTGAGGGACTTTTATCTTGACCCCTTTCTCCCTCATGTCTAGCCCCATTGCTTTTGAGATTTTAAGACGCTTGCCCCATTAGTTTGGTGATTTTAAGAATTTCCGCCCCATTCTGTCAATTTTAAGACCTTTCGTGCCATTTAGGTGTCGATTTTATCCTGGCGAGCGATAGCGAGCCTGTAATTTAAGAGTAACCGGCCTTCGGCCGGGACATTTTTCTACCGAAAAATTTACAAATTTATCTTGAAAGGGGGTCAAGGGGGTGACATTTTAAGATTGCTGGAGGAGTAGGAAACGAACTAAACACCTCCCCTTAAGGGAGTTAGTCATCAATGTACTAAACCGTGTCTTCATACAGGTACACGTTACATAATTAATTCAGACGGTTCCTTAAGTTTTAGGGCACATACACTCATATACAGTACACACAAACACACAAACGCGCGCACGCAAACATACTCAAACAGAACAAAGTTGCCCACGTCTCTTTTTACGAGTATATATAATATTGTGTAGTGCGCGCTTGTATGTATGCCAGTGTGTGTGTTTGTTAGTGTATCGGTAAGTATATATGTGTGTATGTGTGTGTGTGTGCTAGTGTATGCCAGTGTGTGTGTGTTTGTTAGTGTATCGGTAAGTATATATGTGTGTATGTGTGTGTGTGCTAGTGTATGCCAGTGTGTGTGTGTTTGTTAGTGTATAGGTAAGTATATATGTGTGTATGTGTGTGTGCTAGTGTGTGCTAGTGTATGCTAGTGTGTGTGTGTTTGTTAGTGTATAGGTAAGTATATATGTGTGTATGTGTGTGTGTGCTAGTGTATGCTAGTGTGTGTGTGTTTGTTAGTGTATCGGTAAGTATATATGTGTGTATGTGTGTGTGCTAGTGTATGCTAGTGTGTGTGTGTTTGTTAGTGTATCGGTAAGTATATATGTGTGTATGTATGTGTATGTGTGTGTGTGTATTGATAAGCCACATCCGCTCGCTGACCCTGTATATTTCATCCTATCTACCTTACCATCCTCTGGAGTTGACTCATAATAACCTTAATTAAGATATAAGAGTTCATCCCGAGTGGCCGGGGACCTCGAGGTATAAGATCCGTCCCCTTTATGTCCGCTCTTTCTCTCACTAATTAGCATCATGATAACCTACTTAAGGGGGTTCACCGGCTTTTTGTATCTGTCTCTCCTTTTCTCCCTTTCCCTGGTTTGTATCCATTCGGCCCTATTCAGTCACTATTTTAAGACGTTTATCCCCATTCAGGTGTCGATTTCTTCCTGGCGAGCGATAGTGAGCCAGCATTGTATGGAGAAATCCGGCTTCACCGGAGAAATTTTTCTATCGAAAAATGTACAAATTTAGCTTGCTGTCAAAACAAAAAATATATATATGATGGCTCGCTACCGCTCGCCAGGAAAATATTAACACCTGGATGGGGGTAAACGTCTTAAAACAGTAGGATGAATGGGCCCGAATATATACAAGCCAAAGAGAGAGGGAGAGAAAGAGAAAACAAGCGAGGTGGGCTCCCTTAAGAATTAATATCAACTTCAACTCAAAGCTTCATTATTCTTCATCAAAGCAAGCTATCCCGTTATTAATACGGGTTTCTTTCTTTCTTTATGTTTTATAGTTATTTAATTAGTTGGTAATTGTTATTGTTTATCATTTGTCAATGTTATCTAGCTTAGGAATTAACTCTGATATAGAAGAGGCTTACTATCATCAGTTGTGTTATTATATTATTCCTAAGCAAATGGGGAGAGTGGCTTCCATCCATATCGAAGAATGGTTAAGGGGAGATTTCCACTTGAGGGATTTTTTTCTTTACCCCTTTCTCCCTCATGTTTAGCCCCATTGCTTTTGAGATTTTAAGACGTTCGCCCCAGTAGTTTGGCGATTTTAAGAACTTTCACCCCATTTATGTCACTTTTAAGACCTTTCGTCCCATTTAGGTGTCGATTTTTTCCTGGCGAGCAATAGCGAGCCTGTAATTTAAGAGCAACCGGCCTTCGGCCGGGACATTTTTCTACCGAAAAATGTACAAATTTATCTTGAAAGGGAGTCATGGGGGTGTAATTTCAAGCTTGATGGAAGTCTAGGAAACACACTAAAAACCTCCCCTTAAGGAACGGAGTGTTGATTTATATTTTGAAGTTTATTGAAAAAGTGTTATAGGTCAATTGTAAATGTATTATCAAGTACTGGCGGAAATAATCAGTAATTGTGTTCATCTTAAGTAAAAACTTCTTGGAGTTTAGCAGTACTAGATGAGATCCATATGACAGAAAATATTGATAATAATATCAGTATGCAAAAAGTAACTATTATATGGTATAATTATGAGTGTAGTATTATTACCAAGCTTAGTGGGCAAAACATTAAGCACTTTTGATAATGACCTATTTAGTTCAACAGGCCTTATTAAAAGTCATTGTCCTCAATTAGAATAGCTATTAGTCTGAATTGAACATTAATTTCCCAAAGTTATATTTATGAATTCCGGTGCCGTAGTAATTAAATGTTGATATTCCGGTATATTACTAGGAACTTCCACAGCGTATTTGGGTCATGGCTATACGGACTAAATATAATATTGTGTCGCTTATTATTACAATGAACACATGCAAATACGTAAAGCCGAACAAAAAGCATGCCTATTAGTATGTATTTAATGGTAAGACAAGCATAGATGATTATAGAGAACATTGACAAAAAAATAATTGAATCAAGATACTATTAGCGAGTGCAAGAATTTACATTATTTTGATATATTATGTTAATCCTTTCTAGTCTTCATTGTTTGAGTTTATAAGATACACTAGGTGCGTTGTTGAGAACAATCTTGTAAAGGCTGATACACAAATAATAGGAATGGTTGGCAAAAAAACAAAAATTTGTCTGCCTGAATAACATTGATTAGTGCTTACAGCTCATACAGTATTTGTTAACTTACCCTCATTTAGCTGGACTAAACTGGGTTTTGTCATCATTAGAAGTGGTCAAAATTAATCGGTAGATGATATTTTTTCTTGAATTTTGAACGAAGTTAGATTTGTTTTAAATTAATCACAGTCATGACAGACATATGTAATGATAAATTAAGAAACTTAGCTGGACTAATTATTTGCTTTATGCTAAGGTCTCTTCCTTTAACGTGTTGTATTTCCTTGTTCCTATTTATTTGACATAGCTGTGGGGATTCATAACGCGTTGGTGTAACCGGTGAGTTTGGTAGCTAAGTGATGAGTTAATAAAAGCTGATCTACTTTTTTCGGACATTCCATTATTTTATATGTCTCAATCTGGCTATTCTTTTTCCCTTGTTCTCTTGTGGCTCCATACTATCTGATCAACTGATATATCATAGTGAATGCTATCAGGTAAATAAACAATGCTAACAAAATCTAATACAGTATAACATCAATTTAATTACTGACAAATTCCCAGACCAGATGGCTGGAGTAAAGTAGGAAAGAAGAGTAATTGGACAGGGGAAGAATAAGTGGACAAATTAATCGATTGGTAACTCTTTTATAATGAGTGGTTGCTACATTATATGCAGGTTGAAACATAATATGCAGGATTTCACAGTTTACCTTCGCCAAGGCACCAAGCTTCTCGGCTCTAACCTACTGTACACCCATTATAAATAAATCCAACCAGTTTGAACTGATTGGCTATCAGCTGTACAATCTATTTTTCACCACAACACCAAACACCTCCAATGCAATTAATAAAAGCATATATGTGATCCACCAGGATTCCAACCCGGGTTATCACACACAGATTTGTAGACACCTTAACCATTACACCACCAAGACAGAATCGATCCATGACAACTGATTCGTAGTCAGTAATAATTGGCCATTAGGCCGACTCAGCACCTGAATTTATGTTTTTGTATCCAGTCAGTCTACTTCTAGTTTACATTTGGACAATAATCATTTGGTGGATTGTAGCTGGACTTAAATCAATAATTTCAGCCTATAGTGACGCCGTTTTAGTTTGTTTCTTAATTCGCAATAATTACGATGATCTTATTAAGATTTAAGAAAATATAGAGTTAGAGGGATAATTGAGATGTATTTCACTCATTCATTCAAATTAAAATGTCCAAAACTGCATTAAATCACTATATGAGAACATAATGAGTGAAATTAAGTCATATGAAATGAGTTGACAGAGAAGAGTTTACTGATATTGTCATAATTCTTTTTGTTTCAATCATTTAGTATTTAGTTGTTCCGGGATTATTTTGTTCTTGAAAAGTATATTAGCATAATTTCTAGATTATTATGAATTGGTATCAGGGATTACATGTAAAATTATCTTGGGTAACATAAAATATATAAAAGTCTAATTTGAAAGCTACTAAGACAGTGTATCCGAAGAAAGTAGTCAGAAAACGCACTCGTGTACTCAGTGGTACTTGGACATCAGATGCTTATTACTCTCCAGGTGATAACTCACATAATGTTGTAGTCGTAAGTGATCATATTCCAAAATGTTCAACATACCTCACAAGGAAGCAATAACCGTTTTTTAAATAAATTTACCCGTAATGTAATTCTTGGAGATCGAATGATGCATACTGCTCTATGAGTATAATAATACAGTATATATATATAAACTGCATTGCACCCCATTTACTACGAGATGTTCTTGCTGAATTGATATCATTATCACAGACGTTTTATTAGTTTCAACGTTATTATTGAAATAAAATTATTGATATACTGCATCTGATTAGTAGTTAATAATTAGTTCAGGTAATACCTACTATTATTAATTTGCTTAAAATTAATATAGATAGGATACGTTAATAAGATTGAATCAAAGATTCAAACAGCTGTAGATTATACAGTATATACATATAATTACATCAATGCAAATAGTAATTGACAATTCTGCATACATTTCTTTCACCAAGAGTAATATGTTGCAATATGAAATGCTTTCAGTAGTATATACATTTAAATTAAATAACTGGACAAGTTTTTTTTTTATCAAATGTGATACTGTATATTCTTATTTTTCATAAACTGACGAAATCGATGTGAAGTATCTATCATTTAATGGATGCAATTTCCTTGTAAAAGTAATGAGCGTGCTGGTAAAGATGTTATCTCACCAGCCATAAATGAGAAGACATAATATTTATTAATAAGGTAATAAAACTCTTCGTGATGCGATTTTTATGAAGTTCATAGTATTAATAAATAGGAATGATTAGTAATAAGATTGAACAAATTAGTAATATGGTCAAATACAATGCTGTATTCACGTATAAACTGTCCATGTCAGTAAATATATAGCCATACACTGTAAATACATAGGAATATGGTACTACTGATAGCCACGCAGGCGAAATCGAAAACTATTATGACAAAACTACACACGATATTTTTTTTCACTGAAGCTAGCACAATTCAACAACCTTGAGAAAGACACCCTGCGGAGCGAATGACATTTGAACGTCAAAATAGAAACCTGCGATACGTGTCACCATGAGAATGTAACGCAACCAACACACGCCTCTACATTAGGGGAGTGGGGTGTGCCGAGCCTCCGCGGTGACAAGTGACGAGCGCTGACTGAGGAAAGTAGGCGGCGGGAGCGTAGGGCGGCCCTCAAAAGTGTGAGGTGAGGCTGTTTGAGAGGCGGCGGGGCTGGGGAGCGAGGCGAAAAGAAAGGGAAGTGATGGAGAGGGGTGGGAGAATTGGGGGAACGGTAGGTGAAGGACGAAGCTGAAAAAGGCTGCATTTCCTATTTTAATGACTGAATTGGGATATGGTACAATGAAAGGGAAATGGGAAAGCTGAACAACGAGTATAAGAAGGGTGAATATAGTTGAAGGGGAAGGATGAGGCCCTTCTATATTCACAAAGGGTATAAGGCAATAAAGCGATGCAAAGAAACGGATCAAACGAAAAAGCTGTTTCAAGAAGAGTTATGGACTCATCATTGGCTTTTGAAGAACACATGTTAGCAACAGTATGGAAAAATACATACTAATAAAATATGGAAAGAAGAGAACGGGGTTTAATTGGGGGACTGAGATGGGGATATTTAAACGGAAGAGACAGATACTGTAGCCTTGAGGAGGATTAAAAAAGTAAACAACTTAGAGGGTGAGAAAAGAAGATTTAGGTCTACTTCAGGTTTGAAAGGGAAAGGAAAATGAGTATGAACTGTATTTGAGAGTTGGGAAAAGGGGATAAATATGGGAGATGCAATGAGTGGCTCTAGAGAATAGATAGATTGAAAGAGGAAACAAACTTGGAACTTCATAAATGATAAGAAAGGAAGAAGGGAGATCTATATCTGCCAAAAAATTAATCTAAACTAACATAATAAAAGAGCTTGGGGCAAAATAAAAGAAGATTCAATAAGTGGGGGGGGGGGGGGTCGGAGGGAGGCTATTTACTGTATAGGGAGTGAAATAGAGCGTATTGATACAAAATATGTCCAGGAGTCTGTATAAAGAATTAGTAAGACAACTATTCGGAACAGAAAAGGTATGCTTGAGAAGAGGGAATACAGGGAACAGAGCTTTAATCTGGAAAAAGGGAGATATTAGCCATTGTAGGAATCTTATGTCGGTGGTATATATATTATAGCATAAGTATATTTATCCCCAAATTTAGATAAGTATAGATAGAAGTGTTTGATAAACATGGGGGGGGGGTCTTGGAGGGAAGGAGGGACAGAGCTTTGAAAAGAAATAGGGGGAAGGGGAGGGGGTGGCATTTAGTTGGAGGAACACAGGGAGGTGCTACTCGGTCAGTGGTAAGGAAAGAAGAAGGCACATTAAGGGAAGGAAGGAATGATTGGGTACATTAAGGGAAGGAAGAGAGTGGCTACTTTAGGGTACGGAAGGTAGGAGTTATATTAGGGTGAAGAAGATAGAGGGTAAGTTACGGAAAGGGGGTGAATTAAGGTGAGGAATGGAAGTGCTACATTCGAGGAAGGAAAGGAGGGGGTACATTAAAGGAAGGAAGGGAGAGGGTACATTAGAGGAAGGAAAGGAGGGGTACATTAAAGGAAGGAAGGGAGGGGGTACATTAGAGGAAGGAAGGGAGGGGGTACATTAGAGGAAGGAAGGGAGGGGATACATTAGAGGAAGAAAAGGAGGGGTACATTAAAGGAAGGAAGGGAGGGAGTACATTAGAGGAAGGAAGGGAGGGGGTACATTAAAGGAAGGAAGGAAGGGGGTACATTAGAGGAAGGAAGGGAGGGGGTACATTAGAGGAAGGAAGGGAGGGGTACATTAGAGGAAGGTAGAGAAGGGTACATTAGAGGAAGGAAGGGAAGGGTACATTAGAGGAAGGAAGGGAAGGGGTACATTAGAGGAAGGAAAGTAGGGGTACATTAGAGGAAGGAAGGGAGGGGTACATTAGAGGAAGGAAGGGAGGGGTACATTAGAGGAAGGAAGGGAAGGGGTACATTAGAGGAAGGAAGGGAAGGGGGTACATTAGAGGAAGGAAGGGAGGGGTACATTAGAGGAAGGAAGGGAGGGGTACATTAGAGGAAGGAAGGGAAGGGGTACATTAGGGGAAGGAAGGGAAGGGTACATTAGAGGAAGGAAGGGAAGGGGTACATTAGAGGAAGGAAGGGAAGGGGGTACATTAGAGGCAGGAAGGGAAGGGGTACATTAGAGGAAGGAAGGGAGGCGGTACATTAGAGGAAGGAAGGGAAGGGGGTACATTAGAGGAAGGAAGGGAAGGGGGTACATTAGAGGAAGGAAGGGAGGGGTACATTAGAGGAAGGAAGGGAGGGAATACATTAGAGGAAGGAAGGGAGGGGATACATTAGAGGAAGGAAGGTAGGGGTACATTAGAGGAAGGGAGGGGTACATTAGAAGAAGGAAGGGAGGGGTACATTAGAGGAAGGAAGGGAGGGGGTACATTAAAGGAAGGAAGGTAGGGCTACATTAGAGGAAGGAAAGGAGGGGTACATTAGAGGAAGGAAAGGAAGGGGGTACATTAGAGGAAGGAAGGTAGGGGTACATTAGAGGAAGGGAGGGGTACATTAGAGGAAGGAAGGTAGGGGTACATTAGAGGAAGGGAGGGGTACATTAGAGGAAGGGAGGGTTACATTGGAGGAAGGAAGGGAGGGGGTACATTAGAGGAAGGAAGGTAGGGGTACATTAGAGGAAGGAAGGGAAGGGGTACATTAGAGGAAGGGAGGGGTACATTAGAGGAAGGAAGGAAGGGGGTACATTAGAGGAAGGAAGGTAGGGGTACATTAGAGGAAGGAAGGGAGGGGGTACATTAGAGGAAGGAAGGGAGGGGGTACATTAGAGGAAGGAAGGGAGGGGTACATTAGAGGAAGGAAGGGAGGGGTACATTAGAGGAAGGAAGGGAGGGGTACATTCGAGGAAGGAAGGGAGGGGTACATTCGAGGAAGGAAGGGTGGGGTACATTAGAGGAAGGAAGGGAGGGGGTTCATTAGAGGAAGGAAGGGAGGGGGTACATTAGAGGAAGGAAGGGAAGGGGTACATTAGAGGAAGGAAGGGAGGGGTACATTCGAGGAAGGAAGGGTGGGGTTCATTAGAGGAAGGAAGGGAGGGGGTACATTAGAGGAAGGAAGGGAAGGGATACATTAGAGGAAGGAAGGGAGGGGGTACATTAGAGGAAGGAAGGGAGGGGGTACATTAGAGGAAGGAAGGGAAGGGGTACATTAGAGGAAGGAAGGGAGTGGGTACATAAAGACAAGGAAGGGAGGGGATACATAAGGGCAAGGAAGGGAGTGAGTGTATTAGAGGAAGGATGGGTAAGGAAGGAAGGAAGGGAGGGGGTACATTAGAGGAAGGAAGGTAGGGGGTACATAAGGACAAGGAAGGGGGTGAGTGTATTAGAGGAAGGATGGGTAAGGAAGGAAGGAAGGTCCCCACTTTGTTGAAGGGAGGAGGGGTCCCTACATTATTGGAGGAAGGAAGGAGGGCACCACATTGTTGAAGGAAGTAGGGGGCCACTACATCATTGAAGGTGGGAGGGGCACTACATGTTTAAAGGAAGTAGGGGTCACTACACTGCAGGAGGTAAAGGATCACAGTAGGGTAACGAAGGAGGGCGGCAAAATACGGGGATGAAGGAGAGGGCCATAAGGTTAGAGGCACGAAGGGGAAGGATCAAAGTAGGGTAATGAAGTAGGAGGGTACAAGAAAGGGAACCAGGGGTGGGGGATAAAGAGTTGGAGAAAACGGGAAGTAAGGGTTGTTGGGGGTGCCTCTACCTCCACTATCCTCGCATCTCACCGTGATTGGCTCCCTTTTGCTGCTAATTAACTTCTCGCTCAAAATCGTTCCCGCCGCGGTCCCTGCCTCCCCCCTTCTCATTTTTTTTACGACAGCCATTTTTCCTGGCCGGTCTTATAGTTCCCATCTTAAATACGGTGGTGGCGAACATGATAATATGATGACACTCATTTAAGATTTTAAAGATGTTCTTCAAGATTTGTAAGACATGAAATATTCTTGAACTTACAGGTATTCAGTTTTTTGGTAATACAAAATTAAAATACATATTATATACATACTCTCAGCGGGTCTCGAACCACCTGTCAGGACGAGAGTTCATGCTTTGATCAACTCTACCACAGCGTGATAAATAATGCTAAACGATTTCTTGTTGTATTAGGAAGGGAAATCCTACTAGAAAAAAAGTATTCCATTGCATACGTAATTCGTAGGACCCATATACCAAGATACCATACAGGGACTTTTACAAACATTCCTACGCAACTCGGGCTGAATTGATTGCATGGGCCGGTTTTCTGGACCACTTTCTCCCTCATGTTTAGCCCCATTAGTTTTCAGATGTTAAGATGTTTTCCCCATTAGTTAGTTAATTTTAGGACCTATCGCCCCATTTCTTTGTCAATATTTAGACCTTTCGTGCTATTTAGGTGTCGATTTTTTCCCTGGCGAACGATAGTGATCCTGTATTGTTGGAAGAACCGGCCTCCGGCCAGGACATTTTTCTACCAAAAAATGTACAAATTGATCTAGAAGGGGGATCTAATGGATGTTTTGCTTTTTTAATTTGATGGAGGTCTAGGGAGGAAATTAGAAAAATAACGAATACATGCAAAAATCGCCCAAAATGTTAACCATCCCCCCTTAATTCTCGCCCAGCCAAGCATGAGAGTCATTAATATTAAGTATATCTTACATATACAAGTGAGCTACTAAATGTGTTCTTACTTTCAGCAGGACTCGAGGCACTGACAATCAGGACTAGAGTCCATGCTTGAATCAATTATATTACGGCATTATAAATAATGTTTAACCTGTTCCTATTTATTAGGTGTGCTCAACTGTCTCTGTAGGTTTTTCACCTTCGCACAGCTTCTTGCTCTGTATAAGGGCACAGTACGCCCATGTATCGAGAATTGCTCTCATGTGTAAGGAGGTTCAACCCATACCCAACTTCTCGAAAGGGCAGGGTCAAAAGCAGCTCACTTCCTCTTACTAGTTCGCTACAATTTTTTTCTACAAGCCGCAATGTTGCATCTCTTTCACTCTTCTAACGCTATTGCAATAGTCAGTGTTTTTTCAGAGCTATCTCAGTGCATACTCCCTCCTTTACGGAGAGTGGGAGGCACCCCCCTTTCAACAAACTCCCCCTGTAATTCTGTCCAGCTCTCCAACCCAAGAAATAAAGCATTTTCTCACTTTTTCTTCTACTCAACAAGCGAACTCTGGAACGCTCTCCCTCAATCAGTCTTTCCTTCATTTTACTATAGACTCCTTTAAACTCCGTGTGTTCAGACATTTTGACTCTAATGTGCCTTGAATTTGGCGCTGTGTCACTCATTCAACTTTGGGGGGAGACATAATGTTACAGACAGCTTTGCATTTTATATCCTTCACACACATAAACAAATCTAATAGTAATATCTCTGCTAGACACGTAAGGGGAAATATATATTTATGTGTAAGTTTATTTATAATATATATATGTTTTTTGCTTTGTGTGTGTGTGTGTGTGTGTGTGTGTGTGTGTGTGTGTGTGTGTGTGTGTGTGTGTGTGTGTGTGTGTGTGTGTGTCCTTCCTAAACCTCTCTCAAGCTTAATATAAAAACCCACAAGACACCCCTTCGAGGCAGATTTGTGCATTTTTCGGTAATAAAGGCCTATTCCTCCTAAATTGCGATGCAGATTGGTAATGGTATTCATAAATAATGATTAAGTTAAGTATGCATTCTGAGCTGTTCTCCTTGTTATATTCTACTTGTGTTGGTTAGAAGTCGAAGGTTCTCTGTAATTGGTTTGGTACATCAGAAAAAATTTAACCCCTTATCCTCAAATATCATCTTGAGTTACACCATATCTCATGAAGACGGATATCGAAATGAACAAAATCAATCGCGATATTAAAAAACAAAAAATGAATATAAAATCCTAATGTTGTATGGCGAATGGTAGAGAACATACATTAAAATGGTTAAAGCCACCAAATGAAAGTAAAGAGTCCCCCAAAGTTTGATAATAGGAAGTGAGGAACATCAGTTTTATTGTAAAAGTTTTAAAACAAAGGATTTTACTATTCATTTGAGAGTGAGAATGTTCATATTACATGGTCGGATAGAATATTTTCTAGCCCCCTCATAAAATTTGTGGACCTCCTTTGTTTTTCTGTATGTAATTACATCTATCTAGATTTATTTGTGGACATAAGTTACTTTTCAATAAATACTATACACATTTTGTTTAGTATATGTACAGAAGATTGAATTCGTGTCCAGAGATATACTTCCATAATTAGGGGTAGCTGAAGTCCACGAATATTTATGAGTGGGCTAGAGACTATGGCATTCAAGAGTACAGTCGTGGTCATGAATACCTGAACACCTTCTAATGATACAAACGAGTGGACGAGCGTTGTTTAGTGAAGACCGGTAAATCACTTGTTAATATGCCAAAATAATTCGGCAATGCTTCATATTTGTTCCTCCTATTTTTTTTCCGAAATTCCTGTCCACTACTGTAGGGTGTGCCATTAAATACAGCTTAGGAAAATATAATACCTGACTATTCTCACTGTTTAAATTGATTACATGAACCCTCAAAATGTATGAATCAGAAAATAATTAATACAAAAGTTCGATTCATTACGAGGTTCGATAGTTTATAGACAGCATCAGTGTCTTAGTGTGTTTAATAAGTAGACACAAAATGTTTGATCCTGGAGATATTGAGCAGCTCGTTCCTATAACACATTCAATCATAGTTAGCCTGAGCTAGCTTAATATAAATTTCTAATATCTACTAAATGTCTACATAAAATAAATATCATTCAATAAGTAAATAGGCAAATCATCGAAGTGATGTATCTTATATAGATGGAATTAATCAAATAAAAATAAAAATTACTGCATGTTGAATTGCACACATACACATAATGCCTAAGAGCCAAGTTTAATTATGACAATGTACAGTTGGTCAAAAAAGTATATGCACCCCTATGCTGATTATCTGGTGTGTACAGCTCGGTAGGGTTGCCACCCCTGCCTGCAACTGTATCCATGTGTCAGAGACGATTTTCTCTGACACATGGATATAGTTGCAGGCAGAGGTGCCAACTCTATCAAGCTGTACACACCAGATGATCGTCGTAGGGGAGCAGATACTTTTTTTGACCGAGTGTACATTGCTCATGTTCATTGTAACACGTCACAATATTCAAGATGTTTTATCCCATCAATCACAAAATTCTGGAATACTCTCCCTAATGAAGTAGTGAATGTGGAGAGCTCCCAGGTTTTCAAGATGAGGGTTAACGCCTTTCTAGTTAGCTAGTTATATCTGCCTGGCTATTTGTGCCCCCCACTGACACCCTTCGGGGTATATAGTCTTCCTGGCTATTTGTGCCCCCCACTGAGACCCTTCGGGGTATATAGTCTTCCTGGCTATTTGTGCCCCCCACTGAGACCCTTCGGGGTATATAGTCTCCCCATTGCTCTTCGATGGGGCTCACATGTAGTATCTGATAATAATAATAATAATATATCAGTATATATATATATATATATATATATATAGGAAGTTCAAAGCCAGACATTAACTATCTTGTTTGTTTACCATACTTCTGTCTCTTATATTTCAAAGCTTAAGCACGATAGGAAACCAGTAATGCATATGAATGCAAAGGACACACGAGTTATTTAACTCTTGAACTAAAGAGAATAAGCAAATATTATGAAAAAGAAGTGATACGGAAATTTGTATAAAAATCTGAGAGCTTTAAATAGTAACGGAGACATTAATGACTGGCTGTACGAATGTAGAGGTGTGGTGTAATGGTTCAGATGTAAGGTATTATTTGATGAACATCCAATATATATATATATATATATATATATAGTTTTGGTGTTAGCATTTTGCTTCCAAGATCAAGCAATCTAAAAATACTAGGGAATTGATGATTTAGTATTTCTTCGAAACTGAATTGTATATTATTGAACATTGGAGATAATTTTTTCACCATGATATTAATCAAGAATTATCATAATCTTTGCTAACTGTGATACTGATAATTAAATAAAAGACCTCCGTGTTAACAGATATCAATAATTTAAAAAGTTGAAACATATTATTATAATATAATTCATAATCAAAGGAATGGACTGAAGAGGTTATCAGAGACACCCAAAATATTAAGTCAAATACTCCTATATTCTCTAAAATCCCATGAAGAGAAGAATTACACACGCACATGCAAAGGATGGTTAAGGGGAGATGGTGACGTTTCTTTCTTTTTTGTCTTTTTTCGTTTTTTTACCCCCCCCCCCCAGCCCCTTTACCCTCATGTTTAGCATATTTGTTATGAAATTTTAAGACGTTCATCCCATTACTTTGGCGAATTTAAGACCTGTTGCCCCATTTCTTTGTCAATGTTAGACTAGTCTTGCCATCTAGGTTTCGATTTTTTCCTGATGAGTGATAGTGAGCCTGTAATTTTAGGGAAATTTTTCTACCGAAAACTGTACAAATTTATCTTGAAAGGGGGTCTAGCGGGTGTTTTTTTTTTAAAGTTTGATGGAGGTCTAGTGAGGAAACTCCAAAATTAATTTATAGATAAATATATAGACCACAAAACAAGCGCTACCTCCTTAAGGGGGGTGACCTGCTTTTTGTTATTTCTCTCTCTTTCTCTGGCTTGTATCCATGCGGCCCCATTCAACCAACTATTTTAAGACGTTTATCCCCATCTAGGTGTCGATTTCTTCCTGGCGAGCGATAACGAGCCAGCATTATATGAAGAAATCCGGCTCCGCCGGAGAAATTTTTCTATCGAAAAATGTAAAAATTTAGCCTGCTGTCAAACAAAAATAAAAAATATGCTGGCTCTCTACCGCTCACCAGTACAAAATTGACAGCTGGATGGAGATAAACATCTTAATAACAGTAGGCTGAATGGGGCCAAATGGATACAACCCAGAGAAAGATAGAAAAGGACAGAACAAAAACAGGTCACCCCCCTTAAAGCGTTTTGGCGAGGTATACACAGACAAGTGAACACGGAACTGTATACAAAATAAAATCAGTGATTTTTTTATATGAATTTGCATTGCTGATTTCCTATAAATATTAAAGCACTCCCCGTGTCCAATAATGGTGAGACTTTTAATTTTTCGTGATTTCCCTGTTATTTAATCTACACATTTACTCATATGATTTAGTGTGAACCTTTGAGTACTATTATACTCTTCGATACGTAAACGATTATTAGTGTGTGTGGCATATGCTAGATTATATCACTTAGAGCAGGAAGGATGTCTATGAAGCTATTTGTTAAACTGCTTCAAATAACTTTTTAACTCCTTCCGGCTGTCTTAAGACGATGAATGATTTGATTAAAAGTAAAATACAAGCACATACTATAAAAACTTTGAAGTTTTCTTAGAGAATGGTTTAATCATTCCTCCTACATGTGCATGTTTATGTATTTCCATAATAATATAGGACTACGACATTTCTCCATTCAAACTATTCAACAATTATTCTATTCCCAGACTCAGCCACACACCCAAATAGCTTCGTCTTGTCAAGTCCATCTTTATGCGTCAGGACTTTTGCTGCCTATATATAGAGTGAGTCTTTCCTTCCCACACCATGAACACCACCTAATGCTCCCACTTTTAAGCAATTGACGTCTTATAATTATATTATTATTATTAGTATTATTATTATTATTATCATAATTAATATTATTATTCATATTTTTATTGTAATATTAACAATAATTATTAGTATATTATTTTATATTATATTATATTTCTTAATGCACCCAATACTTTCATCAAGCTTAAAAATATACCCCTAAGATAGAATTGTAAAGTTTTCCGAAGAAAAATGTCCTGGCTCAAGATCAGTTCCTCCTTGCAGGTTCGCTATCACTCGCCAGTAAAAGATGGACACCTAAATGCCACAAAAAGGGCAAAATATTGACAATAAACTCAGGGAAAAGTCTTAAAATCGCCAAACTATTTTGTTTTTCTATGTGAGTGAGGGAGACAAAAGGCAGAACTGCCTGTATCGAGTGCCTCCCCCAGAGTTGAAAGAGTGACAGGGCCAAAATCAAGGGACGTTTGAGCCAAAATGCCTGGACACACAGAGTTTGAAGCAAATCAATTCATAGGAAGAGGGAAAGACTGATTCTGGGAGAGTTCTAGAGCTCAGCAGTTGAATAGAAGAAAGACTGAAAATAGCGTTTCACTCTTGGGTTGGAGAGTTGCACAGTGTAGGGATGGGATTGTGTTGCAAGACGGGTACTACGTACCCTACGTAGAGGTGGTAGTATACACTGGGAAGGCTCTGAGGAACACTGAATATTGTAGTACCGATAGAATAGCGAGAGAGATGCAACATTGCGGCGAAGAGAGAGGGATTGCAGAGAGTTGGTGAGAGGACGGGAGTTAATTTAATGATACAAAAGGCTTTCCTTTCTACTTTGTCTAGGAGTGCGATGTGAGAGGATCCTCCCCACACATGTGTACAATACTCAATACAAGGACGCACTGTGCCCCTGTACAGAGCCAGAAGCTGCGCAGGGATAAAGAACCCCTTGAGGCGGTTGAGCACACCCAGCTTCTGGGAGGCTGCCTTAGCAAAACTGGTAATATGGTCCTTCCATGTGAGAGCAAAAGAAAAGGAGACACCAAGAATATTGAGCGAAGATGAAGGATTGATTTTTGTATTGTTGGAGTGTAATGGATAGTTCTATAGTTCTCTGGAAGTTCCGAACGGGTAGTAAGATGCATACATTGGGTTTTGGAAGCATTAAAGATAACAAGGTTTCCTCTGCCCCATTTGGAAATAGTAGTTAGATCAGAAGACAAGTGTTGCATGGCTTCATTACGTTTGTCTTTGAGGGATTGCTGGCTGGGGCGTTCAAGAAAACTAATTGAGTAGTGTAAGGTAGAGTCGTTTGCGTATGATTGGGGCTAAGCACGAGGGAAAAAGGGCTCCAGGAAAGAACACCACCTTAACTAATGAATAATACCTATTCAATTGATATACGGCAAACAAGTATGCAGAAATGAAGATTGAAAGACGAACAGATAGGGAGGCAAACAGATAGGGAGCAAACAGAGAGGGAGCAAACAGAGAGGGAGCAAACAGAGAGGGAGCAAACAGAGAGGGAGGCAAACAGAGAGGGAGGCAAACAGATAGGGAGGCAAACAGATAGGGAGGCAAACAGATAAGGATTCAAACAGATAGGGAGGCAAACAGATAAGGAGACAAACAGATAGGGAGACAAACAGATAGGGAGGCAAACAGATAGGGAGACAAACAGGTAGGGAGACAAACAGATAGGGAGACAAACAGATAAGGAGGCAAACAGATATGGAGACAAACAGATAGGGAGACAAACAGATAGGGAGACAAACAGAGAGGGAGACAAACAGATAGGGAGACAAACAGATAGGGAGACAAACTGATAGGGAGACAAACATATAGGGAGACAAACAGATAGGGAGACAAACAGATAAGGAGGCAAACAGATAGGGAGACAAACAGATAGGGAGACAAACAGATAGGGAGGCAAACAGATAGGGAGACAAACAGATAGGGAGGCAAACAGATAGGGAGGCAAACATAGGGTAGCAAACATATAGGGAGACAAACAGATAAGGAGGCAAACAGATAGGGAGACGAACAGATAGGGAGTCAAACAGATAGGGAGTCAAACAGAGAGGAAGGAAAACATATAGGGAAGCAAACAGAGAGGGAGGCAAACATATAGGGAAGCAAAGAGATAGGGAAGCAAAGAGATAGGGAAGCAAAGAGATAGGGAAGCAACCAGAGAGGGAGGCAAACAGAGAGGGAGGCAAACAGATAGGGAGACAAACAGAGAGGGAGGCAAACAGAGAGGGAGGCAAACAGCTAGGGAGTCAAACAGATAGGGAGGCAAACAAATAGGGAGACAAACAGAGAGGGAGGCAAACAGAGAGGGAGGCAAACAGATAGGGAGTCAAACAGATAGGGAAGCAACCAGAGAGGGAGGCAAACAGAGAGGAAGGCAAACAGATAGGGAGACAAACAGAGAGGAAGGCAAACAGATAGGGAAGCAAACAGATAGGGAGGCAAACAGAGAGGGAGGGAAATAGATAGGGGGACAAACAGATAGGGAGGCAAACAGATAGTGAGACAAACAGATAGGGAGGCAAACAGATAGGGAGGCAAACAAATAGGGAGGTAAACAGATAGGGAGGCAAACAGATAGGGAGGCAAACAGAGAGGGAGGCAAACAGATAGGGAAGCAAACAGATAGGGAAGCAAACAGATAGGGAGGCAAACAGATAGGGAGGGAAATAGATAGGGAGACAAACAGAGAGGGAGACAAAGAGAGAGGGAGGCAAACAGATAGGGAAGCAAACAGATAGGGAAGCAAACAGATAGGGAGGCAAACAGATAGGGAGGGAAATAGATAGGGAGACAAACAGAGAGGGAGGCAAAGAGAGAGGGAGGCAAACAGATAGGAAGCAAACAGGTAGGGAGTCAAACAGATAGGGAGGCAAACAGAGAGGAAGGCAAACAGTTAGGGAAGCAAACATAGAGGGAGGCAAAGAGAGAGGGAGGCAACAGATAGGGAAGCAAACAGATAGGGAGACAAACAGATAGGGAGGCAAACAGATAGGGAGACAAACCGATAGGGAGGCAAACAGATAGGGAGGCAAACAGAGGGAGACAAACAGATTGGGAGGCAAGCAGATATGGAGGCAAACAGAAAGGGTAGCAAACAGATAGGGTAGCAAACAGATAAGGTAGCAAACAGATAGGGTAGCAAATAGATAGGGTAGCAAACTGATAGGGTAGCAAACAGATAGGATAGCAAACAAATAGGGTAGCAAACAAATAGGGTAGCATACAGATAGGGTAGCAAACAAATAGGGTAGCAAACAGATAGGGTAGCAAATAGATAGGGTAGCAAACAAATAGGGTAGCAAACAAATAGGGTAGCAAACAGATAGGGTAGCAAACAAATAGGGTAGCAAACAAAATTTGGGGAGGTGTGGTGGAGTGGTCATGCCACTGGATTGGTAATCCAATGGACCCGGGTTCAAATCCCGATATGTCAATGGGAAGATATTATTGGGATTGAATTTGTGCTGTACCTAGTATCAGTGCATTACCACAAGGCCCACCGAAATGCCAAAAAAATGCCCTCATTGTTCCCGGATTAAATAACACTGTATGAATATTCCCATATTCAAAATATGTTACAGGGGGACAATGCCTAGTGAGTTCACTGCTCAATAGGTGGCGTTCTGAGAGTGAGGGTCTGAGTCTGGAGGGTGAGACGGTGAAGCACTTGAGCGAAGCAACCGGCCGCTTCAGAGATGGAGCTGCTTCGAGCCATGATGGTTGCTTCACATGTCTCACTCCCCAGACTGGAACAAGACCTCACGGGCTTCACCGTGTTGAGCGGTGGAATGTACAGGCACTCAGCCTATGCCCGAGAGGGAGTAGTTGGAATATAGAAAAAAAAACAAAAAAAAATAGGGTAGCAAACAGATAGGGTAGCAAACAGATAGGGTAGCAAACAGATAGGGTAGCAAACAAATAGGGTAGCAAACAGATAGGGTAGCAAACAAATAGGGTAGCAAACAGATAGGTTAGCAAACAGATAGGGTAGCAAACAGATAGGGTAGCAAACAAATAGGGTAGCAAACAGATAGGGTAGCAAACAAATATGGTATCAAACAAATAGGGTAGCAAACAGATAGGGTAGCAAACAAATAGGGTATCAAACAAATAGGGTAGCAAACAGATAGGGTAGCAAACAAATAGGGTAACACACAGATAGGGTAGCAAACAAATAGGGTAGCAAACAGATAGGGTAGCAAACAAATAGGGTAGCAAACAGATAGGGTAGCAAACAAATATGGTAACAGATAGGGTAGCAAACAAATAGGGTAGCAAACAAATAGGGTATCAAACAAATAGGGTAGCAAACAGATAGGGTAGCAAACAAATAGGGTATCAAACAAATAGGGTAGCAAACAGATAGGGTAGCAAACAAATAGGGTAACAAACAGATAGGGTAGCAAACAAATAGGGTAGCAAACAGATAGGGTAGCAAACAAATAGGGTAGCAAACAGATAGGGTAGCAAACAAATATGGTAACAGATAGGGTAGCAAACAAATAGGGTAGCAAACAGATAGGGTAGCACACAAATAGGGTAGCAAACAGATAGGGTAGCAAACAAATAGGGTAGCAAACAGATAGGGTAGCAAACAGATAGTGTAGCAAACAGATAGGGAGACAAACAAATAGGGAGACAAACACACAAGTACACAGACAAACATCGAGATATACGGGTATCACAGGTATTTCTAAACAAAATTCTGAAATTGTTATATTGTATTTCCATACTGAATAATATGGCTGGACGAGAAAAAGGGTATGGAGCATGGATGATATTATTGGCCATCGTCGTCAGAGTGAACATTAAATAAACTGACTTGAAATGATTGTGTATATTGTTGTATCTTTGGTCTTGATATCAGTTAGTATAGTTGTAGATAAAACACCTTATGCAGACGACCACTTCATTGAATACAGTATGCTAATTGCTGTTAAAGATGCTTTTCTTGTGTATGTGAGCTTTCGTATGTCGTGAAATTAATCATATAAATCGCAAGTACAATCTGGTAATGGAGAAAGAATGCAGTGCAGGGTATGATATATGGTTTTAATTAAAACATGGATGAAGTAGTTCCCTTACAATAGACTGGGAGGCGTGACATTTGACCATCGGCCATATTCTTGAATATGGTGGAAGGGTGCTACGTATCCATTAACAAATATAAGGGACCATAATCATCGTTAATGTGTGATACCAAATGGTCTATCACCCAGTTTCCTTAAGACAACTGCTTATCATACACTTTTTGCAATAAAGTGAAAGGGTTTCATGTGACAAAAATAAATACATAAAATGTGGGTAAATATGATCCCACTGTACACAAAGTACGAAGTACGTTACCCTAACTTTTGTCAACGCTTGCTTGCTAGAATTATATTGTATGTTATATGTTTCTATTACGCACATAATTTTGACATTTTCCGAAGTACTGAATTTCTTCTTGCATCATTATAAAATAATTGAGCATGGCTACAGATAATGTATTTAGTTTTGTATTTCACATCCATCTCCAATAAGTTCAATCTCCTGTCTCGGTCAAAGCAAGCTCATTAATTCAATGCCTATAATAAACGCAACCTTCCGTTATACAGCACTTTGCCAATGCTAGGTAACTTACACCGGACACAAATGATATAATATAGATAAACCTTACGTGCATGCCTGCCGTAGCCTGACTTAATACAACACAAAGTTATATGATTACTGAGGGTGTGATGTATTGGTAAAACAAAATTGAACATCATTTATGTTTAGAATTTATTGAATAATGAATACAAGTGATACCTAAATAAAACTATACTTGAACCTATATATGGAGCTACATAGTGAAAAACATGGAAGAGTTCAGTCCTTTTATTAAGTCCATGAATAGCAAGTTAAGGCATTTTACCTCCTTCTCGGGTAGTATTTTTTACGATGTTACTTTTGATTCATCTCAATGCTAATTTCATCGACTGTGCTGCAGTTATCCTATTTCGAGTTTCCATGGGGTTTCTAGGGGTGAAGACACGTCTGCCTCAGTCAATCAGCCGTCCGAGAACTTCAATTCCGTGCTGATTATCTCAATTCCCGGTTCTCACTTTGGCAACCTAAACCCAGACGCTGACAGCCTGTAGGGAACTCTATCTAACTTCCATGATGAAAACATTACCGGTAGTATATCGTAGATAGAGTAGCAGTATATCTATGTGTCTATCTATGACCAAGGCCAAGTTAATTATATTTATTTATACGATACTGACTCTCAAAAAGATACATATGTCCATCAGAGACGGGTACATTGTTGTAATTGCAATTTTGTTTGTTTAGATTATAATTTTATGCAAGCCAAGCTACACAAATATGTAGATCATTTAAAGACATATACATTATATATATATATTATTATTATGTTCCCTCCACTAACCGACTTTACTCCTAAACTCAATTAATGAAATCAACAAATACATGATGCAGTCCAGGGATTCGAACCTTGGATGCTCACACCGAAATTCGGTGCATTTATCCACTGCGCTACGAAGACAGTTAAAGAATGGTGGACAAGCCTACGATTTATTATGCAGTTTCGAATCCTGCATATCAATCTAAGCATGTACACATTTTCCAACTGCGCTATCATAGGCTATGGATAGATGAATGGAAGGAGTAATTAATGGGGCCTAATTAAACCTAAGGAAGGCCTCTCTATAAACTATCCCTGAACCTGAATGAATTATTATGTCCCCTCCACCAACCGACTTTACTCCTAAACTCAATTAATTAAATCAACAAATACATGTGGCAGTCCAGGGATTCGAACCTAGGATGCTCACACCGATATTCAGTGCATTTATCCACTGCGCTACGAAGACAGTTAAAGAATGGTGGACAAGCCTACGATTTATTATGCAGTTTCGAATCCTGCATATTAATCTAAGCATGTACACACTTTCCAACTGCGCTATCATAGGCGCATGGAATAGATGAATGGAAGGAGTAATTAATGGGGCCTTAACCCTAAGGACGGTCTCTCTATAAACTACCCCTGAACCTGAATCAATTATTATGTTCCCTCCACCACCGACTATGAGAGAGAGAGAGAGAGAGAAAAACAAATATATTATACTATGAGAGTTATCATGATACCTGCTAGTTATATTTCCGTGTGTTTGTCTGCATACACTAAGACCAGTAGGCCTAGACAAATATTCTGCAAACCGAAATTTGTCAAAATGTGTGGCAAAGTGTTCTGTGAGGTTCCTTGATGTACGATTCAGTTAATATAATAAGGGGGAGATATTTGTAAAGGCGGCCCCTTCTTCTCTTCCCACACACCCATTATCGGGTTATGTATTCCTAAGGTTTCCGGCGGGGGGAGGTTTGCAGTGGCGGGGGCTATAAGGGGCTCGCGAATACTACCATACACACATATATAAACACACATATTAGAACAATATACACATATAAACACACATACAAGGACAAAACACATATAAACACACATATATGAACAACACATACATATAAACACACATACAAAAACAGCACACACATATGAACACATATACAAGAACACAAAGTCATACACGTACATAATAACATTAACACATTGTGCATGCATTCACAAGCAATGCACACGCGTGCATACGAAAACAACAAGGCCAGGAACACAAGTACATTAAGAACTTGCATGAATATGCCATAAAAAACACGCTCGCGAAATATCTCGCATACATGTATTCACACTCAAGCACAAGCACACACACACACACACACACACACACACACACACACACACACACACACACATATGCAACCATGTAAACACAAAACAAAAACAGTGCATATGTTTTTTTTATTCAACTAGACTGATGAAAGCCACTTACTGTATATGCTTTGTATAATAATACCTTTAAACCTAACCTATTACACGACATTGATATTACATAGTCATCCGCACGTGTGGGGTTATAATACAGTTTGTATTGGAATTATAACGAGTTTTCTAAAATATTGTTATCTTTTCTCATCAATAACCAATTTCTTAGAATAGAGAGGTAAGTGGACTATCCTTATTGCAGGTACTTCAATTTCATACTTACTGTTACATAAATTGCAATGACTATTCTAAACACTGTTTAGTAAATCGATTGGAACAAGAATCATTATACATGTGTAAACAATACATACCATTAAGTTATAGAGGCGTTTAATTCCTTATAATTGGACATACTACACATCTTATTCTCTACACCGATAGCTGTGTTCAGGATGGTAAAAGATGTTTATAATGATAATTGCACGTGAACTAGAGACCCTATAGTAACAGAGATCGGCCAACCCCTGCCATGTTGGTACCACTGGGGATAGTTTCCTCTCTTTACTCTCAAATATCTTCGTACTCATAATAAACATTCGAAAATATTGGTACAGACGATGTTATACTATACAATTATGAAGGATCTGTTCGAATTATATGGGTTACTATCTCAATTATACCTCCTACATCCGTCTAATAGTAGCCAAAAATATATATAAGAAATGCGTTACAAGTTCAAGTTTTATTATAGCCCATCTGGCGCACACTATTTTTGCCAGTGCAGTCTTTTATGCCTAAATATACAGAGCAGTAATGTTATCGTTCAATTTCTATACAAACACTGCTGCTAATAAACTACAACATATGATCGATTGATTGTTTGACGGATTGAAAGTTTTGGTCCAATTATATACGTATATTACAATGTTTAATAAAAAACACAATTTAGAATTTCTGACCCAACTCTATGATGAACAATCCTCTAGTGAGAGCTGAATTTTATTCAGAGTATTACTATTCGTCGAAGTAGCTTAAGGCGGTGTCACACGAGTGGTTTTCCCGTCAATGTTTACGGGTAATTGTTGTCTGGCAGCTTCAAAATTTAAGTTCCATAAGCATAAAACTACCAAAAATAATCTACCTTTGATGTAATTTCCGATTCCAATACCAGAAAGCCAAAGAATAATACGAGAACAATTTTGCTCATTGAAAATTGCCAGACATTGCGCTCATGTGATACCACCTTCATTCAAGCACAGATTTTCCCCACACTATTGATGTTTCCTCCCTACACGAGGATTTTCCCGTGAGCTGCGTATATTTGGACTGAGAAGGTTGAATAGAGCTCATCTGGAAATTGGCTCTCTCGTAGACTTGGGACCCAGGGCACATTTGGCTGAAGGTAGTGGCAGCTGTCTCACACGTGTCCTATACCACACTTAAGACTAGTCTTTGGTAGTATTACATACTGTGAAACTTATATAACTACTGTAGTATGTAATCTATAATTATGATATGCATACTGCAAATTTGATATCATTAGTATGAAAACAATTAAAAATATGTGTGAACTTAAGCTTATATAGATAGTATGAAACCAATATAATGTTCAATATGTTTAATGTGATATTGACATAAGTATTATGAAACCAATATATATTATGTGTATTGTGATACTAATATATAAAGCATGAAACCGATAAATAATAATTTGTTAGGACGTCAGACAAAATGTTCACCATGTTACTTTCATACCCTCTGGGTGAGTGTTCATTATTTCGGAGTTTTTACACATTTAAATGTTATTGATACTTTGAATAAGTCAACGGAATTATATATGCATACTCTATACATACACATGAACTTAATTTACAGATATTATTTTCCTGATGCTCTGTTGTGGAGAAGAAACATGTTGTGTGTTCTACCGGTTACATAAACTTTACTTATTCTAATGTGTGTGTGTGTGTGTGTGTGTGTGTGTGTGTGTGTGTGTGTGTGTGTGTGTGTGTGTGTGTGTGTGTGTGTGTGTGCGCGCGCGCGCACTTTGGTGAATTTTGATGATCAGGCACACCTTTACTGGAAACGACCAAACTTTCCCTCACTTAAAAAGCTGCAGTAATCATAATGATTTCATAAAGCTTCACGGCTATTTCCTCAACCTCATTGTAGCTTTCGCCTTTTAGCCGGTAAACATCATTCGAATTGTATAATCATACATACAAAATTGACCTCGATTGCAAATTGTAGCATTAATTGATATACGAAAAGAAGTCAAAAGTATTTTCAAAATTATAGCATAAAGTAAACGGAACCCTCGATTTGAAATGTATGCTATTTCATACCGACTATTGTATTGATTATTCTGTGCTACGAAAAAAATAATTCACCAACACTAAAACTAACCAGTTCTCGTATGATTTTCATAAAACAAGTTCATCTTAAAAGAGACTGGAATAACAATGTATAATAGCAAAGGTAACTACTATATATACCATATGTGACAATGAAGTATAATTATATAATATACAGTATAATTATTATGTTCCTTCCAACAACCAACCATACTCCTAAAATCGATTAATGAAATTTACAAACACATGTGGCAGTCCGTGGACTCGAACCCAGGATGCTCACACCGAAAATCAACACCTTATACATCGCACCACTAAGACAGTTAAAGGTTGGTGGACACTGCCTACGATTTATTATGCAACTTCGAATCCTGCATATCAATCTAAGCATGTACACACATCCCAACTGCAACTCACGTAGGCTATGCATATGTGAATGGAAAGAGCAATTAATGGGGCCTTAACCACTTAGGTGGTTACAAAATTAAAACATACTTGGCGGATACTCACATAAACTAATATATTAATTGCGTTAGATATTTCAATTAAAAGCCCTGTGATGCCGACTAAATTCCTAGGTGAATTTAGTCTATACCTATGAGAACATTAATATATTTTAAACTGTTGTGAATTGAAGAGCAGTGGAAAGTACCTCTTAGTAAGTGAGTTTCAGAGAGAGGTAGAAGTTAAACACAAGACAGACCGCTAACAGACCGTAAATACCTCGAGGAAATATGCAAGTAGGTGGCACAATAAACGGATGTATTATATGTTATATTTGTCAGTTCATTTAATATTTATCATAAAGAACCATAATAAGTTAGCTAATACAATACAGTACTTTACAAATCATACAGTATATCTTGTTAAACTCACGTAATGATGCCATAGAACACTTCTGATCTATCAACCATTTCTAATTGGAGCAGAGAAAATCTTGTTGCTTTCAATGTTTCCAAACACCCATTTTATCCATTTGTTTACCCATTAAGAACTCCCACAGGTCTATTCCCTTATACTTCAACAATACACAAATCAACCCTTCATTTTCTCTCAGTATTCTCGGTCTCATTTTCTTATGATATCACTTGGAAAGATCATATTACCACCCTTGCTAAAACAGTTTCCCAGGAGTTGGGAGTGCTCAACCGCCTCCGGGGATTCTTTATCACTGCACAGCTTCTTGCTCTGTACAGGGGCACAGTGCGTCCATGTATTGAGCAGTATTCGCATGTATGGAGAATATCCTCTCACACAGCACATCTTGACAAAGTAGAAAAGAAAGCCTTTTGTCTCATTAACACTCCACTTAATTAACGTCCACTCCCCGACTCTTTACAACCTCTCTCTCTTCGCCGCAATGTTGCATCTCTCTCGCTATTCTACCACTATTACAATAATCAGTGTTCCTCAGAGCTCTCTCAGTGCATACCCCCACCTCTACGTAGAGTACGTAGCACCCGTTTTGCAACACAATCTCACCCCTAGTCTGTGCAACTCTCCAACCCATGAGTGAAATGATATTCCCAATCTTTCTTCTATTCAGCAGCTGAGCTCTGGAACTCTCTCTCTCTCTTAATCCATCTTCCCCTCATCCTATGACTTAAATTGCTTCAACTCCGTGTGTCCAGGCATTTTGGCTCGAATATTCCTTGAATTTGGCCCTGTCACTCTTTCAACGAAGATACAGCCACTCGCATTGGTCACTATATTAGTAGCGGTATTAATTGCTTGGTTATTACAAGATTATTTTTTGTTAAACCAAACATTTTACATCATCAGTGGAGAGTTGTTTTTTAGTTGACATTTGAATAATCCATCCATTTGTATTGAGGTAATTATTGAATAAGAATAAATCAGATATCAGTGAGGTGTTAATTTATGTTTAGCTTCCGCGCTAGATATTAATATATATACTAAGTCCAAATGCAATGCTTTCAATATGCATTAAAAGTTTAGCAACTTGCTTCATGAACAATGAAATTTCCGAGGAAAACAAATTATGAACATTTATAGGCACCGTGCGCACTGCAAGCTGCAAACATATTGCCTAAAACAGTTGCCTAATGCAATAGGTTAGGAGAATGAGAGAAGAAAAGGCGAGCACTGGTAGAGAGCAGGTGAAAATTGATAGCAAAAAGTTAAGAATATGTGGAAATAATGTGAGAATAGGGAGTGTAAATGTGACAATAGGTAATAATAGGTGATCAAAATGTAGATGAATAAGGGGTATATGTGATAGGAGATTATATATTACACGTTGCCTAAGAGGGAGCATAAACTGATACAAACAAGGGCTCTGAGTATGCTAGCCTTCATACACCTTTGCCGATACTACGGCAACAGCTCGTTTGTTTACACTAACCAACATATTCTCTCTCTCTCTCTCTTTTTCTCTTTCTCTCTCTCTCTCTCTCTCTCTCTCTCTCTCTCTCTCTCTCTCTCTCTCTCTCTCTCTCTCTCTTAATATATTAATTTATTTAGGTTATGATTCGTATAATAGGATGTGACCAAGACATTGAAGTGTGCTAAATTGTAACTGTATTATTACATCACAAATAATAATGGTATCGAAATGTATAATTGTCTGCCTGCATCCATTCTGTGTGGGGCGGTAAATATCGGTCATTAACTCAACTCTACTCTACTCTACTCTACTCTACTCTACTCTCAAAAAATATCTCTACTCTACTCTACTCTACTCTCTCTCTCTCTCTCTCTCTCTCTCTCTCCAATTTGTTAAAAACTGCTACACAAATTTGGAAGGGTAATAAAACTGGTGAAAACTTTGAAAATATAAAAATCTGTGATCAAAGGGCCCATCAGGCTAAAATTAAAGCAAGGGAGAAATTCTGGTTAGACTTTTTAAATCACACAAATAAAGATACATCCATCAGTGTTGTGTGGAGGAAAATAAATATTGCAAGGGGGAAAACTAACCAAGCTGCAGCACATCCCCACCCTCAGGAATATGCTCAAACCCTTATGGATGAATGGGCCTCTGCCTCCACCTACAGTAATCTGCCTCTCAGAGTTAGGAATAAGCTAGGACCCAACCTGCCGGATTTTCGCCAACAAGTACACGAAGCAATAGACATTAAGGATGACTCGTGTAAAGATATAAACACTTACGAGCTCCAAAGAGCCCTATCCAACAACAAAAGTAGTGCCCCAGGGGAGGATGGGATAACATATCCCATTCTACGTGCAATGACAGAGGTTGAAGGCAATCCATTGCTGGATTTCTTTAACCTTAGCTATCGCAACAGTGTCATCCCTCCTGACTGGAAAAGAGCTGTCATAATCCCTGTACCCAAGGCTGGTTCTGTTACAGCCATGAGACCTATATCACTTCTTTCTTGTTATTGCAAGACAATTGAAAGGATTGTCCTTAATAGGCTACTGCACAAAATAGAGTCACAATTGAGCCCGCATTTGAATGGCTACATCAAAGGCAGAAGTACAATGTCCTGTATCACATCATATCTCTCTAACCATAGGTGTAACTTTACTGTATTTTTAGATTTAAAGGGTGCATTTGATGTAGCAAACAG
Organism: Paralithodes platypus; assembly: GCA_032716605.1. Lineage (NCBI taxonomy): Eukaryota > Metazoa > Arthropoda > Malacostraca > Decapoda > Lithodidae > Paralithodes > Paralithodes platypus. The sequence continues at coordinate 129,810,737 of CM064487.1, forward strand.
GGATGTAATACTTTGCGAGTTGGCGAAAATGGGTATAAAAGGTAAACTATTGGGCTGGATCAAGGAATACCTCAGCAATAGAAGTGCATATGTCGTCTTTCAAGGTAAAAAGTCTGAAGTACGTAAGCTTGAGCTGGGTACACCACAGGGGGAAGTATTAAGTCCAATACTATTCAACATATTAATGCACATTATTGTTAGACTCAAATTTCCCAGAGGAGTGATCTGTGAAAGCTATGCTGATGATATTTTGATCCAGGCCGATAGTCACAGGGACATGCAACGTGCCCTAGACTTGGTAGGAGAAGCTTGTGACCAATTAGGCCTGGTAATATCAACAAACAAAACAAAAGCCATAACAAAAGGTTGGAATCGTAACAAGCCTCTACATCTCCATGGTAATGTACTGGAGAGGGTAGACTATTATAAATATCTGGGAGTGTATGTTGGGGGACTACAGGGTAATAATGCTGAATTTAATCATGTAATGACCACCTGTAAAAGACGACTAAGGCCCCTTAAAGTAATGTCATGGAAAGGCTTGGGTGCCCCCATCACTATCCTCAGGACCATGTACATTGCCTATATTAGATCAGTAATTGACTACCATGCACCTGCTCTCTCCTGTCTACCTGCTAATCAGATCGAAAAACTTGACAAACTGCAAAATGAGGCCATGAGACTTATTTTTGGATCTCCGAGAAATGTCAAGGTAAAAAATCTTAGATATGAGTTAAATCTATCGTCCATCACTGATAGAATAAAAGAAACAAATATGATAATAGGCATACGAACACTGAGAGACGACAGAGAAACACGACCTAAGACTGCACTAATGGAGCTACTTAGAATAGATGACTTAAAAGGCAGGGACTGGCCACATGTAACTGCTGCTGACATTCTTGACTACCAGCTTACAGACTACTATATCGGTGACTGGCAACTGACTGACCCCACCCCGCCCAGCCAGCTTACAGACTACCATCCAGATGACTGGCAATTGAGTGTCCCCCTTCCGCCCTGGGAAGAGGCCACTATTGAGATTATAGTGACTCAACTCGACACAAAAAAGTCTGAGATCCCGTCCAACGCTCTGAAGACAAACTTTGTCACTAATAGAAGATATGACAGATGAGAACACTGATCAGGTATACTGTGACGGCTCACTTAACACCGTAACTGGGAGGGCAGGAGCTGCCATCACTATTATGAGTGGTGGTAACTTTGCTCAGGAAGACGATGAACTATCCAGGCTACAGGACTGGGCCTCCTCCACTCAAACTGAGCTGGTGGCAATAGCGATGGGAATTGGGAGTATCTTTCGAAGGGGAAAGAATATTCTTATCCTATCTGACAGCAGGGCGGCCTTGGAAGCTATCTCTAGCCCCCAACCCACCTATCCTTTCCTTGTACAAGATATCAGACGGGGGATAAAATGTGTAGGGGAGAACGGGCTAGGGGTCAAATTTGCCTGGATTCCTTCACATGTAGGCATCCCCGGCAATGAAAGGGCAGATAAGCTTGCCAAGGAGGCCTCAGAGAAAGAAGAACCTGATCATATTCTTGAACTGTCATTGAAACAAATGAGAACTATAATTAAAAAGACACAAGAAGAAAGAGTGGATGAAGACAGAGCTAGACATCTTAATACCAGCCGATCTATAAACTACTACAATAAAGTAGCATTTACGACCAAATACACCTATGGTAAACGTACAACGAGTAGGTGGGTAGACTCAGTACATGCAAGAATAAGGCTTGGCTATTGTTATCCATGGCAGCTGAATTGGCAGGTAGAAGAAGAGCACAGGCAATGTAGGGTTTGCAGAGCTCCCAACAAACACTCTCTCGAGCACTATATCTTGGAATGCCCAATGATTAGGGAATACAGGAATAATCAGTTAACCACAATTGAGGATCAAGCAATATACATGCTAAAGAATAACGTAATCAATAACATACTAAAAAAACACAAGAACTTTGCCCCCCCCCCCCACCACCACAATAATATGTACTGTAAGCATGAAACATGAACCTTACAAGTATGCACCCCTTGCCCTCCACACATCTCTTCTTTCTTACAAGGTCACACTTAAACCCTTTGTAACGCCCTCTACACGATTTCATATTTTCATTGATCATGTCACACTTATAATACCAGTCAGTATTTCTTTACTTATCACTGCTATTCTCATTTAATAGATTGACAATGTACAGTATATACATATCCCTCTGAGCCTCTAACACAGCTTTTATTTAAATAATATGTTAAGTGCCAATTCATATCCTTTCGCAAGCCAATATACATGACCCTTGCAAAATTATGTAAGCAACATAATTGTCCTCAATATTCTTTGCCAATGGTTTGATCTACAATTAAGTACCTTCGGATATGCGGCATATCCCTCCCGGAGGACTACTAGTATCTTCCTTCTGAATATTGTTTTGCTACTAAACTTAATTGAATCTTGATCTTTGCACGTATACAGTTTCCTTCCTTACTTATTGATATGTTGTATCAGGTACGATGAAGCGATACTGCTGATATCTGTAGACTTGCGTTGAAATTCAAACTTTCCCTTTAAGATTTTTTTTTTTTTTTTTTTTACTACCATATTTATCTTCAGTACTATCGCTGGCCTTAAACAACTTATGTATATGTAGTATGTCCCACCCTCCCCAACACATACACACACACACACCTCCCCTCTCACACTTTCCTCCTCCCTGGAGTACCTTACCTCCTCCTCCTCCCCTCCCCCCCCCCCTACTCCTCCTCCTCTCCCACCCATTCCTCTACCTCCTACAAAACCCCTAACCATACTGCTGTATTGTCCTCAATATTCTCGGCTAATGGCTTGATGTATAAGTACCTCCGGATATGCGGCACTGTCCCTCCCGGAGGACCACTTGCACCTTCCCTCCGAATATTATTTTATGGAAATAAAATAATTTGAATCTGAATCTGAATCTGTATGGCTGTGTGTTTTGGGTGCTGGGGCAATGCCTTCTCTATACATAATTATGTATAGAGAAGGCATTGGCTTGGGTCTGGTGACTGGGTCACGACGGGTAGGGTCCCTCTAGGATGTTTAAGGAGGGACATACACACACACACACCTCCCCTCTCTCACTTTCCTCCTCCCTGGAGTACCTTACCTCCTCCTGCTCCTCCCCCCCCCCCCTACTCCTCCTCCTCTCCCACCCATTCCTCTACCTCCTACAACCCCCCTCCCTCTCTCCCATAACCACACACACTACTAAATATTATATTACTATCGGCATGTAAACTTCTCCACTGGTCATATTGCGCTAACTATCCCCTCAATAACCATTATTGTAATAAGAATTTGAACCATGTAACTCATCTTTGTAAAATATTTGTATTACTATAATTCCATTATAACTTCGGTAGTTGGTAATATTAGTCACATTATGTATGTGACTCTTGTATTCAGCTAACTATGACCTCAATAACCGTTGATGTAATGAAGAATGTGAAGTGTCCCTCATATGATTGTAATATATTTGTCGTACTATTATTGCATAATAATTTATGTAGTTCGAAATATTAGTCACATCATGTATGTAATAATTGTATTCAGCTAACTATGATCTCAATAACCATTGATGTAAGAAAAGATGAATGGTCTCCTCATATGATTGCACTAGTTTTGTAGTGCTATTATTTACCTGTCAATTAATAATTCCGTCACATTTTTTATTTTATTTTTTTTCCTCATGAGCACGTATATACAGCACATGTGGCAATCAAATGAGGAAACTATAATAACACCAGACGACGATACTGTTGTTACAGTAGAATAATGGCTCTTTGAGCAGTATGTATTGCCTTACCAGTGGTTGTCCCCTTATTATTATTATTATTTTATTATTATTATTGAAATACCACAGGAACGAACATTCCTGGGAGCGAAACTTCCACCCCCAACGAGATCCCTCTCTGTCTACCACCTCCCTCCACATATTACACGTCTCGTTAATCACAGTCTTCTAATATACAAATCACATTTCCTTACCCCCTGACATTCTTGAAATACCCACTAAGTATATTCAATTAGATACCAACCATGCAGACTATAATACGTTCGTTGTGTATGGGTACGAGGCGATCTCAAGACACCTTAGCTCCCAGTGCACAACGAACCGGATCATGATTATGTCCGCCTGTATTAAATTATGTATTATGTTGATTTATACCATTGCCTATTTTTGTAATAATTGTATTCAGCTAACTATGATCTCATTAACCATTGATGTAATGAAAATATGAATAGTCTCCTCATACGATTGCACTAGTTCTGTAGTGTTATTATTTACAACCTGTCAATTAATAATTCAGTCACTACAAGCTTTTTTTTTTTTTTTTTTCAGACCATGTGACAATTAAATGAGGAAACTATAATAACACATCTGAATAATGCCAACCTGACTTATAAACACAAATATGAATGTAACCAGACGACGATGCTGTTGTTTCAGTGGAATAATGGCTCTTTGAGCAAGTATGTATCGCCTTACTAGTGGTTGTCCCCTCACAGGATGGGGGGCGCTGCTCAATAAACTCGCCCCTCGGGGCAAAATCAAATCTCTCTCTCTCTCTCTCTCAAAGGTGCTGCATCTGCTAGCCACCTTACAACCATGCCGGTATCTTGGTGAGAGCTCCCTTGTTCACCATCTCGCACGCTAAGTTCATATGAAAAAATTATTAAACTTTATTTTTTTCAACCAAGCCCCGAACTTTCGAACCTTATAGCCAGAAATACTTTTAGCAATTAGACGGCCAAAGTTTGGAAAAACTTAGAGACTTAAGGTTCGGTGTTTAGGATGCCTGTTAAGCCTGGAGGGTGAGGTGCCTTGACGGAAGGAACGTAGGTGAAGCGAGGGCGAGATATAAGGTGAGAATAGGGCGACAGAAGGTGGAGAGAAGGTGAGAATAGGGGGAGAATAGGAGGAGAAAGTGAGCATAGTAGGAGAGACGATGAGAACAGGTGGAGAGATGGTGAGAATAGGGAGAGAAAAGATGAGAATAGGGGGAGAAGGTGAGCATAGTAGGAGAGACGATGAGAATAGGTGGAGAGATGGTGAGAATAGAAGAAGTAAAGGTGAGAATAGGTGGAGACACGATGATACTAGATGGAGAGACGGTGAGAATAGGGAGAGCAAAGGTGAGAAGTTAGGAATAGCAATGGCAATAGAATGAGAAGAGGTAAATGTATAGGCAGACAAATGAGAAGAGGTGAGAATAAAGGTAGAGAAAAGCTAAGAACGGGTAAAGGAAAGAAGAAAATAGGTAGATGAATTCTAAATAGGTAGATGAATTCTAAATAGGTAGATGAATTCTAAATAGGTAGATGAATTCTAAATAGGTAGATGAATTCTAAAAACATATAAATATAGAACTTAAGAGACTCAAGGTTCGGTGTTTAGGGTGCCGGTTAAGGGGAGATTTCCACTTGAGGGATTTTTTTCTGGACCCCTTTCTCCCTCATGTTTAGCCCCATTGTTTTTTATATTTTAAGACGCTCGCCCCCATTAGTTTGGTGATTTTAAGAACTTTCGCCCCATTTCTGTAAATTTTAAGAACTTTCGTGCCATTTAGGTGTCGATTTTTTCCTGGCGAGCGATAGCGAGCCTGTAAATTGAGAGAAACCGGCCTTTGGCCGGGACATTTTTCTACCGAAAAATGTACAAATTTATCTTGAAAGGGGGTCTAGGGGGTGTAATGTTAAGCTTGATGGAGTACTAGAGAAGAAACTAAATACCTCCCCTTAAGCCTGGTGCGTGAGGTGCCTTGACGGGGGAGATGTAGGTGAGGCGAGGGGGAGAAAAGGTGAGAATAGGGAGACAGAAGGTGAGAATAATTGGAGATAAGGTGGAAAGAGGGGGAGAGATGGTGGAAGGAGGGGGAGAGATGGTGAGAATAGGGGGAGGGGGAAAGACTGAGATGATAGGGAGATGAAAAGTGAGAAGATAGGAATAAATATAGTAATAGGATGAGAAGAGGTAATTAGTATATAGACAGAACAATGAGAGAGGTGAGCATAAGGGTAGAGAAAAGCTAAGCAAGGGTAAAGGAAAGGTGAAGTTAAGGGGAGGTTTTTAGTTTGGTCCCTAGATATCCTTCAAGCTTAAGATTACACTCCCTTGAGCCCCTTTCAAGATAAATTTGTACATTTTTCGGTAAAAAAAAATCCCGGCTGAAAGCCGGTTCCTCTTAAATTACAGGCTCGCTATCGCTCGCCAGGATAAAATCGACACCTACTGGAAATGGCACGAAAGGTCTTAAATTGACAGAAATGGGTTGAAAGTTCTTAAAATCGTCAAAATAATGGGGCAAACATCTTAAAATTAGAAAAACAATGGGGCTAAACATGAGGGAGAAAGGAGTCAAGAACAAAATCCCTCAAATGGAAATCTCCCCTTAAGTAGGTGAGTTATACAAAATATTAATATATACATAGATAGAATACAACTTAGACTCTGAAGGCTCGGTGTTTAGCCTGGAGAGTGAGAAAAGGTGAGAATAGGGGGAGAGAAGGTGAGAAGAGGTGGAGAGATGAGAATAGCTGGAGAGATGAGAATAGGTGGAGAGAAGGTGATAATAGGCGGAGAGAAGGTGAGAATAGGTGGAGAGAAGGTGATCATAGGTGGACAGAAGGTGAGAATAGGGGGAGAGAAAGTGAGAATAGGTGGAGAGAAGGTGAGAATAGGTGGAGAGAAGGTGAGAATAGGTGGAGAGAAGGTGAGAATAGGTGGAGAGAAGGTGATAATAGGTGGAGAGAAGGTGAGAATAGGTGGAGAGGTGAGAATAGGTGGGGAGAAGGCGAGAATAGGTGGAGAGAAGATGAGAATAGGGGGAGAGATGAGAATAGGTGGAAAGAAGGCGTAAATAGGAGGACAGAAGGTGAGAATAGGGGGAGAGAAGGTGATAATAGGTAGGGAGGTGAGAATAGGTGGGGAGAAGGTGAGAATAGTTGGGGAGAAGGTGAGAATAGGTGGAAAGAAGGTGAGAATAGGTGGAAAGAAGGCGAGAATAGGGGGATAAGGTGAGAATAGGGGAGAGGTGAGAATAGGTGGAAAGAAGGTGAGAATAGGTGGAAAGAAGGTGAGAATAGGTGGAGAGAAGATGAGAATAGGGGAAGAGAAGGTGAGAATAGGTGGACAGAAGGTGAGAATAGGTGGAAAGAAGGTGAGAATAGGTGGACAGAAGGCGAGAATAGGGGGAAAAGGTGAGAATAGGGGGAGAGGTGAGAATAGGTGGAAAGAAGGTGAGAATAGGTGGACAGAAGGCGAGAATAGGGGGAAAAGGTGAGAATAGGTGGAGAGGTGAGAATAGGGGAAGAGAAGGTGAGAATAGGTGGACAGGTGAGAATAAGGGGAGAGAAGGTGAGAATAGGTGGACAGGTGAGAATAAGGGGAGAGAAGGTGAGAATAGGTGGACAGAAGGTGAGAATAGGTGGACAGAAGGTGAGTATAGGTGGACATAGGGGGAGAGAAGGTGAGAATAGGTACAAAGGAGTACAAAGGAGTACAAAGGAAATCAAGCAACAACAGATCTAGTGACCCTTCTAGGTTGCTTGTCCTCCAAAACACTGAGGATCAAGTGTCCAAACAGTGGTTTAGAGTGGGTAAGGGAACATTGGAAAGGGAACTACTGCCCTGCCACTAACGTGGCAGGACTAGGAAGTTAGTAGGGGACATATGGGTTAGTAACTGAGGGGAGGATAAAGTTATTCATTTACAAACGCAGTCAGTCGCGGGTTTGATGCGAGATATTTGTCTAGGCGGAATTTAAATGAATCAACGGTGCTGCAGTCTATAACGTCTCGGGGAAGCCCATTCCACAAGTTGACAACTCGATTGAAGAAGAAATTCTTAGATTCGTGCGAGTTAAAAGATTTACCAATAATTTTGCAACCGTTTCCCCGCGTGTAATTAGATTGGTCGATAGTGAAGTACTTACTACAGTTCATATTGTCGATGCCTTTGATGATTTTGAACACTTGAATTAAGTCGCCTCTTAATCTGCGCTGGGTTAAAGGAAATAGATTTAATTCTCTAAGACGCTCTTCGTATGGTTTGTTCTTTAGGCTAGGTATAATTTTGGTAACTCTACGTTGAACTCGTTCTAGCTTGTTTATATCTTTTTGGTAATAAGGGCACCAGGATTGAACGCAGTATTCCAGAAGAGGGCGGACTAAGGAATTGTAAAGGGTTAGGATAACTTCTTTGGATTTATGCTCAAATGACCTGCCTATAAAGCCAATTATTTTGTTTGCCTTCTTAACAACTTCTGAACATTGTTGACTCGGTTTTAGGTTACTCGATATTGTTACTCCCAGATCAGTTTCTCTGTTTACATTCTTAAGCTGAGTGCCATTCATCGAATAGTTTGCTTTCTCATTTAGGTGGGGAGAAGGTGAGAATAGGTGGAAAGAAGGCGTAAATAGGTGGACAGAAGGTGGGAATAGGGGGAGCTAAGGTGAAAATAGGTGGAGAAACGGTGAGAATGAGCGGAGAGACGGTGAGATTATGAACAGAAAGGTGAAAATAGTTGGAGAGAATGTGAGGGTAGGGGGAGAGAAGGTGATAATAGGTGGAGAGAAATTGGGAATAGGTGGAGAGAATAATAATAAAGTTTATTTCCACCAATAGTGGTTATTCTTGTTACATTATTTACGATATATAAAACATTTATTGGAGAGTGTATGCCTAATACACGAACCCATTTTCGCAGTCAATATCTGAAGGTGACAATAGGTTGATATAGGTGACAATAGATGGAGAGAAGATAAGAACATATGGATAATGAACGGTTGAAAAGGGAAGAAGAAGGAGTGTTACGAATCAGGGAAAGAAAGGTGAGAATAAGAACATAACATGAGATCATTAGCGAATAAAAGGTAAACATAGGAAGTTAAACCGTGAAGAAATAGAGAATTGTGGGAGAGACAAATATTGATATATATATAATTATTTATCTAATTATACATTTAGTTTCCTCACTAGACCTCATTCAAAAAATACCCCCATGACCCCACTACGTTATCGATTTTTTCCTCCTAAATCGTACATCCTGAATGGCAAAAAAGGTCTTAAAATCGCCATACTAATGTCTTGAAATTTTAAAACTATTGGGGCTAAACATGAGGGATAAGGGGGTCCAGAAAACCCCCTATTAAAGCGTCGATAATTAGGATGCTTGTTAAAGTGTGAAGGGTGAGGTGTGTTGACAGGGTAACGTATAGGTCAGGTGAGAGAGAGAGAGAGAGAGTGAGGGGGGGGGGGGGGGAGAGGGAGTACTAAACATGTGGGAGAAAGTGGTTCAGAAATAAAACCTTAATAAACCCTCTATACTCTGACATGTTAGGCCGAATTTGAACAAAACCGTCAGCAGGAAGCTACTATAATAAACCGTAGGCGTGTGCGTAAACAGTTAACCGTCCTGGTGGTGTGGTGGTTGGATTTTGTTTTAAATCTGTGTGTGATAACCCAGGTTCGAATCCCGGTGGATCACATGTATGCTTTCATTAATTTCGTTGGAGGTACATCTCGAACGGGGTCCTTATTTGTATTAAACTTTTGTTTGTATTATTATTATTTTTGTTACACCTGGTATAGGCTTATCGAGAAAAGTACCCCCCCCCCCCCCCGTCTCTCTCTCTCTCTCTCTCTCTCTCTAATTAACCCAGGGAAAAAGAAAGCGGTAATTGGAAGATACGTTAAAAATACGGTGATCGGGTGGGGGGGGGGGAGGGGTACAGTATATGGTGAGAACATAGGGGACACAGGTAAATACAGTGAAGGTAGGTGAATATAGAAGTTAGCATAGGTGATGGAAAGGAGGATAGGTGAAATGAGTGATAGGAGAAGGCAGGTGATGATAGGTGAAGTAAAGTGATAATAGGTGAAGAAGAGTGATGATAGTGAAGGAATGTGATAGATGAAGACGAATGGTGATATGTGAAGAGTGATGATAAGTGAAGAAGAGTGGTGATAGGTGAAGAATAGTGATGATAGGTGAAGAATAGTGATGATAGGTGAAGAAGAGTGGTGATAGATGAAGAAGAGTGATGATAGGTGAAGAAGAATTATGATATGTGAAGAGTGATGATATGTGAAGAGTGGTGATAGGTGAAGAAGAGTGATGATAGGTGAAGAAGAGTGATGATAGGTGAAGAATAGTGATGATAGGTGAAGGAAAGTGATGATAGGTGAGAAAGAGTGATGATAGGTGAAGATGAGTGATGATAGAAGGCAGGTGATGATAGGTGAAGAAGAGTGATGATAGTGAAAAGAGGAAAAGGAGGAAAAAGTAGAAAAAGAGGAAACAGAACAACAACAACAACAACAACAACAAGAGATAGACAAGCGGTAATAAGGGTCTTGTAGGTTACCGAAGGAGGCAAACATCCTAGCATGAAGGATGATATCAAGGAGGAGGATGGATGCAAATGCTTATGCTAAATGCATACACTAACATATTTCACGAACACTTCTTTTCTAAGACTGCCGAATGAAAATGAGTGCTTGGCAACATTGTGTGTATATATATATATATATATATATATATATATATATATATATATATATATATATATATATATATATATATATATATATATATATATTGTTACGATCCAGGTTCTCAAAGACACAGGGCTCTTCAACATTGGACTAGATAATGGCAAAATGCAACAACGGTAACACTAGATCCAACCCCTGCCTTAAACACTGGAAAACAAAACACCATTACCGCCCTGAGTCGTGCCTGAACAACGAGGTATCCTATGACTCGGTAACTGGTGCACACACACTAGGCTGACGCTCGATGAAACAGCCTATTCTCAAACAGTAAAAGATTACTCGATTATGTTACACAAAGAAAAGATAGTTAATGTGATTAATTAACGTTACGGTAGATACTCAAATAACTGGCACTCCTGTATTAAAGAAAGTGCAATGCTAGTCCTGCAACATCAACTGGAAACTTCTGAAATAAGTCTGATGCTGGGAAGATGTTCGTAAAGAATCTTGAACAATTATAATGCAGAATACGGGTCACAATAAATGCTAGGACATATAGTAATAATAGGCAGGCGAATAATAAAGACTGCGCAAAGGTAGTAATGCTCGACAACTAAAGAAATGCTTCGTAACACAACGCAACAGCCTACTAGGGTTGTGCAACTCAACAACAACCTCGGCTCAAAAGTGAAGTGCATAATAATGCTGCATACATATAATAATGGGGCTTATCTCTAACCAGTGTCTGCTCAGTTAATAAAGTCTAGCTGGGGTATCAAGGCAGGGCAACAATGGGCGAGCATGCGGCTCGTAGCCTAACGTTGTCCGAAGGTGGTATAATGAAGATTACGTTATATGACGGGGATGCTCTCTTGATAAATCTAGGTCTCTAGTACCTAGTTCTATCCTGGCGATCCCTCAGAAGTCAACACAAAGAGGCAGCACTATGTTGTGAGGGATAGGCTATGGCCCTCTCACACCACAGCGCTGTGCTCGCAAAGTAAACCCACCCGAAGACAACTTAGGCTCCCACAGTACCTGTCGATGTCGTGCAGGGCTTAGCTAACACTGCACACATCGGAGACAACGACACAGTAACCTTACCCCTAGTCTAGCTTTAGATAACCAAGCAGAATCACTCAACACCTTGCCAGGGAGACATATACCGGTCTACAACCTTCCCGAGAGAGGACACATACGGAAAAGTCCGTCTCTCAAAACCTCAATAAAGCATAATACCTCCTTAATCCTAATACATGGAAATATCTGAGAGCTTCGCGTACAATACGACTGGTCGACGGTGAACGTCTATGCTGACACCAGAAGGGATGTTGAGTTTAATAAAGATTAGAGAATGAGAAAGGAGAAGTCGAGAGAGAGAAATAGTATGCAAAGTGGCGAGTATGGGGGACAGAATTGCAAAGGATGTAGGCGATACGCGTGTCAGGCAAGCTCTGAGCTGGTAAAGAACACGAGGCCGCGATGGGAAGGGACTAGTTGACCACCCGGCCGCCAACGCCGTCAGCGCCCAAGCGAGCCGCGTCATAGCTCACCCCGCTGCCAGGTGTACTCCCTCACCCTCTCTCGCTCGCCTCCCACACAAGCAACATTTATATTATAGCGAATATAAAATATAAGGCGCGGTCACAGACCAAAACAAAGACCATTTCTAGACTGTCTGTGGCAACACGACACTAATTACATAAAGCAGATCATTCTAGGACAACTGTAGCCCATCCCCCCATCCTGGCGAGCGCTAGCGAGCTGCAATGCCCCACGCAACCATTCTGCTAACGCCGGGAGGCGTCACAATATATATATATATATATATATGTGTGTGTGTGTGTGTGTGGTTGTATATAAGAGAGAAAGAATGAAAGTAGGATATTGCGTATCGATTATATTGCATACAGTAATCACCCCACCACCACTGTTACTCTTCCATATCTGGCCAGCGAAATTGATTGCCGCACATTATTTTTTCCTAATACTTAGTTTCAAAAATGGACACAAAATCCTAACAACGAGAGGGATAAAACTTGCAAATTGTTATGTCGCTTCGGAATAAAAAGAGCGCGCACACACACTGAGGAATTCCGCTTGATTATCCCGAGCCGACTCACACTTTGATACTGTAGAGAGAAAATATGCCGGCGGGACGACATCAAAGTCAGATCATTCAAAAAGATTCTTTCCCTCTGCGTATCTCTCTCTCTCTCTCTCTCTCTCTCTCTCTCTCTGACACTCTCTCTCTCTCTCTCTCTCTCTCTCTCTCTCTCTCTCTCTCTCTCTCTCTCTCTCTCTCTCTCTCTCTCTCTCTCTCTCTCTCTCTCTCTCTCTCTTAGGGCTTGTTTCCGACTGTGTGCATAGGGGTACATGCGTCTGGTGCTCACTCTCTCTCTCTCTATCATGGCATGTTTCCGACTGTGCGCATAGGTGTGGATTTGTGTGTGTGTGTGAATGTGTGTGTGGATCAGAATGGGGTGTACTACATGCTGCGAGTGTATGAATGTGAGAGAATGGGGTTGGTTTTGAGAGCGAGGTTATGCGTTTTCTTTTGTGCTTAGGGGTCAATGATCTTTCCATGTGTGAGAGAGAGAGAGAGAGAGAGAGAGAGAGAGAGAGAGAGAGAGAGAGAGAGAGAGAGAGAGAGAGAGAGAGAGAGAGAGAGAGAGAGAGAGAGAAAGAGGAAGGGGGTGATGAATCTGAGTATCTGAGTGACTTGGTAAGATAGAAGTATTGTACCTCATAAAAGAACATTAAACAGTCAATTATAACCATTACTTACAATAAGTTACCCAACGCCTATTATATACTAAGCAGTCTGCCCACAAATTTGGCAACGTTTTCGAAGCTCATAGTGCCATACCTTCGTCATTTCAACTTTTGCTAGAATAAATCTTTAAGTTGAGTTTCTTGGGGGGTTTTCTGGACCCCCTCTCCCTTGTGCATAGCCCCATTAGAATTTAGATTTTAAGACACTCGCCACGTTGGTTTGGCAATTTTAAGACCTTTCGCCTCGTTTCTTTGTCAATTTTAAGACCTTTCGCGCCATTAAGGTGTCATATTTTTCCTTGCGAGTGATAGCGAGCCAGTAATTTAAGAGGAATCTTTTGATATTGACAAATCTATAAGTTTATCTCTAGGGGGAGGCTTACGGTGTTATTTTATAAGTTTGATAGAGGTCTAGGGAATACACTAAAAAACCTTCCTTAATACACATTGGAAAAGCCATTAAAATTTATGTTTTTAGGCTATATTTAGCTCTGTTGAGGAGCATTCCATGGTAAAACGAAGGGAGGATGATTAACCAAGTAATAAAACAGGGCAGATATATATATATATATACCCGGTATATATATATATATATATATATATATATATATATATATATATATACCGGTATATACAGTATATAATATATAAACATATATATACATATATTTATTTGTTTTGTTTTTTCAATCATATTGATGCTTTATGTAGACAATTATATAAAGATTATGAAGGATCTTATGCAAACCAAAGGGGTTGAGTTGGTCTTCGTTTACACCCTGTTTCCTACAGATATTTCGTAAGTTAAAATATATTCGTTTAACATAAACAAAAAATGAGCACTGTAGAAATACATCATCATACTAAAATAGGTAGGTTGAATTTTTATAGATGGGAGTCGACTTGTGACCGATGGTAACCTGCATTTTGATGATCATGTAATTCATGACTGTCATGCTCCACCCAGCTCAAGGGCTGCCATTTGTATACAACACCTCATCCAAAATTACAACATACTAATTGAGATAGTTTATTTTACATTCCTGCGTGCTTGTTTCAAGGGCCATTATTATAGATATAAGGCCTAGTCGCTTTTACAAATCCTATATACATGTCTGTTTATATCTTAAGCGTAAAGTAAAGTCTAGTGTGCACATACTGCTTATCCGCTGTACACCTGTCTAGCGAAAATGAGACTGTGAGTATTAATCTCTGGTGTGAAATGACGGTATTTTGATGGCCTTGCGAACTTAATCGTAGCACATTATCTATTTGTTCATATTACAAGACAAAAATGTAATCACAAACGCTTGTGACCAGCTGTACCAAGTCTATCGTGAATGGTTTTATTCAAAGAAATACAAAAATATTACTTTGTGCCCGACAAATATATCCATTAGCCAACAGAAGCATATTGTGTCATAGGCTTCGCTTGAACTAACCTATTGCCATGGACTGGATTATTTAGGGGATTTTTCTCAATACATAAGAGGTATTCCAGTTCACATAGCTATTATCATAGAGGCTTAAGCAAATATGTTGGAATACAACTGTACACAAATTCAGTTTATCAATTAAGTCCCTTACACATTCTGTTTCCCCTTCCCTACCTTCCATTCCACCTTCCCTGTCTTCCGCCCATCTTTGGTTGTATTCGTCTTCATCCTTCTGTTCGTCTGTCCCTTCTGTTCAACTTCTCTTTTTGTTCCATTCCATACCTCTCCTCCTTCCTCCCTTCTTCCCTTCCAACTTCTCTCGCTCGTGCCCACCTACAATTTCTCCCTTCCATATTCCCTACCTCTCTTCCTTCTTGCCACCCTCTCTTCCATCTCTCCTCCTTCCTGCTCACCACCCTCCCTCTCTCCCTTCCATATTCCCTACCTCTCTTCCTTTTGTCCACCCTCTCTTCCATCTTCCTTCCTCCCTGCTCACCGTCCCTCTCTTCCTTCCATATTTATGCCCTACCTCTCTTACATCTTCCCCACCTCCCTTCCATTTCCCTCCCTCCTGCTCACCCTAGTTCTCTTCTTTCCATATTCCCTACCTCTCTTTCTTCTTTCGTTCCTCTCTTCCTTCCTACCTTCCTCTCTCCCATCTTCCCTACCTCCTGCTTACCCTCCCTCTCTCCCTTCCATATGCCCTCCCTCTCTTCCTTCTTTCGTTCCTCTCTTCCTTCCTACCTTCCTCTCTCCCATCTTCCCTCCCTCTCTCCCTTCCATATTCCCTACCTCTCTTCCTTATTTCCTTCCTCTCTTCCAACCTACCTCCGCCTCTCTCATCTATATTCCTTTTTGTTTGTTTACGTCTTACCTCCCTCTGATCCGGCTTCCCTCCTTCCCGACTAATGTAAAGTTCTTCAAATAGGTTGCAAGGATGAAAAAGCAACTTACTCTATGAATGGAAATCAACTCTAAAAAAACTTAAACATAAACCATTTAAACTCAACCAACGATGCACCGAAGCAGTTAAGAAAGTAAATTAATAATTGCTTTCATTGATAGGTCATTCGAATACAAATCCGAAGATGTTATTTGTTATTATCTCTTTAAATACTTCGTTGATACAGCTTTTGGGTCCAGATTATCAACATAAATATTGAAACCTTGAGATAAAACAGCTGAGAGTTACAAACAATAATTAGACAATGAGACAAGTTATATGAAGAATGTCTATATGAGATGGACCTTTTAAGTTCAGCAAAGCACAGGCCAAGTGGGGACCTGTTTCAAGTGTTTGAAATAATTGAACGTCTTAATAATGTGGAAGTCAACAAATACTTCACAATTGACCATTCAAATTACACTAGAGGAAATGGTTGTAAGATCATTAGAAAATCTTTGCACCTTACATGAGGCAAGACATACAAATTTAAAGGATGCGCACTGCCTAGTAATGTCACTGTGTGCCTAACTATAAAAAAACAAATAGTTAAGCACACAGTGATATTCCTAGGCAGTGCGCAGTGATTATTTTGTTTATAATCACACTTATAAAAGTCCCATCCGGGTGGATGAGACTCGCTAGCCTTGGTCGGCAACCCATCTTTTTTTTCTTTTTTTTTTTTTCTATGTGATTGAGGGAGGCAAAAGGCAGAATTGCCTATAGCGAGTACCTCCCCCATAGTTGAAAGAGTGACAGGGCCAAAATCAAGGGACGATCGAGCCAAAATGCCTGGACACACGGAGTTTGAAGCCATTTAATATAGGAAGAGGGAAAGACTGATTCTGTGAGAGAGTTCCAATGCTCAGCTGTTGAGTAGAAGAAAGTTTGAGAGTAACGTTTCACTCTTGGGTTAGAGAGTTGCACAGAGTAGGGGTGGGATTGAGTTGCAAGACTGGTACCACGTGCCCTACGTAAAGGAGGTGGTATGTACTGGGAAAGCTCTGAGGAACACTGATTATTATAGTAGCGATAGAATAGCGAGAGAGATGCAACATTGCGGCGGCGGAGAGAGAGAGATTGCAGAGAGTTGGTGAGTGGACGGGAGTTAATGATACGAAAGGCCTTCCTTTCAACTTTGTCTAGGAGAGCGGTGTGAGAGGAACCTCCCCACACATGTGAACAATACTCAATACAAGGACGCACTATGCCCCTGTACAGAGCAAGAAGCTGTGCTGGGGAAAAGAATCCCCCTAAGGCGGTTGACCACACCCAGCTTCTGGGAGGCTGACTTAGCAAGAATGGTAATATGGTCCTTCCAAATGAGAGCAGACGAAAAATAAACACCAAGAATATTGAGAAAAGATGAAGGGTTGATATTTGTATTGTTATCTAGGGGAGACAACCTTATACAAATCCGGGTGGATGGGACTCGTCAGCCTTGGTCGGCAACCTGTCTAGGGGATTAAACCTGATACAAATCGGTACTACTTACATAAGAGTGAAGCAGGTTAGTGGATGGACACCACTGTAAGAAAATAGTGCTAAAAAGATGCATAGAGGGCCTCGGGGTCGGACGGGTCCGAAATTGAGTGGTGAATCCTGTAAGTCCTTCACTAAACTGGCAGGGGTTGTCCCTCTTACAGGGGATAAGTCCACTTGGTGGCCTTCTTTGTATATTCACCCTCATTAAGGGGAGTAAGGATTCCGGCAATAAATAGATAGATAGATAGATAGATAGATAGATAGATAGATAGATAGATAGATAGATAGATAGATAGATAGATATAGATAGATAGATAGATAGATAGATAGATAGATAGATAGATAGATAGATAGTTGGTAGATAGATAGATAGATAGATAGTAGATAGATAGATAGATAGATAGATAGATAGATAGATAGATAGATAGATAGATAGATAGATAGATAGATAGATAGATAGATAGATAGATAGATAGATAGATAGATAGATAAATGTTTCGCTCTTAACCCCCAATTAACTGTATTAATCGGGGGAGGCTATTTTAATAGGCCCCATTATCTTGTGTTTTCCATTTTTTTCTAAGGGGCTAGGTAAAATTAGCTATAGGCTAAGCAGCTTAGTATAGATGTATTGATCTTTTCCTTTCCCCACTCTCTCTCTCTCTCTCTTTCACCTACCTTCTCTCCCTGCCACCTTCCCTCCCTCTGTTCATATTTCGTTCTCTCCATTTCTTCCCTCCTCCCTTCCATTAAATCTATAGCGCGCGCTCTCTCTCTCTCTCTCTCTCTCTAGATAGATAGATATATATATAGTTATGCTTGTATCTACCTATGCATCTCATCTATGTATTCATCTATAAATTTATCTATCCAATAAATTATATTGCAGGTTTTATTAATGGTAGTCAAGTCACAAGTACTGAGCTTAAGATGCAGTTATATGACAAACTATTAAATATTGTACACTAATTATAATTAGTTTACCTTTGTTTACGATAATCTTAATAATGATAAGGGCGTTATCAGTCCTAGAAATAAATGTATTTTCAGTCAAATAGTATTCTACAATACTTTTCTAATATTAATGTCCAAGACTATTCAATTATATCGGAGTTATTGTTTGAAGTGACTACGTTTAGAGTTAAGGTTTAATACTAGAAATATCAACTTCTTTGAAAATAATGTGGAAAAGGTTGTCATCAGTGTATAAGCAAACTATGTAAGACAAATGTTTACCGAGGAATCACAAAACTTGTAAGCTGGCTGGACTGTTTACGTTCATTCATTTACTAAATTGGCACTTATGTATTTGTCTTCAAAGATCTAAATTAAACCTTGTACGTCCTTTAGTAATGTCTTCTGTAAACTTATGACAATATATGCTTGTGATTAATGTGGTCAAACATTACAATAATGTATTATTACATTTTAAGCTATAAAATATATAACTATATTTTAAAGGGAGAAGGTCGCGTTTTCTCCCTCATGCTTAGTCCCTTTAGTTTTCAGATTCGAAGTAGTTTGGCCCATTATTTTGGCGATTTTAATACCTTTCACCCATTTTCATTATCAATATTAAGACCTTTCGTGCCATTTAGGTGTCGATTTTTTCCTGGCGAGCGATAGCGAACCTGTAATTTAAGAGGAATCGGCCTTCGGCCGGGACAATTTTTAAACGAATAATGTACATATTCTGTATATCTTCAACGGGGATCCTGTTTTTTTTTTTTTTTTTTTTTTAAGTTTGATAGAGGTCTAGGGAGGAAACTGTAAGCATAATAAATACATGAAAACAAAATTCGACCAAAAAATGAACCTTCCTCGCTTAATTAAGCATACACTATAATAACAATGATGCCATGGATTAATTGATGTTCAAAGCCATAACCCACCTTTGGGGTAATGTACTTAAGGGGAGATGGGTCGGTTTTCTGGTCCCCCTCGTTCTTTATGCTTAGCCCCATTATTTTTCAGATATTTAGACGTTCAGCCCAATAGTTTGGAGGTTTTAAGACCTTTCGCCCCATTTATTTGTCAATATTTAGACTTTTCCTAATAATGTAGGTGTCGATATTTTCCTGGCGAGCGATAGCTAACCTATAATTTAAGAAGAACCGGCCTTTGGCCAGGATATTTTCTACCGAAAAAAGTACAACTATATTTTGAAGGGGGATAATTGGGTTGTTATTTTAAGTGTGATGGAGGTCTAGGTAGGAAACAAGAAAAATAATAAATAGATTTTTAAAAATCTACCAAAAAATTAACCACAGTACCACAAATATATCTGACAATTAATTAATTTGACCTTATCTAATATGAATGATTTGTCCATCCATCTGGCTATCTATAGTATCTATCTATCGCTCTGTGTGTCTATTATTGATCTGTTTATCTGTCTCTTCATTAATCCATTGAAGATTCTGCTGCGTTTTGACACTTTATTCTGGCTATCATTAGACGATCTTATACAGCTTAGGAGGGATCTGTCGGAATTAATAGGTTAAATATATCTTGATTAACCCTCGAACTTCCATATAGCCTTGCTGATAATAAAATTGTCTAATAATAGCCTGACAACAGAAAATAAATGCGTCATCATAAGGATCTAGAATTTGGGCAACAGGGAGTCAAGGTAATTTCAAACACAGAATCAGGATGTGATGCAAAATTCATAATTGCTCTTTAGTGGGTTGAAATGTCAAATTAGCTTGGCGGACCTTCGAAACGAGACTAGACCAAATCCAAAGCATATATGGTTTGCAAATGTAAAAATATATACCAAACAGCTTCAATATAATGCATTGTGCCACTCTTACATAATTATATAGGATTCAAATGGCGTTTGGCTTAAGTGAGCCCACCTCGCTTTTTTTACCTTTCTCTCCCTATCTCTTTGGCTTGTATCCATTCGGCCCCATTCAGCCAACTGTTTTAAGACGTTTACCCCCATCCAGGTGTCAATATTGTCCTGGCGAGCGGTAGCGAGCCAGCATATATATATATTTTTGTTTTGACAGCAAGCTAAATTTGTACATTTTCGATAGAACATTTCTCCGGCGAAGCCGGATTTCTCCATACACTGTTGGCTGGCTATCGCTCGCCAGGAAGAAATTGACTCCTGGATGAGGATAAACGTCTTAGAACAGTTGGCTGAATGGGGCCGAATGGATACAAGCCAAAGAGAGATGATGAGAAAGAGAGAAAAAAAGCGAGGTGGGCCGCTTAAGCGAGGCATATACTGAATTTGATATAAGGAGATTGCGATTGGTCCTGTCGTAATCCCCCATAATTATATGTCCATACAATGAAGACAATGTGTGATTTTATGAATACACATTTTGAAATACACAAATATATTTTAAGGAGGGATGGGCCGGTTTTCTGGACCACTTTCTCTCTCATGTTTAGCCCCATTAGTTTTCAGATGTTAAGGTGCTTGCCCTATTAGTTAGTCGATTTTAAGACATTTCGCCCCATTTCGTCATCACTATTTAGACCTTTCGTGCTATTTAGGTGTCGATTGTTTCCCTGGCGAACGATAGTGAGCCTGTAATGTCGGAAGAATCGGCCTTTGGCCGGGACATTGTCCTATCGAAAAATGTACAAATTAATCTAGAAGGGGGATCTAATGGATGTTTTTTTAAAGTTTGTGGAGGTCTAGGGAGGAAACTAGAAATATAATAAATACATGCAAAAATCGCCCAAAAAGTGAACCGTCCCCCCTTAAACCCCATTTTATAATTTGTCCAAACTACAACCACTGTAGTGGAAACTGTCGGTAATGTCATCAAAGGGTCGCTCTAACCCGCAGTTAATCAGGCAGGCTTGGAATAATCCCTTTTAATACGACGACCTCATTTCTCATGTGTCTAGCTCATTTCAAACGATTACATTACAGTGTGATCGTTCTGATGGTCGTTCTGTAATGGATGCAAACTTTTACCATTTTTAATTGATTCTTCTTAAGTGTAGTATCTTTCTGGGGGGACATTATTATAACTTCGCTATCGAAATTATCAACTTTGTCATCATTAATCTGAGGGTAATATTGTCGACAAAGTTTAGCTAATTATACATCTATTTCGATTTTGTTTAAGAATACAGTACATCAATGCCTGGTTATTTCTAATCGTCACGGACATAAAGACTGCCATCACGTCTTGTTATCGAAAGCCTACTTAGTTACATTATTCACTCTTTTATTTGTGAACACTATTAACCCTTTGAGTAGCAGCGACGTGTGTTATATTATTGTCTAGCTATATTTAGGCGATATTATGCAGCTTAAGAATTATCTGTGGTAGTTAATTAGGTTGTTTGAGATAGTTTGAAGCCTTATTATTGCTAGAGGTCCTTCCTAAGCTTAATTAAATTGTCTAATAATTGCCAGAATATAATGAAAAAGATGTCGCCGGTACTGTACGGGTTAATAATGTTCTACATGACTATTTGTTTACCTTATTTTAAGATATCAGACCCCTTGTATTCTTTGCAATATATCTGATTTTAATAATACTGTAATGCTCAGTATTTTATACGGATAATTACTAATGTTTGAGCATGTAATGAACCATATTGATGCAGTGGTCTTCGTTTTTGGATTTGAAGTATATTCAACAGGTAAGTTGATATATCGCCGACAAGGAGGAAACACATTGACCTTCTAGATCACACACCTATTGTTGCCCCCCCCCCCCCCTCCCGCCCTTTTCCTCATATTCCCAGAGAAATATGCCCTTCAACCATTGTTCAGTCGGTTTGTCTTACAGATAAACCAATCTTGGCTCACACTGTTTGTATGGCACTGTGTGTTTACTTTTCGGAAGTTGAAAGACAACCACATCTGCTTGATCTTTGGACAATAACCAAAAGAATTCCAAGTGTCTGTATGCCACAAAACAAATATATCGCCTGGTTTGGACAGCTAAACTTAACAAATTGCAATCAATATAGACAGTTTACACATATCTCACCTGAATATATGTTAATGCAAAATGTAATACCCTTCAAAACTACAAATTTACTAGTTAAGTAAATTACTGACGTTGGTGAACTTTCATTGTTAATGCAGTTAGAGATATCTGTATTTTGAATTGGATAGAAAGTGATAACAAGGTCATTTTAAGATGTATTTATGTAAGTGTAATGGGTAGGGGGGGAGAGTTAAGAGGTTAGTTTGCTCACTAGACCTCCATCAAATATTTAAAAAAAAAGAAAAAAAAAAAATCTTCGAGATAAATGTCTACGTTTTTTGGTAGCAAATTTCGCCCGCCAGAACAGAACCGACACCAAAATAGCACGAACGGTCTAAATATTGACAACACAATTGAGTGAAAGGTCTTAAAATCACCAAACTAATGGGGAGAACGCTTTAAAATATAAAACCAAAACGGGGCTAAACATGAGGGAAAAGAAGGTCCAGAAAACACCCAAACCTGCTCATAATATGTATTCTTAAACCCATTTCACCAGCAGTCTACCGGTTTACATTATACGTGTTGTCTTCCTCAGTGACCTACGAAAACATAGGAGGCTACAGTTGATGTTTGTTGTTCAAGACTTGAGGGGAGACGGGCTCATTTATTTGCTCTTTTATGTATTTTGTTATTATTTTATTAGTTTCCTCCTTAGACCTCCATCAAGCTTAACAAAAGCACCCGCCCAAGACCCTCCTTCAGAGAAATCTTTCCATTTTTCGATAGAAAAATGTCCCAACCGAAGGCCGGTTTCCCTTAAATTACAGGCTCGCTATCGCTCGCCAGGAAACAATCGACACAAATTAATATTGACAAAGAAATGGGGCGAAAGGTCTTAACATTGCCAAAGTAATGGGCCGAACGTCATATAATCTGAAAACATAAGGCTAAACACGAGGGAGAAGGGGGTCCAGAAAACGACCCTTCTCCCCTTAATTTAGTCACCCCAATCCGCTTTTAATCCCCGGTGTCCAGCATCCCCTCGGTTTAATCCCCGGTGTCCAGCATCCCCTCGGTTTAATCCCCGGTGTCCAGCATCCCCTCGGTTTAATCCCCGGTGTCCAGCATCCCCTCGGTTTAATCCCCGGTGTCCAGCATCCCCTCGGTTTAATCCCCGGTGTCCAGCATCCCCTCGGTTTAATCCCCGGTGTCCAGCATCCCCTCGGTTTAATCCCCGGTGTCCAGCATCCCCTCGGTTTAATCCCCGGTGTCCAGCATCCCCTCGGTTTAATCCCCGGTGTCCAGCATCCCCTCGGTTTAATCCCCGGTGTCCAGCATCCCCTCGGTTTAATCCCCGGTGTCCAGCATCCCCTCGGTTTAATCCCCGGTGTCCAGCATCCCCTCGGTTTAATCCCCGGTGTCCAGCATCCCCTCGGTTTAATCCCCGGTGTCCAGCATCCCCTCGGTTTAGATCTCACTCCGCAAACAACAAAATATTAAGGGGAGATGGGTCGTATTTCTAGACCCCCTTCTCTCTCAACTAATCCATCTGTCCTCTACTAACTTCCTAATCCTGCCACGGACATTAGTTCCAGGCCAGTAATTCCCTTTCCAATGTTCCCTTACCCACTCTAAACCACTGTTTGGACACTTGATCCTCAGTGTTCTGGAGGACAAGCAACCTAGAAGAGTCACTAGATCTGTTGTTGCTTGATTTCCTGTGTACTCCTTTGTACTCCTTTATGTTTAACCCCATTCGTTTTCAGATTTTAAGACGTTTGCCCCATTAGTTTGTCGATTTTAAGACCTTTCTCCCCATTTGTTTGTCAATATTAAGACCGTTCGTGCTATTTAGGTGTCGATTTTTTTTTCTGGCGAGTGAGCCTATAATGTTGGAAAAACTGGCCTTCGGCTGGTAAATTTTTCTACCGAAAAAAGTACAAATTAATCTAGAAGGGGGATCTAATGGATGTGTTTTTAAGCTTGATGGAGGTCTAGGGAGCAAACTAAACAAATATTAAATAGATACATAAATGATCAAATATATAAATACGCCCATAGCCCATTAATCCTGTTTCCAGCATACCCCCACTTTAGATCTCACTACGCAAAAAAAAACATTAATTTAGGAATAACCTTGCTATTTTATTTCCTAATGTATTTTGTTGTGGAGTAATAGAAATATGGTGAATGGAAGTGTGGTGTATGATAGTGTGGTGTATGATATCACCACCCCGAAGACCATCACCACCACCTCAATCACCACTCAACTAACATCACCACCACCACTATCACCACCCAAACCACCATCACCACCACCACTATCACCACCCTAACCACCATCACCACCACCACTATAAACCACCACTATCACCATCACCACCACCACCCCAACCAACATCACCACCACCACTATCACCACCCCAACCAACATCACCACCACCACTATCACCACCCCAACCAACATCACCACCACCATTATCACCACCCCAACCAACATCACCACCACCCCTATCACCACCCCAACCAACATCACCACCACCCCAACCAACATCACCACCACCACTATCACCACCCCAACCACCATCACCACCACCACAATTCCTTAGTTCGCCCTCTTCTGGAATACTGCGTTCAATCTTGGTGCCCTTATTACCAACAAGATATAGACAAGATAGAACAAGTGCAATGTAGAGTTACCAAAATGATCCCTAGCCTAAAGAACAAACCATACGAGAAGCGTCTCAGAGAATTAAATCTATTTCCATTAACCCAGCGCAGATTAAGAGGCGACTTAATTAAAGTGTTCAAAATCATCAAAGGCATCGACAATATGAACTGTAGTAAATACTTCACTATCGACCAATCTAATTACACGCGGGGAAACGGTTGCAAAATTATTGGTAAATCTTTTAACTTACACGAATCTAAGAATTTCTTTTCAATCGAGTTGTCAACTTGTGGAATGGGCTTCCGCGAGACGTTATACACTGTAGCACCGTTGATTCCTTTAAACTTCGCCTAGAAAAATATCTTGCATCAAACCCGCGACTGACTGCGTTTGTAAATTAATAACTTTATTTTATTCCCCCCTCAAATTCATCAACGATTATTGCGTGTATATATATATATATATAATACTAAGACGTTACTCTTAGTTTCCCAGATATACGAAAGATCACTACTGTGTTATGTTACTAACCTATCTGTCCAGTACTAACTTCCTTATCCTGCCACGGACATTAGTTCCAGGGCAGTAGTTCCCTTTCCAATGTTCCCTCACCCACTCTAAACCACTGTTTGGACACTTGATCTTCAGTGTTTTGGAGGACAAGCAACCTAGAAGGGTCACTAGATCTGTTGTTGCTTGATTTCCTTTGTAATCCTTTGTACTCCTTTGTTCTATCACCACCCCAACCAACGTCACCACCACCACTATCACCACCCCAACCAACATCACCACTATCACCACCCCAACCAACATCACCACCACCACTATTACCACCCCGACAATAATCACCACCCCAACCACTATCACCACCCCGACCACCATCACCACCACCTCAACCGCCATCACCACCACCACTATCACCACCCTGAACACCATCACCACCACCCCGACCACCATGACCAACACCCAACCACCATTATCACCACCACTATTACCACCCCGACCATAATCACCACCACCATTATCACCACCCCAACCACCATCACCACCACCTCAACCGCCATCACCACTACCACTATCACCACCCCGACCACCATCACCACCACCAGTATCACCACCCCAACCACCATCACCACCATCATCACCACCACTATCACCACCCCAACCAACATTACCACCACCACCATCACCACTATCACCCTTTCCCCCCGCTCTTCTGCCCTAGCAACTGGTCGGATCTATATGGTTGTCTTTGTACCTGTCACCTCAAAAGCGAGATTTTTGCCGCTAATTAAAACCTCCTTTGGGATTTCCTTAATCAGACTCTACTTTCTTCGTCTCACAGATCATTCAGGAAGTAGAGATTGGACTACTTTCTACATATTGTACATTTTGTCACTACAGACAATTGCAACAGTGAATATTAAGCGTCAATATAAACAAATATTCCACCTTTATACTTAGCATGACTACTGTGAGTAAATTGTAAAGATGAAGAGTTAAAAAATATTACAAATTAACTAATATACAGTATTTGATATGAGCTTGGGTTCCTCAAATGGAAACAAGGACATAAGTTGTCCAATTGCAGTAATCTAAAGACATGATTTTCACCTGCCATCAAAGGTCTGTGAAGCCTTAAATATTTAACCCATCAGCCACACCAGCGGTACTCTGGTCGTTACCAACCAAAAAACCAGAATAAAATGGACATTTGTATAGTTTTGTATTTGGTTTAACGAAATATGTTCCAATATAATTCAACTTTATTTCCGCTTTAGTAAAACAAATACCAACATTTTCATGCGTTGTAGAGCTCACTTGTTCCTATTATCCACTCGTCTCTCTCTATAATATATTTATTAATCATTGTATTGGTTTCATTAAAATCACTAAAAACTACTATTATTAAATTTAACACGAATACTAG
This sequence comes from Paralithodes platypus, assembly GCA_032716605.1. Lineage (NCBI taxonomy): Eukaryota > Metazoa > Arthropoda > Malacostraca > Decapoda > Lithodidae > Paralithodes > Paralithodes platypus. Next base: position 129,837,444 of record CM064487.1, read on the forward strand.
GCAATTAGCTAATACCTGGAAGGTAAGAATACGTGAAATAAATAAATTAGAGGAATATAGCATTTGAGGTAATTTTTGAGTAAAAAGGATATTATTCATTGAATATTATTTCTTAAGAAATAATATGAAAGGGGGGTAGTGGGTATGAGAACAAGTAATCTGTTTAAGATGTTTTAGTTACAACAAATGAGATAATAGTCATGGACACATAATATATTCCGTAGATACAGATGAATCAGAAACTATCCAGAGTAAAATAACAGGACAATGGTGTGCAGGGAATTTTATATACTAAAATATAAGAATGGACGGTATCCACATGTTTGTTTAGGAGACGTTACGTGAGGGATTTCTCCGGTAATTTTCAATCGGCAATTAATGTTTTCTGGCAATAAATCGTGTTCTTTTCCATTGGCATTGGAAACAAGGTTGAATTATAAATAATTATTGAGATGATCCCTATACAACTTGAATTAAGAAGTAAATACTAATCTATAATAATTACAAGTAGGTATATTCTATTGCCCTTTACAATAGATTAGTTTTGTATTTAAAGTCAAGACAATGTGCTACTATCAATCCTCTCCATATTATTTCTTAAATACTTAGGAACATATTGTATTGCTTACAACTCTCGTCACAGCTAAGTATTAGATTGAGGGAAAATTATATGTGTTACATATGTGTAGTGAGGAAAATGCATTATGAAAAGCAAGTTACACCTTACCTTAAAACTAAAAGTGCATAACCAATCTGTTCTCCCTGTAATAACTAATTTTACGAATACAAAACTTCGAGTATTGCAAAGTGTTTAGACGGCAAATTTATGAATGTCCAAAGATGAATAGAGAGGATAATTGTTTAAGGCATAATTTGGATAGACTAGAAGAGAGTCATTTGGATAAGAGTAGAGATAAAATCAGAAGATACTCTCGTTACTATACAAAAACAAATTGTCTTAGGCTGGTTATATTGTATATCTTGATAAGATGACAATAGATGGACTACTAGAGCAAAAGAATAGGAACGTAGTGATGGAATTAGAAAAAGAGGTAGACTTGAACCAGATGAAGGGTTGATATCCGAACGTTATTGGGATTATGGTAAACAATATATATATATACCATACAAAACACGTCAGTTTCAGTTCATAGTGAGCCCTCTTCAGGTGCCAATATGATAAACACAAACAATTAAAGGAAACTGTTTAATCAACGCTGTATTATATCAGCGAAACCCTAACACAATTTCTCCCTAATTTCCTGACAAATTACGTAAAGCCTTTCATAACAAAACGATCTGAAATGGGTCATGCCTCTGCATTAAAATATTAATTGGAGTTCTATTTACACTGGATCCCCACACCATATTTGTTACTGTAACTCATGTGTATATAGACAGCCAAGGATAACGATGCCACGGTTAGCATTTATCTGTTTGTCTAACACTTTATCACACACACACACACACACACACACACACACACACACACACACACACACACACACACACACACACACACACACATACACACACACACTTATATTGTCAATATTATGCATGGGAGTAAATATGTCAGAATGAGCGTAACGTATATTACAGTATACCACGCATATGATCAAGTAACTGTTTTATAGGAAACTATTATCTGTAGTCACTTACACTATTTTACATCCAAACAAACAATCACTAAGAGGAAAGGATTTTCTGTGTGCTACTATGCTGTACATGTATGCACAATCTGAAATGCATGAAACCGTGTTCTCTATTATTATTAAACAAAACTATATCCCTACTTATTATTACCTCTGCTTCAAACGGTAAGTATAGACCTGAGTAGATTATTTTTGTTCTGTTAGTCCTTGTTCTCTTTATGTGTCTGTTTGATATTGTTCATGTTGTTCGCCATTAGGTTACACAGTTAAAAATAACTGAGGGTCTCATATTGGTATCCATGTATCCCGTTTCCTTTTCTCAGGGACGAGATTTGGGGAGGTTCTTCAATCGTGTGCTTGTAATTATATGTTCTCTCCACCAACCAACTTTACTCCTAAACTCGATTAATGAAATTAACAAACACGTTTGGCAGCCCGGGGATTCGAACCCAGGACGCTCACACCGAAAATCAACACACTTATGCATTGCGCCACGAAGACAGTTAAACTTAAAACTTTAAAACTGAAAAGCAAATAAAAATGAAAAACAGTGCATCAAGAAACGGCTGTATGTGTGATTACAAATGATGAAAATAAAACACTACGGCAGTAAGTAGAACGATATAAAAAAAAAAAAAAAAAAATCAAGCTATATTTTCATTCTATCAATGTTGGTAGGTTAGGTAGGTGAGGTAAGAAGCCCCAGGTGGAGGTGTAGAGGCCAGGTTAATTAGTTCCCGGAGGCCCAGCAGTCATCGTTTATAGGGAGAGTATGTACTACCTTAGCTTTTTCATTTTTTTACGAACGCCATGTTGTTTACCTTGGTCTCGTAAGGGGAGATGGGTCGTTTTTCTTGTCCATTTTCTGCCTTATGTTTAGCCCCATTAGTTTTCAGATTTTAAAACGTTCGCCCCATTAGTTTGTCGATTTTTAAACCTTTCGTCCCGTTTATATATCAATATCAAAACCTTTCGTGCCATTTATGTGTCGATTTTTTCCTAGCGAGCGATAGCGAACCTGTAATTTTAGGAAAAACCGGCCTTTGGCCAGGACATTTTTCTATGGGAAAATGTACAAATTTATGTTCAATGGGGGTTTAGGATGCATGTTTTTAGCTTGATGAAGGTCTAGTGAGGAAACTAAATAATAAATTAATATATAAATCAATACACCCTCAAAAATATCCACTGTCCCCATAATACGGTTTGTTGGCGTTTCCCGGGGTGCCATTGTCTCCATAATACGGTTTGTTGGCGTTTCCGGGGTGCCATCGCTTTGACATGTAATACAATTCAAACGGTATCCTGGTCTACAATTCTCAAGTACTATATATCATTTTAGCCGCCCCCATGCAATCTTGGAAATATATGATCGAAGGAAAGTTATATTTAAGGGGGGAAGGGCGTATTTATTTGATCATTTATGTATATTTTTATTTTGTTTTTATTATGTTTTTAGTTTCCTCTGTAGACCTCCATCAACCTTAAAAACAGCCGCACAATATATATGTGTACACAAGATATATGTGTACACAAGATATATGTGCACACAAGATATATGTGTACACAAGATATATGTATACACAAGATATATGTGTACACAAGATATATGTGTACACAAGATATATGTGTACACAAGATATATGTGTACACAAGATATATGTGTACACAAGATATATGTGTACACAAGATATATGTGTACACAAGATATATGTGTACACAAGATATATGTACACAAGATATATGTGTACACAAGATATATGTGTACACAAGATATATGTGTACACAAGATATATGTGTACACAAGATATATGTGTACATTTTTCGATGGAAAAATGTCCCAGCCGAAGGCCTGTTCCTCTAAATTTATAGGTTCGCTTTCGCTCGCCAGGACAAAATCGACACCTACATGAGATGAAAAGTCTTAATATTGACAAACAAATGGTGCGAAAGGTTGTATAATCGCCAAACTAATGTGCCAAATGTTTAATAATATGAAAACTAATGGGGCTAAGCATGAGGAAGAAGGGGGACCAGAAAAACTATCCATCTCCCCTTAAATTACTTTAGAGACTAAGCTAAACAGAATGATCTGATGGTAACTAACAACATTACGAATATAATCATCATAAGACCGAACGTTACCGAGTGCCAATGATTGAAATGTATGACGGATTATAAGACAAAGTAGGCATCATGATGATCGGGGTAATTCTCGGTGCAAATAGGCCCATTTCAGACTCCCGAAATGTATTTTTTAAGTTAATATATATAAGGATAAATTCGATATCCGTGAAAGGTTCGAAAATATTTGTTAGCAGTATTTGTCATATTGTGTACGTCATTAAGGGAGCCCACCTCGCTTTTTTCTCTTTCTTTCCCTTTCTCTTTGGCTTATATCCATTCGGCCCCATTCAGACTGCTGTTTTAAGAAGCTTACCCCCATCCAGGTGTCAATATTTTCCTGGCGAGCGGTAGCGAGCCAGCATGTAGATATATTTGTTTTGACAGCAATCTAAATTTGTAAATTTTTCGATAGACAAAGGTCTCCAGCGAAATCGGATTTCTCAATACAATGCTGGCTCGCTATCGCTCGCCAGGAAGAAATCGACACTTGGATGGGGATAAACGTCGTAAAACAGTTGGCTGAATGGGGCCGAATGGATACAAGTCAGGGAAAGAGAGAAAAGGAGAGAAAGATAAAAAAAAACGGTGACCCCCCTTAAGTATTGTTATTGGGTAAGGTATATTAACCCCTTGAGGATCTAAGACTAATATTTACTGTTAATGTTGCTTATCATTAGACGTTGTTACGCAATTAAGGAAAGATATCTACGAACCAAAGGGGTAATTACTACCTCAATTAATATTTAGCTCTAAAGGGTTTACACAAACTTAATATAATCGGTTAATGATAGCCCGGATAAACTATCACAATTGTCAAAGAATATATCCTTTTAGGATACTATTAGGCATTTTTTTTTTTTTTTTTTTCTAACTATCATTAGACGATTATATTTAGATTAGGACAAATGAAGCCATGCAACACGTATCTTCTGATCTAACTACTATTTCCAATTGGGGCAGAGAAATCCTTGTTGCCTTTAATGCTTCCAAAACCCAATTGTTTCATCTTACTACCCGTCCGGAACTCTCAGAGGAATATCCCTTATACTTCAACAATACAAAAATCAATCCTTCATCTTTTGTCTCGCTCACTCACATAGACCAAAAAAAAAAAAATGTGGAAGTCAGAGGGTTACCGGTAATGAAGATAATCTTTACCCATATAATTCCCATCTATCCTTCCTAAACTGTATAAAGTCGTCTAATAATAGCCAGAATAAACTGTAAAAATGCATCATAACCTTCAAAGGGTTAAGCTTAAAAATACTTGTACTTTTGCTATTACGTCCAGTATCGCTCTGCCTAAGAGCGGCCATTTGCAGATACGACCAAAAATTAAATTGGTGTCATTGACTGAAATTAAATATAATAAAGCATTTATTTAGTTGGCCGAGATTGCAATTGCATAAAAATATATATATATATATATATAGTTATTCTTTGTAATCATCTTAATCCGAAAGCCTCTTATTAAATCTTTAACTATCTGGTCACGTATATTGTATTATATTCTTGATATGCTTTATCGAATTTATTCAGCTGAGGAACGACTTTTATGAATCCAATAACACTTAACCATGAATGGTGCACCTGTGATATGGGCTTCATTTTCCCTGCAGAGCTAGATTGAAAAGGTCTCCACGTCATATCCTGGCGTGTTATATATAGACAGTTATGGTGAGATAGATATCTAAAATATCGACGTCTAGGATGAGTCGATTGAACACATGCTCGGCCAAATATATTTTTCTTACCTCACCTAACCTAATCTAACCTCCTCCCCGCGGCTAACCTCGCTGAACCTATTTATCTTAACTCACCTAGCCGAACCTAACCTTATCCCATTCAACAGACATCTCATATGAGGCCGACTTTCTTAAGAGGGAATGGGCTTGTTTTTCTGGCCTCCTTCTCCTTCATGTATAGCCCCGTTGGGGTTTAGATTTTAAGACGTTCGGCTCATTAGTTTGGCGATTATAAGACCTTTCGTCCCATTTCGTTGTCAATTTTAAGACCTAATGTGCCATTTAGTTATAGATTTTTTTCCTGGCGAGCATTAGCGAGCCTGTAATTATATAAGGAACCGGCTTTCGGCCGGGATATTTTTCTTCAGAAAAATGTACAAATTAACCTTGAGGGGAGGTCTAGGGGGTGTTTTTCTAAGTTTGAGGGATGTCTAGCAAGGAAACTAGAAATAAATGAATAAATTAATCAATAGGCCAAAAAAGCAGCCACTGTTCCCTTAATCCGACTTCTTAGAGAGGCCGAGCTCTCGTGATAGCGGTGGGCTGGCAGTAATATATTGTGAGGGTGTGATGACGGGGGTAGAGGCCTAGGGGGAGATCAAAGGTTAGGGAGGAGTATGGAATTAACTGGGGGAGGAAGGTGCTAATGAGGGATTGGGAGTGGAGGGGAAAGACGGGAGATTAATGTAATATTTATGGTATATAGTGTTGAATTATTGATGATGACGGTCTTGATAGTGTGGTATTAACCATCTGGAAATAAGTATCCATAATATAGTCAAAATTATGTCATATGTTCTTGGTTTTGATTGGCAATGTCATCGAGAAATAAGTATATACAGTATATACCAAAAGATACTTGTTTTAGCTACACAAACCACGTCCATTTAAGGGGAGGTTTTTAGTTGATTCCCCAGACTTCCATCAAGCTTAAAATTACTCCCCCTTGACCACCTTTCAAGATAAATTTGTACATTTTTCGGTAGAAAAGCCCGGCCGAAGGCCGGTTCCCCTTAAATTACAGGCTCGCTATCGCTCGCCAGGAAAAAATAGACACCTAAATGGCACGAATGGTCTTAAAATTGACAGAAATGGAGCGAGGGTTCTTAAAATCGCCAAACTAATGGGGCAAGCGTCTTTAAATCTCACAAGCAATGGGGCTAAACATGAGGGAGAAAGAGGTTCAGAAAAAAATCCACCAGGTGGAAATCACCCCTTAATGTACACCGTGACTCCATCAGATCTAAACAACAACAACAACACACCATCCTTCCCAAACAACAACAACACACCATCCTTCCCAAACAACAACAACACAGCATCCTTCCCAAACAACAACAACACACCACCCTTCCCAAACAACAACAACACACCATCCTTCCCAAACAACAACAACACACCATCCTTCCCAAACAACAACACACCACCCTTCCCAAACAACAACAACACACCATCCTTCCCAAACAACAACACACCATCCTTCCCAAACAACAACAACACACCATCCTTCCCAAACAACAACAACACACCACCCTTCCCAAACAACAACAACACATCATCCTTCCCAAACAACAACAACACACCATCCTTCCCAAACAACAACAACACACCATCCTTCCCAAACAACAACAACACACCACCCTTCCCAAACAACAACAACACACCATCCTTCCCAAACAACAACAACACACCATCCTTCCCAAACAACAACAACACACCATCCTTCCCAAACAACAACAACACACCATCCTTCCCAAACAACAACAACACACCATCCTTCCCAAACAACAACAACACACCATCCTTCCCAAACAACAACAACACACCATCCTTCCCAAACAACAACAACACACCATCCTTCCCAAACAACAACAACAACACACCATCCTTCCCAAACAACAACTACACACCATCCTTCCCAAACAACAACAACACACCATCCTTCCCAAACAACAACAACACACCATCCTTCCCAAACAACAACACACCATCCTTCCCAAACAACAACAACACACCATCCTTCCCAAACAACAACAACACACCATCCTTCCCAAACAACAACAACACACCATCCTTCCCAAACAACAACAACACACCATTCCCAAACAACAACACACCATCCTTCCCAAACAACAACAACACACCATCCTTCCCAAACAACAACAACACACCATCCTTCCCAAACAACAACAACACACCATCCTCCCAAACAACAACAACACACCATCCTTCCCAAACAACAACAACACACCATCCTTCCCAAACAACAACAACACACCATCCTTCCCAAACAACAACAACACACCATCCTTCTCAAACAACAACAACACACCATCCTTCCCAAACAACAACAACACACCATCCTTCCCAAACAACAACAACACAGCATCCTTCCCAAACAACAACACACCATCCTTCCCAAACAACAAACAAGACACCATCCTTCCCAAACAACAACACACCATCCTTCCCAAACAACAACAACACACCATCCTTCCCAAACAACAACAACACACCATCCTTCCCAAACAACAACAACACACCATCCTTCCCAAACAACAACAACACACCATCCTTCCCAAACAACAACAACACACCATCCTTCCCAAACAACAACAACACACCATCCTTCCCAAACAACAACAACACACCATCCTTCCCAAACAACAACAACACACCATCCTTCCCAAACAACAACAACATACCATCCTTCTCAAACAACAACAACACACCATCCTTCCCAAACAACAACAACACACCATCCTTCCCAAACAACAACAACACAGCATCCTTCCCAAACAACAACAACACACCATCCTTCCCAAACAACAACAACACACCATCCTTCCCAAACAACAACACACCATCCTTCCCAAACAACAACAACACACCATCCTTCCCAAACAACAACAACACACCATCCTTCCCAAACAACAACAACACACATCCTTCCCAAACAACAACAACACACCATCCTTCCCAAACAACAACAACACACCATCCTTCCCAAACAACAACAACACACCATCCTTCCCAAACAACAACAACACACCATCCTTCCCAAACAACAACAACACACCATCCTTCCCAAACAACAACAACACACCATCCTTCCCAAACACGTATACCCTTCATCTGATGTGTACATTATGCCTGTGTTTAGGGGGCACACGGTTAGTTCGCCTCCATATTTAACCCCTTCTGTACCGGCGACGTTCTTTTCACTTTATTTGTATTGCTATTGGACGATTTTATTCAGCTTAAGAAGGACGTCTACCCATAAAAAAGCTACCGGCTATCTCAATTAATCCGTTTAGCTACCATATATCCTTCCTAAGCTAAATATAATCGTCTAAATGTAGCTGAAATCAAATATTAAATACGTCATCGGTACACAAGGGGTTAAAGAAGTTGATACCTATGCCCATAAATGTTTACATATGAATGATTCTTTACGCCCAATTAATTATACAACGACGCTGATGTTGATGGTTACACGTTTTAAAACATTAAAAATAGGTAAAATAAAGTGATGCAAACCTGATTGGGTTAGACAAGATACATTAGGCATTTTTTTTCCGGTTTGGCTGGACAAGGCACACTAAGAAAGATGTTGCTGTAGGTCCAAAATGGCTTAAGGGGTGGTCCCCGTGTTTTTTGTTTTATCTTTCTCTCCTTTTCTCTCTTTCCTTGGCTTGTATCCATTCGGCCCCATTCAGCCAACTGTTTTAAGACGTTTATCCCCATCAAGGTGACGATTTCTTCCTGGCGAGCGATAGCGAGTCAGCATTGTATGGAGAAATCTGGCTTCGCCGGAGACATTTTTCTATCGAAAAATGTACAAATTTAGCTTACTGTCAAAAAAATATATATATATGCTGGCTCGCTACCGCTCGCCAGGAAAATATTGACACCTGGATGGGGGTAAACGTCTTTAAATAGTAGGCTGAATGGGGCCGAATGGATACAAGTCAAAGAGAGAGGGAGAGAAAGAGAAAACAAGCGAAGTGAGCGCCCCTAACCAGACAGGAAAGGAATACACGAACGACCAGTTACCATAACTTCCAAGGAGAGACGGCCGTCGTGTGAGGCCCCAGATAATCTAGTTTATCATAAATAGCCTCGCCTTTTCATAACGCTCTGGCCGGGAAAATCTGAAAGCATTTTTCACTAGTACAGTTATTTTCCGGGTCTCTCAGGGCTTTTTACTCGTCACCCAGGCCGGGCTAAGTGGATTTGGTCCCTGCAAGGCCGGACACCGAGGAGGAAGAATACAGTAATGCCTTGGAAGCTTGTAGGCCGGGTGCCGCTCAGATGGGGGGGGGGGGGAAGAGAGAATGGGGAGGGTTTATTGGTTGACCTGCACTTGCACACACGCATGCACATACACGTAGACACACGTGCTTGCGTGAAAGCTATCGTACATCCGAACACCTACACATTATCAGCCTTGGCATCAGTATAAGAATACTGCGTTCAATGCTGGTACCCTTATTACCAAAAAGACATAAACAAGCTAGAACGAGTTCAACGTAGAGTTACCAAAATGATACCTAGCCTAAAGAACAAACCATACGAAGAGCGTCTTAGAGAATTAAATCTATTTCCTTTAACCCAGCGCAGATTAAGAGGTGACTTAATTCAAGTGTTCAAAATCATCAAAGGCATCGACAATATGAACTGTAGTAAGTACTTCACTATCGACCAATCTAATTACATGCGGGGAAACGGTTGCAAAATTATTGGTAAATCTTTTAACTCACACGAATCTAAGAATTTCTTCGAGTTGTCAACTTGTGGAATGGGCTTCCCCGAGACGTTATAGACTGCAGCACCGTTGATTCATTTAAATTCCGCCTAGACAAATATCTCGCATCAAACCCGCGACTGACTGTGTTTGTAAATGAATAACTTTATATTATCCTCCCCTCAGTTACTAACCCATATGTCCCCTACTAACTTCCTAGTCCTGCCACGTTAGTGGCAAGGCAGTAGTTCCCTTTTCAATGTTCCCTTACCCACTCTAAACCACTGTTTGGACACTTGATCCTCAGTGTTTTGGAGGACAAGCAGCCTAGAAGGGTCACTAGATCTGTTGTTGCTTGATTTCCTTTGTACTCCTTTGTAGATACTGATGCCAAGTGATTGAAGAACACTGTAGAATGAATGGCAATTTATTTATGAATTTGTCTTCCCTTCCTTCATTCCACTAACATCTAGTATATGAGTTGGTGGATTCCACACTCTTGATGTATGTTCATGAAGAATGATATTAACTGTATGCAGTATACTTCTTACAAATGTTTATTTGTTTTTACAGCTAATATTAAAAATATAAAATATTTAAAGGTAGTTGATATGACAACACCTTCATGACGTCATAGGTAGATCACCAAAGGTTGATTGAATCCCAATATTGATTGTGCTCAGTTAATAAATAAATTATAATTTTAAACATTGGTAACTACACACTAATGACTAAGACGATAAAAGCTGAATCTTGCATCAATAACTTATAACTGCGTGTTTAGGTCATTAGACCAATTTACTGTATATGAATCCATTATTATGATGCATTAGGTGGGGTTTTGTCTCATAAATGCCTCATAAATGTTCATTATTCACCCATTTCTAACCTACTGTATGTAAATACATAATGTACAGTATAGTGCCTGTTCTTCAGATACATGCTCGTCAGAGTGTACCAAGTCGATTTATGTTTATAATAGGTAATGGAACTGATTTTTTGTTGGCCTTTAAGGTTAATGAAGGACATGTCTTTTACAAAATACACCATCGCCTCGCAGAGCTACAACTATATCATAACTTACATCTCACGAGCTCCACTGGTAATTAAGAATATGTTGGGCATTAAAATTTAACTCCTACTCTTTCAAGTGTGTTACATGTAATATAATGTATACGTCAATAACTAATATGAGAACTTAAGTATGATAATAACTCGAACACAGATGACAATAGGACAGCTACATTATCAAAGAATATACAATTTGTTCTAGTGTAATATATATCAGTCATATTATTTAGTTTTCCTGAAATGAAGAGAGTACCAGTACTATACCCACAAAATAGAAATATTTACTAATATACTGTATATGGTTGTGTTATTGTTGTGGTATGCGTATCTAATTTAACCAATCGTTAATACAAACATACAAAAAAACAAAAATAAATCATCAATGCATGACGCCATTAGGAGCATGGATCTTGTTTCAGTTATCAATTTTAATTTCCTTTATCTATTCGTTGATATTTATCAAAATTACTAATAATACAAATACTGCAGTATGCTACACCTGTGATCCAGGGGACACGAAATATGAACAATTTTAGCGAGGTCACAGGCCTAAAATATACAATACCATAACCACTGAGTGAAACATATAGTTGAGCAATGTCAAACATTGTATTAGTTTGACCCCTTTCATGATGGAAGTATTCGATTTGGCTACCCATTGATCTTGAATGTTCATATATTGCTATACAGTATTGAAACATAATATATTGCTATACAGTATTGAAACATAATATATTGCTATACAGTATTGAAACATAATATATTGCTATACAGTATTGAAACATAATATATTGCTATACAGTATTGAAACATAATATATTGCTATACAGTATTGAAACATAATATATTGTTATACAGTATTGAAACATAATATTTCAATATTACCTGTTCATTCATAGTGAAAACAACGACTGTTTCTACACCAGGAACTTACTCATTGGAAAACTTAGTGTTGGTTTGTGACATAAAAAACAAAATGGGTACCAAGTTTTGGGCACCATGAATTTTGAGCACCAATGAATATAAGTACCATGATATTTAGGCACCACGCCATTTATGCACCGTGCTCTAAACTCAAGATATACTATTAATTTTCCTTTCATGGTTGATCCTTAAAGCTAAGGTGAGATTATTATATTTATTTATTATATATGTATTTATTTATTTATTTATTTATTTTATATTACTTTTTTTAGTTCCCTCCCTAAACCTCCATCAAGATTAAAAAAAAAAAAATACCTCCAAGACTTTCCTTCTAAATATATTTTCGATAGTACAATGCCCCAGCCAAAGGCCGATTCCTCCAAAAGTGCAGATTTGCTATATCGCTCTCCCGGACACTAAAACGGCACACAATTTCTTAAAATTGCCAAACTTATGGCGGGAATGTTTCATAATCTTCAAAACTAATGGGGCTAAACATTAGGGAGAATTGGGTACAGAAAAGACCCCCATAACATACTGTAAAGATCAATCATGGCCATTACGAATTGCAGTACTTCTGCCATTTCAAATGCTATTGTTCAGTTAGTTTACGGGTCTCTATCCAACTCAGTGATATCATTGTCACGAGGCACGTCTGTACTATGGTGACACTGTTAATAAGGATGTCTAGAATGTTAGTCTACAATCCATTTACAGGAGATATGCAACTGTTTTCGATTAGACCACGCATGCATAAGAACATTATATCAAAGAATATGAATTATAATAATTAGAAACCTATAACTATCAGCCATTATGTTACACGGGTTTTGAAGTAAAGTTACAATTACATTATGCAGCCCTTGTAATTCCATGCATGTGCATTACCTGTGTCAAATATGAATATATAGTGTGCAACTCATTTACAAAAAAGTTACCACCAACCTTTATGAAGTATTTGAGATATACTGCAATACAAACGTTTAATGTGTAGTGTGTGCTCGATATCAATTCAAATGTGTGCATAGCTAATTGTGCCCACAACTGTACAGTCGTGGTCATGAATAGTTGAGTACTTCCCGATGATGAACACAACACAGTGAACAGTAACTAGCGAATTCCAGTAATTCAATATTTATGGATCAAATATATATCAAATTAGTTTGCCAGTGTATCATAAGTGTGCCTTCAAATATATTTCTGAAATGCCTGTACTCGACTGTGTCTTTTTTTTTCTTCTATATTCCAACTACTCCCTCTCGGGCATAGGCTGAGAGCCTGTACATTCCACCGCTCAACACGGTGAAGCCCGTGAGGTCTTGTTCCAGTCTGGGGAGTGAGACATGTGAAGCATCCATTATGGCTCAAAGCAGCTCCATCTCTGAAGCGGCTGGTTGCTTCGTTCAAGTGCTTCACCGTCTCATCCTTCAGACTCAGACCCTCACTCTCAGAACGCCACCTATTGAGCAGTGAACTCACTAGGCATTGTCCCCTTGTAACATATTTTGAATATGGGAATATTCATACAGTGTTATTTAATCAGGGAACAATGAGGGTATTTTTTTGGCATTTCGGTGGGCTTTGTGGTAATGCACTGATACTAGGTACAGCACAAATTCAATCCCAATAATATCTTCCCATTGACATATCGGGATTTGAACCCGGGTCCATTGGATTACCAATCCAGTGGCATAACCACTCCACCACACCTCCCCTGTACTGTCTACTGTATATCTCCCCTTTATTGAGATATGGGAATCCTGGTATTTTATTCCTACTATTACTGATCCCTCTGAAATACTTAATATTTAATCCAAACTAATTAAATTAAGGACGAAAGGGTATGACAGGTGATTATCGAGTGTCCAGTGTAATTTAAAAACTGCGTGATACTCATTAATCCAATCAATTACAATTTTGATTACACCAAAACTGTATTATAGAGACCCTGACGCCTTCCCATATCATAACAGATTAATTTGTGACGCTTTAATAATTATGGACATAATATTACTCATTGTCTTTATTCTTAGTCCAGTGTGTTTCCTTCTATAATATTCTTAGTCCAGTGTGTTTCCTTCTATAATAAGTAAATGGAAAAAACAACATTGTGTGCGATCTATCTCGGCACGACAAACTGTGTATATTGTTATAATAAAGAGTCAAAGCTTAGGGAACATGCTATGTGGGAGAAAGCACAGCACAATGTAACAAGAGAAGGACATTACAGGAAGGGAGGTAACAGGTAGGAGAGGTCAAGGCAGGTCAGAACGGGAGAGGTCAGAGTGTAGGTCAGAATAAGAGGATACAAAACAGAATGGGACAGGTCAGGATAGTACAGGCAGAGCAAGGCATAACATTTCACAGTGTAGGTCAGAATAAGAAACAGAACAGAATGGGACAGGTCAGGATAGTACAGACAGGTCAAAGCAGGAGAAAACAGGATGAGAGGAGTACAGTGGAACAGGGCATGGCAGGAAGAGGGTGAACAGAATAGGCAAGACTACAGCTGAGCGAAAGGGAAGATTGAAGGAGAACACACGCGAATAACCCAGGCAAGTAAGTCCACGGTAAAGTAAAACAAATATAATCAGTATAAAGTCAGGATAGATCAGACTGAGGTATAACACGAGCAAGGCAAGCAATAGGAAAGCAGAATGAGATTAAACAACAAAAAAGGATAGACTGGGGTGAGATAGAACACAAGAAGAACCAAGGTAAACCATAACAAGGTAAGGGAGAGCAGGCTATAATTATAGTCAGGCAAGATAAACACATCCAGAACATGATAGTATACAGTAGGACAGGATACAGCAGAGGCGAAATACACAGAGTGAATAGATTCTGAAAAGCAGTCACAAGACTTCGACTTGATGAAACAATAAGTACAAAACAGTTTTATAAGTATTTTGAGCTTCATTCATAATACAGTATTATGCTCAGTTATAATGCGTTTCTGTTTATGTGTGTGTGATTGATTTTAATTGCTAACACGAGAATGATAACGATGTCAACTTTCACCATTCCATGGTCATAGGGAGATGCTAAATAGTAATTGTCTTAACACTACATCATACAACGACTTGGAGGGATAGTATGTGTGTGTGTGTGTGGGAGGATGGGGGATTAATATAGATGACTTAGGTTGTTGTTTCTAGTTTCGAGTAATAAATGTTTAGTTTCCCCTACATTAGGATTACAAAAAAATACCACCACACATATCGGATTAGCTATCAAGTTAATACCCCCCCCCCCCCCCCTTTCAAGCTAAACCTATACTTGTTCAGTAGAAAATCGTTACGGTCAAAGTAAGTTTCTCTTCAATATTAGGTTTGCGATCGCTGGCCCAGAAAAAAAGGAAAAAAGGAAACGTGAATAAGAACCGTCTTTTGATCGCCAGAAAAATAGGATGGAACGTCTAAAATTGTGAAACTAATTGAAGCAACAAAAAAGGGGATACTTCAGAAAGACCACTCGTGGATTAGATAAGGTAAATTAACTAAGCCCAGAAGAGAAAAGCAGGGTTTTCTATCATCCTAATGGCCAGTATCCGATTACCCTCAGATTATTATGTACTCTCCTGTATAGTGAGTGTATGTTGATTAAGCGGATCTATATAACGGTGACATCCGGCTGGTAACCCTACACTGATGACTCCAAGACGACCGTGAGTTGTTTACTATCAGGTCATTAGGCAGCGCTGGGGACAGACCGAAGGAACCGGACCTCTAGTGTGACTCTGAATAATCCTCTAGGTTAAGCATTCGTTGATTTTTATATATTTTTCCATGGAAATACGTTAACATTGAATATATATTTCACTGGATATGCTAATATGATGAAAGATATGCCTTTATCTTTGTGGAGGTAAGGTTAAATTAGCATTTTGATATTGTTAACAGTGAGGAAGACCAGACACTTACATTAAGACAAGACAATATTCAGCGAATGGTTTTAACATACAAACACGCTGTAAAATGTGTGTGTGCATATTAAAACATCATAAACTGTACCAAAGATATTGCACAATTTATGTGTTTGCATTTGAGCACATTTTAGAAACCCTGGCTGACATTGTGGTAAGTACCGAACACACTCATAATATGAAGAATGAATGTGTTCAACAGGTATTCAAAAGTGTTAGATTGGTTTTACTCAAAAACTATTATAGCACACTTTTTATGCGTACTAGTTGTGTTATGTATACAGGTATATGCTCTATAATTTGTACAGACGAAATTTGTAGTTCAGACTTTCATTGCATTTGATGCAGGTTCTGTCACTTCTGTGGTACCCAAGTGAACATTCGGTAACTCAAAATAATCAAGGGACAAGCCGACTAGATTGAACATCTTGTACAGTCACTCCAGTAAATATCTCATCTTTTGAAATTGATTTTATTTGACGTAATTACATAAACTTATGGCATATCGCTCGGCAAAGTTGATCATGTCATTGATTTTCATTTCGCACGACACATAGTCTAGATTGTAATATTGGTTAAAGTGTTTGTGATTATAATACATACAAAGTTAGGTAGCCGGTAATCCTTGCCAAACATAGAAGGTGGAGAACTTGGGGTGACGTAGAAAACTTTTCTGGGCTGCTTGAAGGCAACGAGTTCAACAATAAGCGACCTGTATGGCACAATTTGTCAGTTGGTGATACTACATCAGGGGAACTTACTTAACCCGGCAAGCGCGATAGGCCTCACGGAAGGCTTCCTATAGGGAACGCGATAGGCCTCACGGAAGCAAGACCATAAAAAAAGCCTTCCAAAAAAAAAAAGGGCCTATCAAAACAAAGGATTTTGTCTCTAGGTGAGATAATTCCCCTCTAGTACTCATCCATGTGTTTCTCACCCCTCCCCCTCCCCTCCTTCCCCACCTTATTCCCCCCTCCCCCCCTCCTCAATTATCACCTATTTATCCACTTATTATCATCATTTATCGGTTATTTTTCTCTCCCGCGATAATGTAGCACAAGTGGGTTGCATAAAAGATCGTTATGCAACACCCAGACACCGGCACACACCACCCCGCTCGTCTCAGTTGACTCCCAGACAGCGAGAGGGGAGGGCTGCCTGTGGCTCTCTCTCGCCTGAGATTATGACCGGGTGGCCAATATCTTCGTTTTTCACCACCCAAATGCTTTTCCCACTTATTTTAGCACTCTTGAAGGTTCATATATACATCATATATGTAAAATAAAAGCATACCGAAAACAAATAATGGTTTATATTGTAAATATAACGAATTCTGTCAGAATCCAGGGCTAGAAATGCACAAATAACTACCCTAGCACCTAGGTCTATATCGCGCTTGTCAGGTTAATCGAGGTTTGGTTCACGGTTCCTTGATAAGGATAGAACACAGGTAAGACCTTTGTTGCATCTTGATGCTTCCCGGTAGTACTCGCGGAAGATTTGTTTGAGTCCTTTGCTGGCAGATTGCAGGCAAGAAGGGCAGCCACGCATAGGGGCAGCAGGATGCTTATTTACGCTTGTGGACTTAAAGCGCACGGACCAGAGATCAACTGGTGGTCTCCCTAGGCATCCCTTCTCTATCGATAGCCAGAGATGATGTACTTTTCTTTAAGTTGTGTAACGGAAACTATGCAAGCAATATGTCAATGAGTCAGCTACAGAAAGCAGACACTAGTTTATATGTCTGGTTATACCAAACGTAGGTCATGGCCCTGCGGAGATGTTTGACACTAAAGGAATTGATAAATCTCTTCAAATCACTCTCGAGTGCCTCATCTCACAACCATATAGCAAATGGGGAGCACCAGCGTCTTGAATATCCGCAGTTTCGTCTTTCTGCATTATTATGCAGTACATGAACAACTGCAATCACTCAGACATCCACTTAGTACACATTAAATGGATGGATCACAGTATTCTGAATTATTTGATGTAAAATTTACAACTAACTCATGCTGTGTGGCGATCTTTTCTATTCATCAGACGACATTACTCAGCTCAGGAAATACCCCTCATAGTAAATTAGTGGTGTGATGAGATAAAAGAAAATATATATAATATCAAAGAATATATTAATAGGCTGGCATAGTGAAGCTTAAATCGTCAGTATATAAATCAAACGTCTATGTGAATTCAGATCTTAGATGAAGGAGAATATTTTGGCTACAGGTGGAGATACGCTTTATGTCGTAGAGTATTACTACTGTATATAATTATGTACGTTTTTGTTCTCTCTCTCTCTCTCTCTCTCTCTCTCTCTCTCTCTCTCTCTCTCTCTCTCTCTTCACTTCCTCTCTCTCCTCATCTCTCTCTCTCTCTCTCTCTCTCTCTCTCTCTCTCTCTCTCTCTCTCTCTCTCTCTCTCTCTCTCTCTCTCTCTCTCTCTCTCTCTCCTCGTCCTCTCTCTCTCTCTCTCTCTCTCTCTCTCTCTCTCTCTCTCTCTACCCTTTCCGCACCCTCCACTAACCCTCACTCGCTCTGACACAATACTCAATACTTTTGTTCAACGGCATAACTGCTTTTCAGATACAGTTCAGAGTGTAGTGCAGCGTTATATTGCATACACCTTTCCCCCCCCCCTTTATAAACCTTTCCCCAGACCCCCCCTTTATCAACCTTTCCCCAGACCCCCCCTTTATAACCCCTTCCCCAGACCCTCCCTTTATAAAAACCTTTCCCCAGACCCTCCCTTTATAAAAACTTTCCTCAGACCCTGCCTTTATAAACCTTTCCCCAGACCCTCCCTTTATGAAACCTTTCCCCAGACCCTCCCTTTATAAAACCTTTCCCCAGACCCTCCCTTTATAAAAACTTTCCCCAAACCCTCCCTTTATAAAACCTTTTCCCAGACCCTCCCTTTATAAACTTTTCCCCAGACCCTCCCTTTATAAAACCTTTTCCCAGACCCCCTTTATAACCCTTTCCCCAGACCCTCCCTTTATAAAACCTTTCCCCAGACCCTCCCTTTATAAAACCTTTCCCCAGACCCCCCTTTATAACCCTTTCCCCAGACCCTCCCTTTATAAAACCTTTCCCCAGACCCTCCCTTTATAAACCTTTCCCCAGACCCTGCCTTTATAAACCTTTCCCCAGACCCTTCCTTTATAAAACGTTTCCCCAGACCCCCCCTTTATAAACCTTTCCCCAGACCCTCCCTTTATAAAACCTTTCCCCAGACCCTCCCTTTATAAAACCTTTCCCCAGATCCCCCCTTTATAACCCTTTCCCCAGACCCCCCTTTATAAACCTTTTCCCAGACCCCCCCCCCCCCTTTGTAACCATTTCCCAAGACCCTCTCTTTATAAACCTTTCCCCAGACCCCCCCTTTACAAACCATTCCCCAGACCTCCCCTTTATAAACCTTTCCCCAGACCCCCCCTTTATAAACCATTCCTAGACCCCCCCTTTATAAACCTTTCCCCAGACCCCCCTTTATAAACCATTCCCCAGACCCCCCTTTATAAACCTTTCCCCAGACCCCCCTTATAAACCATTCCCCAGACCCCCCCCCCTTTATAAACTTTTTCCCAGACCCCCCCTTTATAAAACTTTCCCCAGACCCCCCCTTATAAACCTTTCCCCAGACCCCCCCCCTTTATAAAACCTTTCCCCAGACCCCCCTTTATAAACCATTCCCCAGACCCCCCCTTTATAAACCTTTCTCCAGACCCTCCCTTTATAAAAACCTTTCCCCAGACCCCCCCCTTATAAACCATTCCCCAGACCCTCCCTTTATAAACCATTCCCCAGACCCCCCCATTATAAGCCTTTCCCCAGACCCCCCCTTGTCACCGGCACACAATTTAGGCACAGTCACACGAGCGCTATTTACCGTATATGCTTGGCAATATTTTCGAGGTACTGGTATTGGGGTCTATACTGTGGTGGCAGTAAGGAGAATTTGTTGTTATTTAATTGTATTTATCTGTTTAATAATTTGTATATTTATATATCCATTTTATATTTGTTTCTATATATATAGTTTCCTCCCTAGACCTCCATCAATCTAAAAATACACCATCAAGACCGACGTTCGAGCTAAATTTTACCACTTATTCTTCTTAAACTGCAGGCTTGCTAACGCTCGCCAGGAAATAATTGACACCTCCATCGAAAGGTCATAAAATTAACAAAGACATATGGGGTACAAGGTATACAAATCGCCAAAACAATGGGACACACGCTGTAAAATCTCAAACATAATAGGGCTAAGCATGAAGGAGAAAGAAGCAAATATGTCTTTAAACCTTCACCCTCGCAGCAGGATCAGTTCAGCAAGCAACTTTCTTCTCAACCTTTTGATTTTGTTGTTTTGTTTGTTTGCTTTGCCATACGTCGTAATTCCCGAGAAGGGGTGGCCATGAATTCATATTAGTTTTCACCAACTTACCAATTAATTTGCAAATAAAACTAACTAAGGAAATCAATGAAAATAATGAATACATGTGATACTCCAAGGACTCGAACCTAAGATACTCACACCGAAATTCCGCACACTAAGCATTACGCTATCAAGACAGTTAAGGGTTTATCAGGCGTTTGTCACGAATCGCTAGGTCAAGTTGCCCAAGCTTGACATTTATCAATAAGATTTTGACAGTGAGGGCTTGGTCCATCGACCCAGCAGCCGACCCTCTACTGACTATGCCAAGGCTCGCGACCATTGGTGCGACGATAATATTCCACTTGGATTGAGCTAACCCCATACGCCATTATCCAGTATAAGCCAAGAGCGCTACCAATGCACCATTGGATAAAACTAAAAATACCAATTTGACTCGCATATAAATAAAAAACAAAATTCCTTTCAGGTTTTTGCTTAGGTTTGTTGGGAAGTAGTTTGTTGGTATATACAATAGAAACATATAATTGTAGTTGTGAAGCCTGACTTTTAAGCCTGAATGAACAGGTGTCCATCTTGAAATTCATCTCGTCGCCCGAAATAGAACCTCTAGCACCGTTATTATCCTTTCAATTCATACATATCATAACCTATTTCTTCATACCAGAGAAT
This sequence comes from Paralithodes platypus, assembly GCA_032716605.1. Classification (NCBI taxonomy): domain Eukaryota; kingdom Metazoa; phylum Arthropoda; class Malacostraca; order Decapoda; family Lithodidae; genus Paralithodes; species Paralithodes platypus. Next base: position 129,858,711 of record CM064487.1, read on the forward strand.
GCAAGTAAAAAATGAAGTCAATTTTCAAGCGGTCGTCTGTTTATCCCTCTCAAGAATATGGTGACGTTATGAAGAACACAAGGACATGGATGCGATTCACTGGTGTCCACCCCTTCGAAAATCAAGCAGTCTAGCAATAAGTATGTAAATAAAAAGGAAATTTAATATTCAACAGAAAAAAAGTCGGTAATGTTAGAAACAAAGAGAAACATATATTCTCCTTTTGAATAAATGCATTGGACTATGTTTCTGTTATTAATACATGGCAAGTTGCTATTAAAGATTGGATAAAATTAGCGCGAGTTACTACATCCATATTTTGTACCGATATTGTTTTTGTTTTTTTGCTTTTCAATTCTCCACGTCTCTTTCTTTACATCCATTACCCTTTATCTCCCTGTCTCCATTCTTCTTCGTTCATTTAAGGACTGGGAACTGCTATTAAAGTCTCTTCTCGGTGCGGTTACGGGACGAAAAATAATCTTGGGAGTGAAAGGAGAAAATTGATATCGTCTTCAAAGGTATAAGAAACAGAGAGGAGGGAATTGACAGATGGATGCAATTACAGATAGATAGATGGTTGGGTAGATAGAGAGAGAGAGAGAGAGAGAGAGAGAGAGAGAGAGAGAGAGAGAGAGAGAGAGAGAGAGAGAGAGAGAGAGAGAGAGAGAGAGAGAGAGAGAGAGAGAGAGAGAGAGAGAGAGAGAGAGAGAGAGAGAGAGAGAGATAGAGATAGATAGATAGAGATAGATAGAGATAGATATACAGATAGATAGATAGATAGATAGATAGCCAGACAGACAGACAGACAGACAGAGAGAGAGAACACACAATCATATAGATAGACTGACAGAGATCAAAGTCTGACTGACAAAGAAAATAAAAGACATACAAACATTTGAAAAGGCAGGTGAAAACAATACGTAAACTAAAAGCAATATTAAAGTCTATATAATTAATCCTTTCAGTATGATAACGCATGTTTTAATTTAATTCTGGCTAATGTGAGTCGATTTTAATCAGATATAAAAAATACCTCTGTGAATAAATAATGGTTACAGGCCCACCGACAACAGAGTTCGTCCTTTACTTACGTTCACAACATGGTACACTATGAGTAATTTCCTAAAATATAGGCAACTTACATTCAATTACTACCCCAACAATATTGGACGCAAAATATATTAATGCGATTAGAATACAAGTCTCCACCGGTAAGGTATTTAATCAAGATAAATACATTGTTGACATTTACAAATTAAAGATAGAAATAGCTATTAGTCATTGTTGTAAAAAATGGCTTACTGGTCTAACTAATGGAGCTAAACATGAGGGAGAAGTGGGTCGCAGAAAAAAGTACTTGAACATATATTAGGCATGAACAATGAAGGCTATAATACAGAAACATAACCGATGAAGAGGTCAGTATAACATCAACAATGCATAACCTAACTTAAAACAAAAAAAATACAAATATGAAAATGTATTTGTATAAAAAAAGGTTAAGTTAAAAGGTAAAAGAGAATGTTAAACAATTAATATAACAAAAACAAAAATAAACACGCACACACACATATTTTAAAAGCAGCATGTCGAGAACATTACATGAAAAACGTTAGAAGCTAAAAAAAATGGAAATAATATTGATTTAGACGTGAACCCAGAACAGTTGAATATTAGTTAGTAATATGAAAAATGAACAATTGATCAAACTGATACACGATATGCAGAAAAACCAAAACGATAGAACAAGCGTCTGTAATAAAATTTATATCAGCCGCACTTTATACAAATATTAAGAATATGATTCAAATAAATAAATTAAACGAAATAGAAAATTGAAAGCCTGAACATATATAAGATCTTCACTAAAGATAAAGGTGCAGCAGCGCCCAGCAATGGCGAGCAATTTGAATGAGATCAACACATGAAGAAAAATACGCAAATGGCATGTCAAATTTAAGGACATCTAAATCCTTAAAAAAACACATGTAATCAAACAAAAGACATGTATAATCCTCAAAAGACATGTATAATCCTCAAAAGACATGTATGATCCTCAAAAGACATGTAAAATCCACAAAATGGAACGGGTCTAAATGTAGATGTTTGCATGGAGAATGACATACATCATGAAACAAAAGTAAAACAATCCTAAGCAGAGGAACGCCAAATAAATGAAATAAGCTTAACAATAGCATGCTATACAGTATATCTAGAAGATGAAAAACAAGAATAATTACAACTGAGTCGGAAAGAAAAAAAATCACAAAATAATAGAACATACAGTAAAAATAATATCAATACAGTTGTTGGTGTAGTAGCAGGGTAGAAAATTATATGAGAAATCTGGTAGAAGTAATCGAAAGAAAGATCAAAACCAAACATACAGAAACACCATAAATGAAGACGAATGTATAACAGAAAATATATGAAGATGCAAAAATTACAACAAAACTTAATCACACAGACATGAAAGAGTCAGAAGTAGATCACACAATATGTCAGGGAATGAATAATAAGAATAGCTTACCAAATTGAAAGTCGCAACCATTAACAAATATATGGGTAAACGCAGAACATTATACAAAGTAATTATTTTAGATGAAAAATGCAACACAAACAAGAAAGAAAATTTAAGTTTAATGTCACACAAGATATATAATATTAATAAGGAAGTGGCAAGGAAAAGACAGGATTATAAATATTGAATGATTCGAAAAAGAAAATAGCTGGAAAAAAGAGCAGCCAGAAGAAGCTAGAGAGAAACCGGTAGGGACGAGAAGCGCCGGAACCAATAACATATTCAGCAAATTTATTCGGCTTACTCCATGCCCCAAAACTTCTCGCTTAAATTACTAGTGGAAAATATGTGTTTCCCCCATGGCACTTGGAAAACAAATGAGCAGAGTTATGACGCTAGATAAAGGTGTCTAAAATGAAGTTGAAAAATAAAACTGGACGCGGGAGCTCGCCATGATATGTTGGGACATTCATCTGCCTTAAGCTCTATTATTTTTAGGAGGTAAATTAGACAAATGGGGGCGTATGTGTGCACGTCATCCAGGCGGCGGGGTCAGCCTAACCTTAGCATGAATGGTGAGGGTAGAGGATGTTTGTATCTAATAAAGTATACAGTGAATCGTAAAGGCATCATCGTCTTTAATGTTGGTGAAGTTGAGCACGTTGACCTAATTGTGGGCACATTGTTAAGTAGCCCCCGTATCGGTGGCGTAGTATTGTAATAATTACATGCGTGTCTGTTTGTCTGTACACGTCTGTGTGTGTGTGCCTCGTAGGGGCACACACATGACAACAATGATGATGGGGCTGTCCGTGTAGTGAGGATCTGTGTGTGTGTGTGTGTGTGTGTGTGTGTCCCAAGTAGTGAGCGTGATGGTGATTGTGGTAGTGATATGATGGTGTTTAGCCTCATTAGGTTTGAGATTTTAAGACATTCGCCTCATTAGTTTGGCGATTTTACGATATTTCACGCCATGTAAGTGTCTATTTTACGATATTTCACGCCATGTAAGTGTCTATTTTACGATATTTCACGCCATGTAAGTGTCTATTTTACGATATTTCACGCCATGTAAGTGTCTATTTTACGATATTTCACGCCATGTAAGTGTCTATTTTACGATATTTCACGCCATGTAAGTGTCTATTTTACGATATTTCACGCCATGTAAGTGTCTATTTTACGATATTTCACGCCATGTAAGTGTCTATTTTACGATATTTCACGCCATGTAAGTGGCTATTTTACGATATTTCACGCCATGTAAGTGTCTATTTTACGATATTTCACGCCATGTAAGTGTCTATTTTACGATATTTCACGCCATGTAAGTGTCTATTTTTTTCCTGACGAGCGATAGCGAGACTGGAAAGAATCAGGCCGGGGCATTTTTATCTAAAAATGCACAATTTGATCTTGAACGTGGTGCTTGGGGATATTTGTTTGAATTGATGGAAGCCTAAGGAGGAAACTAAAATATATAATAATTAAATATATAAATTAATGTATTTATTATTAAACAACATCTCCCTTTAACCCCCAGCTAATCAGATGACTTCTATGTTTGTTTTATTATAATTACCCCAAAACGATTTTATTTAACATATCACAATAAAATATATATGACTAAGGAATATCTAAATTAACCTTGTATCTCTGGCAGGTCCTTCCTAAGTTAAATGTATTTCCCTAAATTCTAATTGCGGTATCTGATGGAAAGAGTTGACCTTACTAGAATTTCACATATATATATAATTAATCTGACCAATCTTACCTGTCTCACCTAGATAACTTCACCCGACTGTTTTGGCAACCTACTCTCTTTTACCCTTTTATCTCTTTCACCCCCATTACGTATTATTCATCATATTCTGTTAACCATTAGATTTTTTTTTCTTTTTTTTTTATCGTCTACATGTACGACTCAAATGGGTAAATACGATCTTTGTAACATAGGTCATTCTACATAAAAGCATCTCATTTTACTCAGAATGAGAGGTAAAGGGGAGTAATGCTCACACGGGTTTTTGTACGATAATTGGTTTTGTGTATCTCATGTGTGGGGCTGTTTCGAGAAGGCCCTGGGCTCGTGTGGCCGACTGCACAGTGTGTGTGAGTGTGTGTGTGTTTCATTAAGATTACTAGTTTCCAGAAATAATTATGTAAATTAACCCTTTGAAGATTGTGATGCATTTTGACAGTTATTTCTGGCTATCATTAGACGATTTTATACAGCTTAAGAAGGATCTGTGGGAATTATAAGGGTAAATACTTTATCAATTAACCCTCTGACTTCCATATACTCTTCCTATTCTGAATACAATCGCTTAATAATAGCCTGAAAACAGAAATTAAATGCGTAATGGATCTTAGAAGGGTTAATAATATCCCTAGTTACACCCATTCATTAATTAATTGACACCGATTCAAGTGAACGAATCATAGTTTCATTAAGCTAACAAGTTTCATTTGGTTTATTTGAGAAATAGACTCGCCTGTTTCAACAAGCTAACTAGTCGCATCTGTTTCATTAAAGTAAATAGGCCTACCTGTTTCAATAAGCTAACTAGTCAAATCTGTTTCATTAAGCTAACTAGGCAAACATGTTTCGTAAGCTAAATAGAGACACCTGTTTCATTAAGCTAACTATACACACATGTGTTAAACTAACCAGACCTATCCTTTTCATTAAGCTAACCATATCCACCTGCTTCATTAAGCTAACTACACATCCCAGTTGTATTTAGTTAAATACACAAACCGGTTGCATTAAGCTTAACTGACACACCGGTTTCATTAAGCTTAACTGAAACACCGGTTTCATTAAGCTTAACTGACACACCGGTTTCATTAAGCTTAACTGACACACCGCTTTCATTAAGCTAACAAGAAACCCCTTTTTCATTAACTCAATTATACACATCTGTTTCATTATCTTAACAAGGCACACTTGTTTCATTAACTTAACAATGCACATGTATTTCATTATCTTGCTACGACACACTTGTTAACTTAGAAGACACGTCCGCTTAATTAACCTAACAAGACACACCTGTTTCATTAACTTGATAAAATACACAGTTTTCATTAAGCTAACAAGACACAGGTGTTTCATTAAGCTAACAAGACACACCTGTGTCATTAACCTGGCTACACTCACATGCCCACACCTGTCTCAAAAGAATCCCTGTCCTCTTCCTCGGAGTTCCTCTTAAACTTGTCCTACTCTTTTTGTTCCTCTAACTTCTCAACCTTTCTAATTACAAAACTTCTCTTATCCCTGGAAATCGGTAATCTTTCCATTTTCCATGTATTTTTAGTCCTGGACGTGATCTGCCCGGAAACTTTACAGCTACAAAGGGTTTCAGCACGTACTGTATTTTGTATTCATGATCCTTTCAGCATAATTGTCATATTGTTTGTCAAATCTGTTTTATGTGACCCTTAATCATTTGTATTAGTTCTTGTGGTGGCACACAGATATATTGAACAATTTCTTAAGAACTGAAACGTGACGCTTAATGTGGCAATACATTACCAACAGTTGTAATGTTATATTATAAAAAAAAAAAAAAAAATCGCCGGACATATTTAGTTAGAACATTTTAAAACCTTGGTATATTACGAAATTCCATGCAGCCACATATTAGTGCCCAACCCCGAAAGGGGTTGAAATAGGGGAGCTATCCCCCTGCCAAAGGCGGCTTTCTAGGGCCTTTCCTAGCTGATGCTGAGAGGATTGGGTTCTAGTCATGTGGTGATGGGCTGGTCTATCAGAGTGAGAACTGAGCGATCTCTGCCATACCCATAGCTTACTCTGACTGTTCCTTTTACTTATATATTTCCTAGATCTCAAGTGACGGCGTCTCTTCCGTGGATTGACCTCCCGATCTACCAAGATTGGAAGCCAAAGCGTCATATTTTTCCTTTGCCCCTCAACTTTCTCCTCATAATTGCTGAGGGGCACAGGGCCCTGGGTGGGGCTTTAGTTTCCCGGGCGTTTCTGCACCCTCCTCAGCTCCCCGCCATGGAGTGTCTTTGGTCACCCAAGCTTTATTGTGATAGGCAGGGAGGGTTCTGTGGGGGCACTTGGTTATGACCTTGCTCTGGGCCTTGGGGCTGTACGGCCAGGCAGTCTGGGGAACAACAACAACAACAACCTATGAGGTTAATGTGACAGGCCTTATACACACACTTAAAGTTGGAATATACAACTGGAGTTTGCCCCTTCCTTCAACACACCTGTCTTAGCTGTATAAAATCGATCAGGCAGATTGATAAACTGGGTGATTCATCATCCCATTTCTTCTAATGCAATGAAACTCAGCATACAATAAGGTATTACAAAAAAGGTAGACAACACACATCCAGTATTTTCTGAAGCATGTGTGTATATGTTTATATTATTATGGCTTCACAGTATATATAATTATCTGACACTATTAAAATGTAAAACTTGCAAACTAAACAAACCAAAAGTGGGACAAAGACAATATAAAGGAAAAATAACTGATCAAAATCGTTTTGTGGAAACAACGCTTACTATTATAAAAAACAATTAAATAAAAGAACATAATCCACCACATAGGGTGTACATCACTATATGGGCAAGTCAATCTTGTTCCCAAGCAAACTGATCGCACACATAACAATACACCATTGCATTATTCTTTCAGTTTTCTGTTTGTCAATTACGTATCAAATTCCTTACGAAAATAGGCCATACGCCAATTTTCGGGAACATGCGAATAATAAATATTTCTGCTCATTATAACCTTGCATGATGGCGATACCCGATCCCTAACTAGCCAAAATGATAAACCATTACATGCTGGCTGATAAGACATGCCGTAATATCCCTTGGTTTCCCGAACTCCATCATAGCAGGTCGCACAACATTGCTGACATTAATGATGGATTTATTGGTAAACGAACAGGGAATTCAGACGACGGAGCTACCTGATCCCTCATTAGTTCCATAATAACGTCACACGAATAGCAATTTGGCGATACAACATGCGACATTTACGATTGTGTTTGTGTTTGGTCGAAAGAATTTCACGTCCCCTAATAAGCCACGCAATAATATAATGTATTCAGTGTGTTGACAAATAACACGAAGGACGTCCTCTCAGTTTCACCGACTCATTGACGTCATGATGGATATAAACTTAGTTATTTTAAATTACCAACAATTTGACCTGAGAGATCTCATTATTTTCTAATAGCCCGTGGCTAGTAGTATGAGTTTTACGTCGTAGCAGTCTAATATTGGTTCCTCTCCCTAGATCTCATACAAATATTCATCATGATTATCGAGGAACTATTGATTTTGACTTTAGCTGGCTCTTTGTTACCAATAGAGGTAATGACAAATATATACGGTTTCCCCCTAGTTACCTGATTATTTGCTTGTCATGCCAGAACCTTAGTCGCTTACACTACCCATGATGGCTAAAGAAAAGCTAGAATTATAACTATAATTGATGGATTGGTGGATTAGGGAGTGGGAATGGAAGAGTTAGGGGTGGTATACATGGGAGGGATTTGGGTTTTGGTCATTAGTAGAAGGTAAAGACTGAAATCGAAATACAGTAGAAGAATAAAATATGCCCGGGATCAACCAGGCTACTCCATTATTTTGGTATTAATCGTATACTTTTTTTCTTTTTCTTTTGTTTTTCTCTAACTCATAAATGTTATCAATGTATTTACGCCCAAACATAATTATACAGGTATACATAATTATTTGTTTTATGATTTACTCATTTATCCACTCATTCATTCATCCATTTGTTTATTATATTTAATTTATATACAGTATATACACACATACATACATATACTGTACGTATGCATACAGCACATATATACTGTATATATACATAATTATACACATATATATATATATACATATATATATTTTTTTTTTTTTTTTTTTTTTTTTATTCATATACGCACATATACACACACACTGCACACACACACACACAGCATATACATACATACATTTATTTATTTTTACACTACCCGGTGTATGTGTTGCCTTAAGGGGTTAGAACTCGCTTCTTATGGACCCCCTTCTCCCTCATGTTTAGCATAATAGTTTTGAGGTTTTAAGACGTTTGTTTCGTTAGTTTGGCAATTTTGAGACCTTTCGCCTCATGTTGTCAATATTAAGACAATTCGTGCCCTTTAGGTGTCGATTTTTTCCTGGCGAGCGATAGCGAGCCTCTAATTTTAGGAGGAACAGTTTATTGCAACTTGACCAATTCACGATGTCATTATAAACAACACAGAAATAGCATAAGTAATAACTGTGTTATTAAAATACACATTGCGGATTACCTTAGTTCCCCCGAATCTATGAAATTAGCTTGATGACAATGTGTGTGTGTGTGTGTGTGTGTTTACTTATGTTTTTATTTATTTTTTATTTTATTTTTTTATTTTGTTGCGTGGACGGTATCCCTCATTAGTCACAGAAGAAAAACATATAACTGCCGATGTTGTCCACAAAAGCACAACACCTCAGTTCCCCCAACTCGCTCACAGCAAGGTAATACACTTTCGTTGCGTTATTGTTTTGTTTTTGTTTGTTATTGCTGGGCTTACTGGAACCTTGTCATTTCGCGAGTCCTTATTAGCCACAGAAGAATGAATATAAGTAGGAAATTTGTCGTTAAAACTCGCTGCAGCATCTCTGAGTTCCCCCCGAGTCCATGATATCAGTACGACACTGATTGCGGCACATTTATCAGAGCGGGGGCCCCGGTGTGGAGGTACCGGGCTATCTTAATTACCTCGTCGCTGTATCTGCCGCTGATGGGGACGCATCACCGACACTTCTCCGATACCCGCCGTGTCCCCGTGTCGATGATAACTGAAGGAACGCAATAATTACCTACTGATACTTCCCTCTATGATAAATTGCCCTCACCGGCTTCGATACCGAGTTTGGGGCAGATTTAACTGTGCGATTACTGTGGACAACGCCCGACTCTTAGAAACTAACTTTTTTTCGCAGTAATTTTAAATGAAATACATCTGAAATAATAGCATTTCATAACAAGTTATCTAATTATGTGTTGGACAATCTCATAATGTTGTGGTACTAATGATCTGTGCTAATTGTTTAAATCATAATATTTGAATTTGTTTTGTGCCATATCCGGCATGGTTGTAGCGTCAATTATACATATTTTTTTATGAATGTAGTTTTATATATTATATAAGAAGCTAAAAATGTAAAGCCTCTACGATGCCAGCGTTGTCAGGGCAACAGATGCATCTTAATCGATGTTAAACTTCTCTTATGCACATGTAGGACGTTTTGCCTTGTTCCAAGTTCTACTCGTTGTATGTGCTTGACCAATTATTATGTCAACAGAGGACATTCAAAGCATACACAATATTATCCCAAATGAATAGACAAAAATATAAAGATTACAACAAAATCTACCGTTCTATGACCTGCGTTTGAGACGTAAATTAGACGAATTTGTTATATGGGGAGGCAACGAATTGTTATAGTTATGTGTAGTACAAAAGTTGTTATATAAATATATAACATACAAATACCCCCTCCCCTCCTCCCAACCCTAAAAAATAGTTTTCGTATGCATACAATTTCAAACATTCATTAATTTAACATAATTAATAAGATAAAAGTTAAATGTAAACCGGAGCTTACCAGGTGATATGAAATCGGCAACGATTAAAGTAACAACAGTTATTTTAGAATCCCCCGAGAAAACTAAATATTACAAATAGTCAAAGGTAAGTGGCAGAGTTAAGCATTCAGCTTTGTGCGTAACCTGCCATTAATATTTTAGAGCTCTGAAGAGAACATCTTATGTCCTATAAGATTAATGCTCCATTCACTCAGTACACAGTTGATTTTGTTTCATATGTAGCCATGTGTTTAAGTAAGTTATATAATATCTTTCGGAAACCAAGGGCAGATATGGGTAAACATTATTATTTTGGCTAGATGTCGATGGAATGAAATTTAAAACTTGTCATCTGGTTGAATGGGTAAGAAAATGTGTGTGTAAATACAACAAATGACGACTAGAGATACATAACACCAAGACGTACTATATCATTCATTTATCAATTCCCTTAAAATATAGTGAGCTAAAAGTGATGAACACATAATTGTAATGACAATACTAATGAATTATGAAAGAAAGCATGAACTGAATACTCACTGACCGGACAGGCCACGAGATGCAACAGGACGTAATAGCTTGTAAGTCTTTAGCAGGAACTGGACGATTAAAGCGATGCCTGAAAATTAACACACTTCAATTAATGCACTCATATGAAATGTTGTAAATCATATACACATACACACACAAACTGTGTATATATATGAATAGAAGGATATGAGCCAGAGTCGTACACATTTTGGCGTTTATTGCAAATTTTCGGATGTACCTACATCCATCTTTAAGCATGTATATCGATCCTAAAAGAAATTAAAACCCAATATTTGTATAATTTGTAAAAATGTAGGTCCATTATATAAAATTAAATAAAGTAGACGTGCCGTTTTGACCAAAATCAAAACGGCATACCCAACTCTGCGATGGGTTACCATCATCACTACTAATACCATCATCAATCACAATCAACATAATCACTACTACTGCCATCATCACTACAACTGCCATCATCACTACAACTGTCACAATCATCACGAGTACTGTCATCATCACTATTACTATGATCATCATCACTACTACAATTACAATTATCACTACTACTCTCACCATAATCACTGTCCATTGTCACTAGCATCTTAATCACTACTATCATCATTGATACTACAACTATCAACCATCATTACTAATATCATCACCACCATCTTACAATCATCATTACTACTGTTAACATCATCATTACTACTATAACCATCATCATTACTACTGTCACAAATATTACCATAATTTATTCTACTGTCACCATCATCACTACTACTGCCATCATCACCATTACTATGAACTTCATCACCACAACTATCGTCATCATCACTACAAATTTCACCATCCTCACTACTACTCACCATCATCACTAATACTCACACCATCGCCACTACCATCATCACTACTGTCATTATTATCACTACAACTATCATCATTACTTGTCACCATCATCACTACTATTATGACCATCATTACTAACTACTACTGTCACCATCATATCTACTACTGTCATCATCATCACTACTGTCATCATCATCAATACAACTACAACCATCATCACTACAATTATCACCATTATCACTACTATCACCATAAATCCAAATATTACTACCATCACTTCTAATGCCAACTAAACTAACTTAACCTAGCAAATACGTAGTGAGATGTTTTCGCTCCCAGAACGAATGCGTTCTTAGTGTGTGAGCCCCTTCGGGGCTCACACTAAGAACGCCATCATTGGGGGGAGGGGGGGGGGGCAAAACCATATTTTGGACCTAAAATCATAACTATTGCATAAATTCAAAAAATCTTTTTTGACTGACGTTTGCATTCACGCAACAAATGTTCGTGTGAAATTTGGTGAAAATCCGTCCAACGGTCTAGGAGGAGTTCCGAGACAGACGGACGACGACGACGACGACAGACATTTTTTTGTTTGTGGTACCCACTATACGGGGGGGGGGGGGGGGGGGGGCGATACCAAACTCTGATTACGCAGAGTTGATAAATAAAATTTGTACAGAAGAATGTTACTTATATAAAACCGTTTACTAACTCTAAGCATTTGTAACAGAAATAATATGAATTTGATCATACACACAATTCGGAGTAAAACCGTTGTTAATTAGAAAACTTAAATGGGATGTCATTAAATCGACACTTCCGATTTATTAATATAATGACTAAATAAACTTAATTTTCTCGAACCTTATTAAGTAACTATATATTCACGAAGTGACAACATAATGTATTATATAAAATATAAATCCACACAAACCGCAATGTGAGTAAGAAAGACAATATATTGAACAATTACTATACTTAGAATATTTTACTATAACTAGAAATTGATAGTTTATTAAACACTGATAGATAATACTAGGACACATTTTCAGAGCACGTACAATGTTGACAGACCGCTTACCACTAAGAGACTAACCAAAATACATAACCAAACACTATTTATACATTACGCAGGAGTTACTAACTATTATATTAAACCAATGAGTGAAAACTTTGCACATGATTAAAAGAAACAAAACCAAATATTGAAATCCTAACCCATTAATAAAAGACTACCGAAGCAATTTGGACTATCTAACTATTAATATTAACCTATGTATTTATCCAAGCTTTATTCCGCACGCCGTGTTGTAGTGGATTAAAGCTTGAACATTCGTTCTGACTGTCGGAAGTTCGAGTATGGTTAGGAATATTTATATATATATATATACGGGTATACATAATCTCATCGGCTATTCAGTACTTATTACCTAGCATATTCTCATGACTCAAATCTTTCCTTTAATTTTGCTGTATTATAAATACATTTCTTATTTTCTGATCAGGTCTCCCTCGTGAGTTGGTTTCTCTCAGTTTGCCTGCTTCCTATTTGCCCCTGAGTGCATCCTCCTTCTTCCACTATCTAGCTTTCTTGTTTTGCTTGGCATCAGCATCTGCTTTTGGCCACTGAAGTGGGAGGGGGAGTTATACCAGGGTATTACTTTGCAACAGCTGCCATGTTGCATGCACATCTTTGTCAACCATACCAGGTAATATCCTAAAAAGTTAGTAGTAAGTCCATTTTAATTAATAGTCTTTCTGGCTGACATTCGTTTGTCACGAAATACGAAACGGTTGTCCTCCAGCTTTCATGGAGCAAGGCTCATCTATTGATCTTACCAAGTTACCATTATTGACAAAGTCACATAACACTAAATCAGGATGATATTCTATGCTTTTAGCAGCTCACCTATGGAGTGATAAACGCCAACCATCTACTTCCTATACATACACATTATAGAAGATGGGAAATCCTACTTGTTGGAAATAACATTTCATATCAATCGTAGAACCCGTAAGCCAACACACTATACACTACATGGAACCCGTAAGCCAACACACTATACACTACATGGAACCCGTAAGCCAACACACTATACACTACATGGAACCCGTAAGCCAACACACTATACACTACATGGAACTCGTAAGCCAACACACTATACACTACATGGAACCCGTAAGCCAACACACTATACACTACATGGAATTTATACAGCTGACTGAATTGACTGACTGCGTATTGAAGTGGTATAATTAAGTATCCTACTTATAGGATAAAATATAGGATAAAATCGTTCGGTGGGCATATATAACACATTGGTTTCTCAAATTAAGATTGGCCCTGGATAAGTTATCTTAATATTATTCAGTACACACACTCACAAACAAACAGACACACACACACACACACACACACACACACACACACACACACACACACACACACACACACACACACACACAAACACATACACACACATACACACACTCCTACACGATAGCAAAATTCCACTGACAGATTCAAATGGTAAGGTGAAAGAAAGTCCTACAACCATACACACACATACACACACAGACACTCTCACACAGACTTATTCACTCACAGATACAAACAGTTATCCACACGAATGCAACCACACAGCACACTCTAGTAAAGCCACTCAAGAATACAACTATGAGTGCAAACATACACCCATACACATACAGTCACTCGTATAATAACTCACAAACCCTCACGCACATACAGACACACGCACACAGAGACACACGCACACAGACACACGCACACAGAGACACACGTACAAAGAAACACACGCACAAAGATACACACACACACGCACACAGACACACACACAGAGACACACGCACAAAGCGACACACTCACACAGAGAAACACGCACAAAGAGAGACACGCACATAGAGAAACACGCACACAGAGACACACGCACAAAGAGAAACACGCACACAGAGAAACACGCACAAAGAGACACACGCACGCAGACACACACGCACAAAGAGACACACGCACGCAGACACACACGCACAAAGAGATATACGCATACAGAAACACACGCACACAGAGACACACGCACACAAACTAACCCGGCCAAGGAGCGGGAAAGCAACTGGACAGGGACAGAAAGTTGGTCAAGTGGCAGACACAGGAAAGGGACGGTCTCAGCGGGGCACTAGATAAAGGCCGAGTGGACATTACCAGCGAGGGCACCATCTCCACAGACAAGAAGTGTTATAAGCGCCAGAAGTTGGGGCACTTAGAGAAAATTCCCCGGGCCCAGCCGCCAAGCCAAGTGACGGGTAAAGACGCGACTGGACTGGGAAGTGAACATGGCGACGGGCATACAGACGGGGATCAATCTTCAGAGTGTTTATTTTTTATTTTTTCATTAACTTAATAAAATCTTCTGACTGTAAACAAAACTGTAAATACATATAGCATCCCTGAGCCTAGCCGAATGAATGAAAACTAAAATGTTCTACAGCCTAATGGCCCTCGGCCCTCATTCAGTTGAAAACTCGTAAAAAGGAGAGGGCGGCTACACAAATTGTACTTGAACTAAACCGGAAAGAGGTAGATAAGTCACATTAAATGAAGTCCCTACGAAGAAAACCTGATAATTAAATAAGCAATAAAAACGTAATGGAATACGAAATTAAGTTAAACCTCTAGCCAAATTAACTAACATGACTCTGCTAAGTATAGGCGACAGGGACACAGATGGGCGTCAATATTTCAACGCCGTGGGGTCTTTCATAAACCGTATACAATTACCTGACAGTAGATAAACACAAATACTAATAAAATAACATGCCACACATTACTAGACGGGCCAACTGAAGGGTGAAGACGTGAGTAGATCTATAATAACGGGCACAGACTGATATAAATAGTAACTCAAGAGGGTTTATTATGACTTGCAAAAAATTAAAAGATATTATGACTACCAGAAGGGGAAGGCAAAGATGTTAAACAATTTGACTCTGAAGATTTCTGAAAATGCAACATATAATGGTCCGAGCCCAGTCAAGCCAACTGATGCCGGTATCACACGAGGGCTTTTTCACTCAACATTTATCCTCAACACTGGTCTGGCAGCTTATGAGGTCAACATTTAAAATATTTCGTTTGCCTGAATTCATATATTATCAGTCTAATTTCCGATAACAGTGCAAAACATTCCAAAAATATTGCCAGAAAAATGTTGATTATAGAATGTTGACTATAATAGCTCTCGTGTCATACCGGTTTTAGTTAACGCTAGATCCTTTATATTATACTTTTTTCGTATTACGATATGAGCTAATTTATTGCTTCAGTTTTATTTTAAATTGGCTAGTCAGAGGTTTTGACCTGATACAGCCAAAACCGATCAATAAGCTAAACCACAATCATTCAACTAAACATTTATCATTCCGTAGGCTACCGAGCTTAACCCTTTTGCTGCGGGTGACGTTCTGGAACGTCCTGGCAAGTTACAGCAGTTTTCAGGCTTTAAAAGCCTGTAAAAACCGTAAAAATCGAGTCTCAGTGGGCGGGAGCGTGAGGGACCCACCTCCGTCCCTCAGAGCAGCGAGCAGCTCACTGAGGTAGACTGTCTCTCGCGTGGGTCTCTGTCTCTCGTGTGGGTCTCTCTCTCTCACAACAGTGTAGCCAAGCGAGCAAGTGCTACCAAATAGAGGGTTTCCCGCGTTTCACTGGCACCACTGCGGGTGAACAAGACCATGTACGGGGCCCGTTCTGGTCTCATTTTGAAGCTATTTTCGCCTAGTTTTCGGCAGAATACAGTTCATTTAATGCAGATGCTTGATTTATCATTCAGGAGTGCCTGAATATGCCCTAAATAGCCCAAACATAGCCGCAGCCAATGGGTTAAGACAAACAAATTGTGACCATGTGATTATTAATGGAGATTCGATTAAATTTAAAAAAGATTTCCTTGGATATCCTTGAAATTGACTGATATTCTTACAGCATTAGTAACTTCACCTACCGAACTTGTTCTTTTACATGACAAATATCAAATGCAAGGGTAATGGCAAAGGTTTCACCCATGATTAAGTCGAGCATGTAGAAACTAGCCATATACTGTAGTTGCTAAAAAAAATCATTACTTATAGTCGCTTAATTAAGCATAAGTTGGTAGGCTATACATAGTAGTATGCAATGCACAATAGCAGGCCCTAATAAGGTTGCATAAATTTGAATCTTTGAACATTTAACAATAAATGCTGCAGTATCTAGTCTATAAGAAGGCAATATATTATTTCATTTGGGTTCGATGCAGGCTCAAATGCTGTGACCCAACCAGATAGCATTAATTCCTTCATTACGAGACGTTAATGCTAAGCTGAATAAACTTGTCTGGCAGTACCTGCAATGACATACAGAAACCGTTGTGGCTTTGAAAAGGCTTAGCCATAATGCTTTGTACTGAAGGGGTTAATGCCAACTGGTTAGTGTTGTAGCATTTGTAGTCTTAGCTATACATTACCTTCGCTTATCTTCACTCAAAAGTAAGCATTTGCCCATGACAACAATAATAATTAATATACAAGGGGAAAAATATAATTTAGCATGATAATTATCTTCCAATGGCACTAAGATGTCTTTGTTATCAATCAATAATTTATATGTGCAGCCGATAATGCGTAATTTACATATCTCTAAATCTCTTTAGACACAAAAGTTTTGTTATTTCAAAAGGTTCGGTATTAAACCATAGTTAACGGCAATCAAGTGACATAAGCTGTTCATTGGCAAAGATTATCTTTTGGAAACAACACCCCCATAGCTATACTGTATATACAAGCAATGTGTGGTGACTTATAGTATGTCCTCTACGATGGTACTTTACATATTTACACTCTGGCCTATTGGTACATTACAAGGACATATATATAAAGGTGCGCAAATGACTACAAACATATTGTAAAATAACACTGTAAAACCATGAAAACTAATTATTAATCATGTTTGTATATTTCGTTGTCCAAGTTTATATATATATATATATATATATATATATATATATATATATATAAATACTCAGGCACATACCCCATTGCTGGGGTGGCCGACTCGAGACAGAGCTCGAACAGAAACCTGTAAAGTTCCAATTCTTAGAGTCTGGGACCACTTTTGCGTTCCTCGCTCATTGAAGAATGATATGGAACTGAAGGCTTTATTGAAAGGGAGAAGGAAAGTACTCGTGATATCCGCATGCATCAATGTGGCGGGTTAACCCCTTCAGCACGATGGCGTAATTGTTATCATGTTCTGGTTACCATTAGATTTTCTTTAGCTTATAACCTACCTCTAGGACTCTAGGGATAAAGACGATTTCAATAAACTCTCTGGATAACGCAGGTCTTTCTTAAGCTGCATAAAATCGTCTAATTTTAGCCTGAATCAAAGGTAAAGAGATATCATCGTGCTGAAGAGGTTAAAGACAATGGAAAGGCAGAGGGTGTTTTGAGATGGGTGCGGTGATGGAGACTAAGAAGATGTGGTGATGTGAGTGGGTGTTGCTGTGATGGGAAAGAGGTAGGTGAAGGTGAGGCAGACATAGTGAAGGTGGGTTGATAGTTGGGGTGTGGTGATAAAGAAGAGGTAGATGAAGGGGTGGTAGATATAAATGGTTAACCCCTTCGGGTTTATGACATATTTTAAGAATCTATTCTGGATATTGCTTAACGATTTAATACTGTTCAGGAAGGATGTGTGGGAGTTAAATAGCTAAAAACTGGCCCAATCAACACTCTTACTTCCACATACCCTTCTAAATATGTATAAAATAGTTTAATAATAGCCAGAATAAACTGTCGAAACGTGTCACACTGCTCAAAGCAGTGAAAGTGTTGGCGGAGTTGGTGCATAGATATTGAGGGTGGTGGTGGAGAGAGTATATTATAGGTGTGGCGGTGGTGGAAAAGAGAAGAGACGGACAGAAAAGGCCGCACCAACACCCAAAAAGCTTCCCCCAGAATCCCCCTGTCTGTGGCGGGCGAAGGGGCTGCCTGGTGGCGTTTCGACACATTTTACTTGCAAAACATGCACTCAAAAATTCTGCTCCAAAGCCTTCTTGTCACTTTGTTTTGATGTCTTTGTTCCTTTCTTCTCTTTGCTCTCCCTCACAACTTGATTTATACCGGCGTTTTATCCAGGCACTCACAAACTTCCCCGCGGGCTGGAACTCGGTAATATATATTATTTATTCGTGTTTCTGCCCGATATGCACACCGCTGAGAAAAAACGGGGCGTGTCGTTGCTTTGGCTTTTTGAGGAGTGACTTCTTTCACCTCATGTTTTACGATATCGTTTGATCGCGAAAGTGCGCGTGAATTTCGTCCAGGGGACGGTGTTACAGAGGCACTAATGACTTCGATTCACAGGCCATGCTCAACAAGGGGCTCTGGGCTGAAAAGCAGGAGGCAAACCAGAAAGGCTTGAAAGAAATCTAAATATAACCTAAAGAAAAAATTAATGTATGGTTCGTTGGGTGTATTTGCAATCCATATCGTAAGTAATGTTTTTCATATACATAAATGAAGGCAAGATTAAACAAATTTCCAGTTTGTTGATTATTTAGTATAATTAATACATGTCAACAACAATTTAACTGTGTTTGCCCAAGATATTGCTGAAAGATATTTTTTCAACAAGTTTATGATGTAAATCTCAAATTGTATATTTCAAAGATCTAGGCAGATGAAATATATATTTGCTAACCAATTGAACTATGATCATGTAATTCACAATTACTTAACAGTTGTTGACAGGTGCTTACATACTGTATGTTAGTCTAATTGATGTCTAATGGAATGATTGCCCCAATCCCTTAGCAGTGCAAAAATTATAATAGCATTTCACAATTATAACCAACTATCTACCGTAATTAGTGTCTACTCTCTCGTTATATTTACTATTTTCAGTGTTCCTACGCTATATAAATGGCTTCTCATATATACTGGTACACGCATACAGCCTCTTAGAGCCTCGCTTTCCTCTTCTTAATTGTGTCGCCTTGCTTAATGATAACTCTTACATTAGCTGAAATATATGTATGCCTCGCACATTGCAACGTTTGTCATTAATTGCAGTATGACATTAACAATATAATAATAACGCTTCCAATTGGGTGAGTACATCTCTACGTTGTATCCAACTTGCACACGATATTTTCGACTTAAAGAAAGACCGTCCAAATTAAACGGAATAAGAAAATATATCCGTTGATATCCGATGTGTTCATATTAATCTAATTCCTGTCGATTAAATTTACTTTAGAAATCACTTGGCATTGAATGGTTAATGAGATGTTAATGGTTTACAAAAAAAATGTAATCTTAAGTTACATATCTCCGAGTTACCATTATGGAAAATAGGGTCAAAACATTGTACACTCGGATGCCATAGTCTCTAGCCCACTCATATAAATTCCAGGGCTTCACCCATTTCTAATTATGGAAGTATATCTCTGTAAACGAATACAATATTATTATTTTCTATAAATCAACTACAAAAATATATATACACTATTTATTGAAGAGCAAGTTTTGTACAATAATCAATCCAGATAATTATAATTGCATAAAGAAAAACATAGGGGGTCCACGAATTCGTATGAGTGGGCTAGAGACTATGGTATCAGAGTGTATATTTGAACCATACATTTGTTTTTTGTTTTGTTTCTTTCTTTTTTTGCCGGAATGAGTAAACATGACAATTCCTTCAAAAGATACCTTATTATTTTGTTCGCCAAATGTTTACTCATGCATAGTTAATTATTGAAATTATGATATGCAATCTAGTGATTCTTGATATGCTATGACTTTATTCGCCTGATTTTTACATTTATGTCTATATGAAATATATTACTTAATCTAACGCTTACATCTAAAGCTAATTTGCCTATCACCTAGCCTAACTAATTATGTACTAACTTATTTGGTTAAGATATATTAGCTTAGATTGAACAGGTAACAGTTGGCGACAAACGAACATACTGACAATTTTGAGAGAAATAAAAATGTTTTCACTTCTAACTTTCGAATTACAGTTATGCAATGCTAGTAAGCATATTATATGATGTGTGCAAAATTGAATATATTATTAGCTTTATGCTAGACCCAAATCTTAGTCTTAGCTATTGGTAAATTACTTCCTATGTCCAAATACATTTATTTAATGTTAAGCTTATACTTGGGGTTGACTAAATAATCCACTTATCCTGCGAGTTTATGTAAATATATACTGTCTATTCTGTATATATATATATATATATATATATATATATATATATATATATATATATATATACTGTATATATATATATATATAAGCAACATTGACAAGGTCATAGGGAGCCTGTCATATCCGCAAGAGCTTCCAATCTAAACAAGCACCCAAGTCACCCTCTTACCTATTCAGGTATGATGTATTATTTGTCTATGTGTATAAAGGACACAAAGGCAAATCTGTCTGTAAAAAGTGCCCCCCCCCCCCCCCCCCGCCCCAGGTTGAAACAGTGGAAGAGAACCACAATCAAGTTACATAAGAGGTAATTTAGGTGTGTGGGAAAGAAGTGTGGTGTGTTTGTAAAGTGTAATGAAATGGATAGAAGGAGGAGTTGTTTGTGAGAGTTAGCTGGAGTTTGCTCTGTGTAGGTGAGGAACATAAAAAAACAGTGGGGGAAGCCAGGCAATTGAAACAGGAGTCCCAGCAACTCCTATCATATGCCTATGTGGCGTACCTGCTCGAGTGGTGCCTACAATCTATGTGTTTATTCTAAAAATGTTGCCTGAATCATATCAGAAATTAGGGGAATGGTTAATCGTTGGTAAGCTTCAAAGCATATGACTATGCATATATTTATGCTATGAGAATGGCTACCATTATGATCTGTGTGTATCCCATGTTATGTGTAAGGTGCAATCACAGTGGTGTGTAGACGAATTTAGTGCATTTTTGGGAAGTTGTGTTTGGTCACTAATACTTCGGCCTCCTTCAAAGCAGTTATGTTGACAAAGAGTGCGCACACCGCTGTCGACCGCTTGGAAATGGACAACAAGAATGCGGCTATTGGTTTGATATAGTTTCCACGTGCGTTGATAATACTATAAGTATCACCGGTTTTTTTCGACGTTTGTAAGTGTTGCCGTTCCGTGGAAATGGCTTCTGGTAGTGTGGTAACAATGATGCATCCTCACCCTGATGTGGTTATTGTATATTGGTTCCACCTTCCTTTGGCAATTAGCATCACTCATTTAATTTTTGCGTTTTAAGCATCAGCAATAGCTGCAATATATATGTAAAGTATGCTATTTGCAGAATATATTTTTTTTACGTTTTATTGTTCATTCAGTATTGTCAAAATTGCACGTTTTATATGCAATTTGCAGGGTCGTTGCTTAGAGAGAAGAGGGTGTGGTGTAAGACTGCTACGTCTTCAGATAAATATATTATTTAACATGTTGCAAATATCATAAATGAACAGGACATCTTTCAAACAACATTAGTCATATACGAATGAAAAAGAGGATCACGTATATCCAGATTAAGATTAAAATTATGTTTATTGTGACTCGATATTATCTCTAAAAGGCGAATGAATGCGTTCTTATATAATTATACTGTCATATCAAATATACACTTCATGAAAATTACAAACACAAACTAAATATTCATGTATGCCAATAACAACCAATATTTCATCGATGGGGCCCGTCACTGGTTGGTGATAAACATAAACCAAAACATTAGTCATGGATACAAATTACATTTTCTATGAGTGATATATTAATAATAGAAAATGCTATGTTTCATTATGTTCGTACGTTTGTGTGGTCATCCATAGTCCCTGTGGTCCCGCAGCAACACTATGTTGTACAAAGATTATGGTTTTGAGAAATATGTAGAGACTATGGAAATTAAATCAGCAAACATAAATTAAATTGTGAATTACTATGCTTTAGAATGTTTTGTGACATGAATATGAACTGGAACTTACCCGAATTACTCTTGTGGTTCGTACAGTAGTTCTAGATGAAGTATGAAGCTGGTGATTAATAGAAGACACGCCACGGTCAAACTAGTCGGTGTTACACAAAATTGTTTAACTGTTTGCCAAACTTATTACTCATGAGTTGAATGAAGTTAACTTGGTGATATTATGTGAATTGTATTTAGTTCATATCACGAATTGTATATGTATTGAAACAATAGAGTCCGCCAACAGATAAATCTAGGAGTGCACAACGAATAGAGCTTCTGTGAGGCATGCTCCACGCAAGAGCTTCACGATAACTGAACGGTGGGTAGATTGGTGGCTTGGACTCCCCAAATTTCATCATGGACTCTCCCGATGGCCTTCTCCACACAATATATACATAGACTTAATTATACCATACCATACTGTATAGGTTGATGACTGTGTTTTGCTATTATTATTTTGATCAAATGTTATATGGAAAATTACTATCCTCACTGTTTCTCTCTATCAAAAAGTAAATTACATCTAAAACATTAACTAAATTACTTCGTCATCCCTATTAAGCTGGTTAGTTGGTAAATACACGGATATGAGCACTCTGGTAAAGGAGAACAGGGTGTATGCCCAGTTGCCCACCAATGAACATGTTGCTATAAACAGTGTTAAGATTAATACATTACAATTTTAGTTAACATAGGACTTCAGAGGCTATCAACCCTATTGGATTATTAAGCCAGCACACTTAAAGTCACGAATAACGTCAGGACTAGAGCCCCTTTGCGAGAACTCCAGTCCCTTGAATTACAGAATAGCATGTAACTATCCTTATATACCCATTTTAGGATAATTAATTATAGATGATTCAGCTATAAATAATGCTATATAATTATTACGAATGAGCAGTGTCGTTCTTGTAGAAATGCGGTGCCACACAAATAATGTTAGCGTCAACCAAGTCACAATGAATCCTCGAACAGATTGAACGAACCTCCGAGATGCAAAGACCAGGTACAATTAAGTGCATAAATAGCAACTCGCTATTTTGAATCAGTATCGAATACAAACGAAACATTACCATATATTATTATAAACTAGACGCTACAGAACTCGGCATTATAGGTTCAGAGATTCGAACTGGTGAAACCTTATAATATATGCTGAGAACTGTACTGTACAACATTAATAAGGGAATTCAATCTAGCTGGACATACAGTAACTTCGAAAATAATTATATATATATCGTATTTATGACCGTAAATGCGCAATCTGGGACATAAATCGTGGCATTAAGCTTTCGTAGTTATCCCGAATAAAATAACATTGTCTCAGTAATGATTTACGTAATATATGTGTATCGGAGAATCGTTCGCCCGTTTGAGGTTTTATATTTGGCCAAAATTTGACTTTGAGTTTAGTGTACAGTAGATATATATACTGTATATACAGTATGTCTCGCCAATTCATCAAGTCATTCTTAGTAATCAAGTATTACTCTGAAGAATAATCATACTAAAACTTCATAAAATAACTCTGTGCAAATGCTTCACATAATAGAACATCCCTTTACTGTTTAATATATGAATCACAATTAAGGAAACTAATAATTACTATATATCTGTCAAATATATGGGATAGTCGCGTTCGCCAATTCTGATAATGTTTTACCTCTCAAACAGATTCAAATCACCCAGACATATCTTCGAAAATTGCAGAATAATTGACTGCACCTGTCCACTGTAAGACATATTCTGACTCCTGGAACTGCTAAAATAGGCCCACGAAATGCATGTACAGTACTTTACAATACTAACTAAAAAATTGGCAGGAAGATTAGATTCAGTCAGACATATTTTCAAAATGTCCAGGCAATCAGTTATGATATATTGCGCAATGCACGCAAAATTACACATCTGAAGAACTTTAACGAAACGGCAACATTAGTCTATATATTAGTCCAATAAGTACATTAGTTAACGTAAGAATCATACTTTACCTCTTGACAATTGAAAAAGTGCCTCAGACGTAACTATAATTATATGTTGGGTTGCCGAATACATCGCCATTATTTTGTCATTGATCACTCGTTTTCAATTTAAAATGTTAATCCATTCCATTTCCGATTATCTTTTGCATCACTTTCTCTTTATTATTCAGTCTTATTCACTTCCTTCCACTCGTGTCTTTCGTATTTCAATATTCCACTAAACATTGCATTCTGGCTATTATTAGACGATTCTATTTAAGCATACAAGGTGTCTGTGTGAGTTCAAGGGATAATAATTCGAATAGATATGAACAATTAAACTGCTAAAACGGCCTAAAACAGTAACAAATCGTCTACTGTTAGAAAGAAAGAAAACACCCGGCTTCTGTCTGAAAGGGTCAAGCATATTGCTCTCTATCGTCTGTATTCTCATTTATTCGATTCTTTTCACATAACTCGTTCTCTCTTTTTCATTTGTTTTTTTGATTCTCCTAAACTTTTGCCTTTCTCTTTTGTTGTTCCTTTTTATTGTAGTTATGTGTATATTGTTTTTCTCTCTACTACACACGTTCCTATTTTTACTTCGTATTATTTTGTAAAAAAAATCCCCCTTCTATCTTCTCTTAATTTAATCTCTCTCTCTCTCTCTCTCTCTCTCTCTCTCTCTCTCTCTCTCTCTCTCTCTCTCTCTCTCTCTCTCTCTCTCTCTCTCTCTCTCTCTCTCTCTCTCTCTCTCTCTCTCTCTCTCTCTCTCTAATTTCATAGCTGCTCATCTTAGAAAAAGTCACGCGAGGACACGAATATGAGCTCTCTCTCTCTCTCTCTCTCTCTCTCTCTCTCTCTCTCTCTCTCTGCCTTCGTGCTTTATGTCCCTTTGTCTTTCTTTCTTAATCTTTACGTATATGGATGCCTGTTTAACGCACTTCTGTTTATCTTATTCATTAGTTGTAATATTTGGCTGTCTTCGTATGTACTTCTTTGTATATATTACATTTTGATAAGTTACCTACACTTCCATTTAAGCCCAAGATTGTACACATCGAACAATTGCCTTATTCACTCAGGAAAAATATACGTGGAACTGCAATTCCACCTCTAAAATGGAATAGCGCCGTGTATTAATTTGGTAAGTGCTATTGCTGACCGTTTTATCTGCAACGGATAACGAGAGAGAGAGAGAGAGAGAGAGAGAGAGAGAGAGAGAGAGAGAGAGAGAGAGAGAGAGAGAGAGAGAGAGAGAGAGAGAGAGAGAGAGAGAGAGAGAGAGAGACTAATCTTACATGTTTTATTTTCATGTTACCATCTTAGTTTTATTGAACATTTTATGTGCTAAAAGTTGCATAGTAATGATACTACCATTTGTCTTTTAGGTTGTACTGTATTTCAATTATTAGCAAGATTTTAACATTTATCATAATGATCACCTCAGTAATGAAGAACCGGAATATGCAAAGTGTTTGAATTGTTTACAGTTTTAACCTCATCTGTACCAGCGACGTTTTTTAAATTATACTCTAGCTATATTGAGCTTCTGTGCAGTTTAAGAAGGGTCTGGGGAAGTAAAAAGGGTTAAGTGTGATAGTAATTGTCGGAAGCCCTTTTCGTACTGAATAAAATCTTCAAACAGTAGCCAGTAGAATGTTTAATGAACGTCACCGGTACTGAACAGTGGAATGCCCCGAGTTACAATACGTGTACAAAGACCTGTATAGTGTATAGGTAACTGATATATACTCTCTCATATGATAAGGTTGAGACAGTGCATTAAGGGGAGGTTTTTAGTTCGTTCCCTAGAATTCCATCAATCTTAAAATTACACCCCCTAGACCCCCTTTCAAGATAAATTTGTACATTTTTCGGTAGAAAAATTTCCCGGCTGAAAGCCGGTTCCTCTTAAATACAGGTTCGCTATCGCTCGCCAGGATAAAATCGACACCTGAATTGCACGAAAGGTCTTAGTATGAGGTGAAAGTTCTTAAAATCGCTAAACTAATGGGACAAACGTTTTATAATATCAAAAGCAATGGGGCTAAACATGAGGGAGAAAAGGGTCAAGAAAAAAATCCCTCAAGTGGATATCTCCCCTTAACATTGAAGGAAGGAACATACTGACTCGGGTATGTTTATAGGGAGGGAGGGGCGTATTTATATGCTTACTAGTTTATATTTTTATTATATTTTTAGATTACTCCCTAGACCTCCATCAAACTTAGAAAAACACCTCCAAGACCCCCTTTCAAGGTAAATTTGTAAATGTTTCGATATAATAAAAACTACTATATTACAGGCTCGCTATCGCTTGCCAGGAAAACAATCGACACTTAAATTGTACGAAAAATCTTAATATTGACAAAGAAATGGGTCGAAAGGTCTTAAAATCGACAAACTAATGGGGACAATATCTTAAAATCTCAAAACTAATGGGGGAATGAGGGCGAAGGGGGGTCAGAAAAAAAAAATCCCCCCTTAATGGAAATGTTTCAACACAGTGAGTTCTATTTGTATTTTGTTTAATCTACGTGGAAGATTGAATCAACAGTAGAAGTAGAATATAACCAATTTTACTACAGCCTTTGGATGAGCAGTAGGTGATAATGTTGTTAATGAGCATAATATATAGTCCTTTCACATATACAGTACATCTTTAGATCCTATAAAAGCACGAAACAACAATTGGATAATGGGACTATAATATAGCAATTGATAGAGAATAATACATTAATAAACTAGAACGCTCCATAATAATACAGACTTTCTGGATGCAATCATCATAAAGATACACCCATGAAATAAACTTTGCTCATTGAATTGTTTTATGTTATTTGTGTGGGCTCTTGGTTAGAACAAGGAATAATTAAGAGTTAGTAAATTCTTATGGACAAGGTATAAGTCACTTCCATGGGATTA
The DNA here is from genome assembly GCA_032716605.1 of Paralithodes platypus. Lineage (NCBI taxonomy): Eukaryota > Metazoa > Arthropoda > Malacostraca > Decapoda > Lithodidae > Paralithodes > Paralithodes platypus. The sequence goes on from CM064487.1 coordinate 129,886,191, forward strand.
ACAAATAAAGACAATCTCTAAATGTTTACTGAATTAGTTAGCAATGGCTCTCTCTCTCTCTCTCTCTCTCTCTATATATATATATATATATATATATATATATATATATATATATATATATATATATATTAGTATAGCCAGGTAATAGATTCTCATTTAAACAGACGAGGTTAAAGGCAATAGCAGTTTCAGCATTCAGGATATTATTGTTATAGCTTCCAATAGTTCTAACAATTTTCCTCTGGGGTTCAGAGATGAGGTACAACAGGTTAGCAAAATTCATGGTGGATCCAACGTTTCACAAGTAAACATCTTGCATCTTCAGGGAAGGAGAGGTAATGATTAGAATAGGGACAAAGCATCATATTTATACAAAATTCGAGGATCAAGAATAGGGAGGTGGGCGGAGCTACTGGGTGTGTGGTGGCTGTTCATTGGTGGAAGGCAGTCTATTCGCGAGACGGGCACTAAATCTTATCGGTGGTTGGTTGTTGGCTGTGGGTGGCTGTGATTGGTTGGTGTTGTCAGTTGTGTGCTGAGCGCAGAAGCGTACAGGAGGGGGGCACAGGGCGAGAGGAAGGGGGGCAGTATGCCTGTAGCACTTGCCTGAAGGAAGAATTTGAAGGTCTTGTGTTTGGTTGTTGATGCTGGGGTTGAGTGTTTGGATGTATAGAGCTTCTAAAATAGCTAGTCTTCTGGGGTCTGATTCTTTGTCGAGTATGGTGGTTTATTTGTCTAGGTTGGCGCGAGTTAGGGCAAGATGGTGGGGGGCTTGATAGTGATCTTTTATAGCGCCAGATTGAAGGTGGAGGGTTAGTCGACGGGAAAGGCGAGTCTGTGTCATTCCAACATAGGATAGGGGTCCACAGTCCCCGGAGGTGCAAATATGCTGGTATATCACATGATCGTCTTTCGGTTGGTTGGTGGAAATGGGGCGGTTACGGAGGACAAGGTTGGAAGTCTTAGGAGATTTGTAGTAAATAATGAGTTTTATTTTATTGTCAGGGTTGGTGGGGAGGACGTTTTTGTGAATTATTTCTTTCATAATGGATTCGTCTGTTGTGTGGTCGGAAGACATGTAGTTTCTGTAGAAAAATGTAATGTTATTGGCCGGGTTGGTGCTAGGGGGGTCTTGTTTGTACCATTTTTCTAGGTGGTGGTTGATGGCATTGGTGACGTCAGTGTTGGAATACCCATTGTTGACTAGGACCTGGGTGAGCCTTTCCAGTTCATTGTGTGTCATTCCAGGTGGTGCAATGGGTGAGGGCTCTCCTGACATAGGCGGCGATGGTGGACTGATGGTATCATTTAGGGTGAAGGACCTGGGCGAACTCAGGGACCTCCAGCAGCGCTTCATGGCCGCCTCCGGACTCAACTTCACATACGAAGAAACCACCGATGGACATCTACCATTCCTCGACCTCCTTGTCTCCCTCCATGACCACGGCTTCAAAACTACAGTGTACACCAAACCTACTAACAATGGCCAATGTCTTAATGGGGAAAGTGAATGCCCTAAACGATACCATCAGTCCACTATCGCTGCCTATGTCAGGAGAGCCCTCACCCATTGCACCACCTAGAATGACACACACAATGAACTGGAAAGGCTCACCCAGGTCCTAGTCAACAATGGGTATTCTAACACTGACGTCACCAATGCCATCAACCATCACCTAGAAAAATGGTACAAACAAGACCCCCTTAGCACCAACCCGGCCAATAACATTACATTTTTCTACAGAAACTACATGTCTTCCGACCACACAACAGACGAATCCATTATGAAAGAAATAATTCACAAAAACGTCCTCCCCACCAACCCTGACAATAAAATAAAACTCATTATTTACTACTAATCTCCTAAGACCTCCAACCTTGTCCTCCGTAACCGCCCCATTTCCACCAACCAACCGAAAGACGATCATGTGATATACCAGCATATTTGCACCTCCGGGGACTGTGGACCCCTATCCTATGTTGGAATGACACAGACTCGCCTTTCCCGTCGACTAACCCTCCACCTTCAATCTGGCACTATAAAAGATCACTATCAAGCCCCCCACCATCTTGCCCTAACTCGCGCCGACCTAGACAAACAAACCACCATACTCGACAAAGAATCAGACCCCAGAAGACTAGCTATTTTAGAAGCTCTATACATCCAAACACTCAACCCCAGCATCAACAACCAAACACAAGACCTTCAAATTCTTCCTTCAGGCAAGTGCTACAGGCATACTGCCCCCCTTCCTCTCGCCCTGTGCCCCCCTCCTGTACGCTTCCGCGCTCAGCACACAACTGACAACACCAACCAATCACAGCCACCCACAGCCAACAACCAACCACCGATAAGATTTAGTGCCCGTCTCGCGAATAGACTGCCTTCCACCAATGAACAGCCACCACACACCCAGTAGCTCCGCCCACCTCCCTATTCTTGATCCTCGAATTTTGTATAAATATGATGCTTTGTCCCTATTCACCGACCACCTGCCTCTCCACTCGCTTTGTACCACCACTACCATGGCCACCAGCAATACCACAACCAGTGGTAAAGTTAAATGGTACAATTTTAAAGCAGGCTATGGCTTCATTACCACAACCAACAATGAGGATATATTTTGTCACCATTCCAATATCAACAACAACAACAAAAGCAGCAAGAAGGCCTCGTTGGAGAATGGCGAATCAGTGGAATTCAACATCTATTCCGGGAGGAAGGGACCTGAAGCCATTAACATCAAAGGCCCTGAAGGAGCCCCAGTCAAGGGCTCCTCATTCTCCCTCCGGAATCATCCACCAAAGGCGACAACAACAACTGCACCAGAAGGGGAAGCAGTTCTAAGGGCAAAGATCTATGCCTGCATTCAATCAGCTATAGCCATCGCTGGTTCGGATGAGCTTAGAATTTGCCAGCTGATCCCCTATCTGCTGCAGTACAACAACCTGCCTACAATCATCATTCCTCAGGAGGCTTTCTCTGCAACTCCAACAACCACCAAGAGGAAGTCACCAAAGAGGAAGAAGCCCACCAAGACCCAAGAAGACCCAGCTCCACCAAAGAAGCCGAGGAGTGCTCCAAAACAACAACTGCTTCTGCCAAGACCTCTCAGTCTATACAGAAGCCAAAAGGGGCACTCCTCCACAACATCAGCAGCTTCAGCTTCAGCTTCAACTTCAATTAAGGAGAAATCAACACCATCATCACCAACACCGGAGTCGACCTGCCATCAAATGGAGACACAGCAATCGGATGAAGAAGACTCCGAGGAAGAAGAAGAGGTGGATGTCGAGCTACTGGATGCTGAAGAACAAGAAGAAGACAAGACCTCCTCTACTCCGATCCAGCCTACCACCTCATCACCAGAACCGACCATCATGACAACTCCTCTCCCTCCTGTTCTAACACCACAAGTTGTGAGGGAGAAGCAGCCAGATTATGACCCAAACTTTGCTTATGTGACAGATGAACAATTTATAAGTTTTGCAGAAGACCTTGAAACTTGTACTCTAGCTGTAATGAAACAAAAATACCCCTCTACCTGGCTTCATGAGTCGAGACTAACACCGGAGCGCAGAGCACGCGTATCGAAGGTTAAGAATCATATGAAAAAAAAGCTTAATAAATAACTAGAAATCCACCAAGAATCTTCAGCTTCACCATCCGCTTCATAAACAACACCATCTCCCACCTTCACCAACATCAACGGCCTTTCCACACCACCAGCACCACCTAGCACTCCACAAGATGCACTGATACTCGTCGACTACTCTTACTTATCACATGCAAGAATCACCAAAGAATTGCAAGGAGGACGGCCCTCCACCTTTTACTCTTCAACTTTGCTCTTCATTTCCATCTTTACTACTCTCTAATCCTTAGAGACCTCTCACCTCCCCAACCTGTCTATCCCCACACCAGTTCCAGTTCCAGTTCTAATCATTACCTCTCCTTCCCTGAAGATGCAAGATGTTTACTTGTGAAACGTTGGATCCACCATGAATTTTGCTAACCTGTTGTACCTCATCTCTGAACCCCAGAGGAAAATTGTTAGAACTATTGAAAGCTATAACAATAAAATCCTGAATGCTGAAACTGCTATTGCCTTTAACCTCGTCTGTTTAAAAGAGAATATATATATATATATATATATATATATATATATATATATATATATATATATATATATATACACTGTATATATAAGACAAATAAGAGTGAGTTCCGCTTGATGAGTTTCAATGAGAGAGAACCCATAAATGTAAACATACTAAACCACTTAACCATCTTACTCATTGACAACCACATACCTCTGTTCAAACCATAGTATAATAAAGCTTGTATGCTCGTATTATTATGGGCAAGTATCAGTTGATCATGTTGACAATATATCCTTATCAAAACGATTACTCCTTATATTTTATATGTTGGCTAAAATTAAGCTCTCCTTGGAATTCATCTAGCATAGTTAAGCCGCTAAACAATGTTTTGAAGATCACCAACACAATAATGAATATTATTGACATATTTTGTTCTTAATTTCGGCAAGATATCTTGCAGCCAATGATACACAAACATTGCTAGGCGGGTCCCAATCTCAGACGAAACAACAGGTGTGCCAGTGGTACACAAAACACAATGGCTAGTGATACATAAAGCTGTTTGATTACAGTTAGTTGTACATGAAACCTTGTCTGTGCCCGCGGTACAGCAAGTGCTGGTGTCAAGTGGTACCTGAAGCACCTTCGCCAGGTGCTCCTGTCCCAGGACAACAAATACATAAAGCTAACTGGGATAGAGGCCTGATAATAGGTCACTGTTGCTCAAAATACAGCTAGAGCACGAATCTGGTATGCCGCTAATTAATCCAAGTAGAGTAAATCCAGATTGTACTTTTTCCCTGAGTCTGTGCTCTATGATGGCATCCAGGGAGTTAGATATTGTTGTTGCTGAGAAAGCGGCTAGTTGATTTGTGGTATAATTTTGTTTATGATACATTCATGCTTCATTCAGCAGGTTTTGCTTAACTCAGGACCAACCTCTAGGAATAAAATGGTTAACGAATATCTAATTGAACTTCGACAGGTTCTTCTTAATTCAAACAAAACTATCAAGAGGTAGTGAGAATAGAACATTATTTATCATAATTTGATCAAAAGGGTTAACACAATGCCCTATAAAATGGAAATCTACTAACCCAAGTTGTATACATAACATTGTATAGTCACTGTACAAATGTCGGTGTGATATCCTTTTTACTCCAGTATTGATAATCAAGTATATTCGTATATAAATATACAAACAAATCAAAGAATAAATATTAATCTTACTTAGTTGAGTATCTATCACAACAAAGACAGAATACATACAAAATCATTGCTTAGTTCCAAATAGCCAAACAAAGAAAAACACTGGTTTAGATTCTCCTGGAGAGTAAAGTGCAGCAGAAATAGTGGCGGTGTTGGACACAGTTGACTAACCAGCTTGTGTTGGGTAACTCAAGTGAATCCTGTTAGTCTGTTTCTGGTCATGATGAGAGAGAGAGTGTGTGTGTGTCTGGTTGGCCGATAGAGTTAGATACAACAGAAAAGAGGAGTGTTCAGTAGCTAGAGCATATTTTTCACATGAAAGCAAACATGAGTGAGTGTCATCTAATTGTGTCTTAACTCTCTCACACATTTTTAGGTGTGGCCGCTTAGGTCCGTGGACGATTTTGTTTGAGTGTTACATTGTGATGGGATATGGTTTTCTATTGCACATTTCCTAATGGCCATTATATTTTCTATATTCTTCGTTTATCCATATATATATATTTATATATTTATTCATTATTTTGTTTCATATATTTACTTTAGTGAGCGGCTGTGTCAATCAATATCTGAATTGGGTCGAATTCATCCACTTAGCAAGGGTTGAGTGATAGGTGGTCCATTTCCCATTTGGTATATGGCTGCTTAGGAGGGTAATTTTTCTGGACCCTTTTCTTCCTCATGATTAGCCCCATTAGTCTTGAGATTTTACGATGTTCAACCCAATGGTTTGGTGATTAGCCAATTTGCTTGTCAATTTATGGCCCTTTGTGCCATTTAGGTGTCATTAATTTCCAGACGAGCGGTAGCAAACTTGCAATTTAGGAGGAACAGGCCAACAGTCTGGGCACTTTTCTGCCGAAAAATGCACAAATGTAATGCAAATGTGGCTGGCACTTTCAACATATAAATTCCATAAGAATTAAACTACCTAACAAAATCTACCTTCGATATAGTTTTCGCTATCAATGCGAGAAAAAAAACTTAAAAGAGTACCAGAAAAATCGGGTTCATAGAAAATTGCTGGACAAGGAGCTCGTGTGAGACCACCTTTGTTGTATAGCAAATGTCGTGGAAATCGAACATCTGATGGCCATCATGTTGGTGGGTTATTTCGGGGATGTAGGGCATGGGATGGTTTGCTCCTCGGATGGTGGCTGAGTTATTTAGGGGACAGTGGCCGTTTTTTTAATCTATTAATTCATGTATTCATTTAGTTTTTAGTGTCCTCGCTAGACCTCCATCAAGCTTGGAAAAACACCCTCTAGACCCTCCTTTAAGACAAGTTTGTACATTTTTCGATAGAAAAATGTCCCAGACGAAGGCCGGTTACTCTTAAAATTACAGGCTCGCTATCGCTCGCCAGGCAAAAATCGACACCTAAATGGCACTAAAGGTCTTAAAATTGACAACTAAATGGAGCAAAAGGTATTAAAATCGCCAAACTAATGGGCAGAACGTCATAAAACCTGAAAACTAATGGGGCTAAGCATGAGGAAGAAGGGGGACCAGAAAAGCAGCCCATGTCCCCTTAACTCGTATTCTGGACTGGTAAGTAGTGAAAATACTGACAACATTTCATCACAATCCGTCAATATTTTGTTTTTCTTACAGATAGGCAGAAAAACAGACGGAGATGATCATATAATATCCGCCAATATCAATTGGAAGGGATAACAAACATGTAAATACACACAAGTGCACAAGAGAGAGAGAGAGAGTGTGTGTGTGTGTTAGAGAGTGAGTCAGCCAGTCAGTCAGTCGAGACAGAAGGGAGGGAGGGATCCGAGATATGTGAGCGAGGAGACGGTCATAAAAAAGAGGAAAAAGAGAAAGAGAGGGAAGACCTAGCAAACAAAAACTAGAAAGAGAATGGAAAGACTCTGGGTCATATTGTCAGGTCATATCTTTTCAGATATGAAGGCAAAAAGGAAGGAATTGGTGAAAATGTCAAAGTTATTGTTGGTAGAGATCGGGAAATAGGAGGAACGTTGGGTGTGGCGGGTGATGGGAGGGTTTGGCTTGGGCTACTGATTAAGGGCTAGATTAACTGGGCCTGCTCACCAAGAAAAAATAAAGGGAAACGGGGTCTATTTCTAATCAGCTGCCTGTTTACTTCGTTTGCTTTCATTGTTATTGTTTTGACATCGTATGGAAGCTAATCAGATACCTCATATAATATGGTTTTGTAATGCTAAAATTAACTTCACACAGAATTTTCACAGATAGCTTCTTCAGGTCACTACCATGACCTGAAGAAGCTATCTGTGTAACATTGTAAATAAAGTGCTCCTCCTCAAACGATGTTTCTATGCATGGTTTTGTTAACATAATTTGAAAATCAAATACATATATATACCGTATATATAAATATTTAGCAGATTTATCCAATAGAAAACCAGGATTATTTTTCATCAGTTGCTTCATTTGTATCTTTATGAGAAGTTCCTACGAAACCCATTCATATATCACTTATGGCACGACTTTTTATGTTACATATCAAAACGTCAGTTCTGCATATTTACTACTTACAAGATTTTCCAAATACATAAAGGAATTTAGGCTTATATTCCATCAGTCAATGGCATCGTGCGAAAGCAGACAATATAAATCGGATTTCTCGCATATAAATTACTCTATGAATTAGGTCAAACACGATATTATTTCTTTGAAGATATGGTATTTATATTTAATCCGACTGTAGATACAGTAAACATGCATCTCATATATTGTTATCAATGAGTAAAAACCAAGAATTTGATTAACTTCTTCAAGCAGACGACGATGTATTTGGTTTTTAATGTCGCTTGTCATAATTATAATTTAGCTGTACACTGTAATGGCTTCTTGAATTACAAGAGTAATACAGCATCTCATATATAATAAACCTAACAATTCCGTGCCAAGTAGAATAAAATTGTTGGGAGTTAAATAAAATATAACAGACATTGTTGATTGAATGGATTAAAGTGCAGGAGATGGAAAAGGAGAGGAGACAAAGAAGGAACGATGTGAATGGATAAATCAATAGCGAGGCGAAAGAATACATCAGGGGGAACAGAGAATCGGGAAAAAATGGAATACCACAGGGGACAATGAACGACAAAGCAACGAAGAACAGGACAGCAAGGTTAGGATAGTTAAATACAAGAGAGGATATAATCAGACAACAATTAGGAACAGGAAAAAATGCATTGAAAGATGGAAAGCAGTGGAACATAAAGGGAAGGACAAATTACAACCAACCAACAAGGAGATAAAACAAAATAGACAATAAAAACAATATCAAATGTTAAAGAGGATAAGTACTCATTAAACAGTAGATAAAATTGAACCGTTGAAAGAAAATATCTATATCTATATAACAATATACAGTAGTATTTACCGTGATTATATCTATATCTATATAACAATATACAGTAGTATTTACCGTGATTATATCTATATCTATATAACAATATACAGTAGTATTTACCGTGATTATATCTATATCTATATCACAATATACAGTAGTATTTACCGTGATTATATCTATATCTATATAACAATATACAGTAGTATTTACCGTGATTATGTCTCCCCTTGGGGAACCAGGTTAAGAGGGGATGGGCCAGTTTTTTCTGGTCGCCCTTCTTCCTCGTGTTTAGCCCCTTTAGTTTTCATATTGTAATACGTTCGCCCATTAGTTTGGTTATTTTAAGACCTTTCACTCCATTTCTTTGTCAATATTAAGACCGTTGGTACATTTTAGGTGTCGATTTGTTTTTCCTGGTGAGCGATAGCGAGCCTGTAATATAGTAGTAACCGGTCTCCGGCTGGGACATTTTTCTATCGAAAAATTTACAAAATATCTTGAAGGGTGGTCTTGGGTGTTTTTATAAGCTTGATGGAGGTCTAGAAAGGAAAACAAAATAGATAGTAAAATTATATACCGGTATATTTCTCCCACTCGACGAGACAGAGCAACGGGCGAGGGAACGCGAAAGTAGAACTTAAAATGTTGTTTCTGTTCGGGTTCTGTCTCGTGTCGGCCACCCCCAGCAATGGGGTATGTGCCTGAGTATATACATACATACATACATACATATAAATATGCAAATAAAACCACCCATCCCCCCTTAAGTCGGCAGCGGTTATTCTATCCCATAGGCAAGAGGATGGCCGTTTGTGTCCCCAAACAGGTCGTGTTCTGACGCAGCCATAGCCTAGCTGACCCAAGGCCTTGACCTAAGAGATTATCTGCTTGTGGATAGTCGGAGCTATAGTGTTTATATATTGTAAGCACTCTCCTTTGTGGGCAACACTATGTCCAACCTTTAATACCTTAATATTTTAGGACAAGGACAAATATGAAAAGGAGTGCCATGGTAGGTGGAATAATATTGAAGGCACATGGAAAATTAAGAGATACAAATGGAAATAAGGACTGTTATACAGTGTGAACAGTGTCTGTTTGAAAAGTAAAAATATAGTTCAATCAATCAACAGAACTATAAAAAGATGGATGGACAGGGAAGGAAGAAAGACTTCATAACATTTATATTAAGATGAAAACAAAAATATAAATGACATTGAAACACCAGTGAAGATAATTAAAGATTAAGAATGACAAAACTGGAAATAAAAGAGGGGGATAAAAATAGCATTGAATATATTGGTTTAAGTTGAAAATTGGAGCCAGCATGGGGTGGAGCCGAAATGCATAGTCTACCAATACAAAAATCTCCCTTTGTACTCTATAATTGATATTGAGAGCCTTGTTAACTAAACTTCACAAGCAAGATCTATGATGTTTAACTATGTAGCGATGCGGACTTAATTTATACCATTACTTCCTAATTGGGTTAAGAGAGAGGTAGAGCAACAAACAAGAGTTTATATCAGTCATATAATTTGCTTACAAAATTGTGATAACCTGAATTGTAAGCTAAATGCCTTGAAGTAGTTACTTTATAAATGTTATGACAATTGCTGTACACAAATATTATACTCATATACATTAATGCAATTAATACTCTGGATATTGATAACAATGTATTATTTACAATCTGTTGATTATGAAGCAATATATGAATGTAATTGCATGAACGAAATTAAAAAGGATAGAAGCAAAGCATCATAGGCTGGAAATATCATGGACTTGAAAATATAAATGGAGGTTGAGGATGAAAGAGGAAATGGTAGAAACAAAAGATGTAAGACAATGAAATGTGAGAATTACAAAACTGAACAGCAATGAATGAATTGAAGTGAAGGAAGTTGCGATGTAAACAAAGACAACAAAGGAAGAAGGGTTAATTGAAGAGAAAAGGGAACAATGGAACGGAGATGGAGCAAGAAGGACGAGGAAAGAGATAACATCTACATTAAGAAAACAGGATGATTAAAATCAAGATTCTTAATAAGTTACAGGAGTAGGTGAATCATATATCCTATTATTGATGTGTTTTAAATTAATTCTTCAGTGCTAGTCCCAACACTATGTAGCTGAAGGGGGGTGTATGTAAAGAATCATATGACTTGTCTAAGACAAAATATATTTCAGATAATTTGTTTGATATATAAATAACTCGGTGGCTTTGTAAGACTTGTGATAATATTCTGTTATCCTAGACAGTAATTGCATCCAAAAATCAATATCTAAGTCTAATACTATAACCAATAGTTGAGACCAGAGTGAGAACAATGATGAACAGAGCATTATAGACAGAATATTATAGGGAAAATTAGAAGAATGGGGAGAAGAGTAAATATTAAAGATAAGGGAGTTTTTTTATGAAGGGAAGGCTGAATTGGGAGGGGGGAGTAAACATGAGGGAGAAGGGGGACCACAAATATACACCCCATTAATAATAATAATAATAATAATAATAATAATATTTATTCAGTTAGCAATTTACAGAGTTGGTACCACATAGTATGTTACAAATATGACATGTACCAGCCTTGCATAATTCCAACTAAGGATAGCCCAATAAGGCCGTTAGGCGTATTTTCACGGACTGACTGGGGTAGGTCGTTCCAGTCTTTGATGGCAGTGAAGAAGAATGTTTGCTTACCCTGTCCTTGGATTCTCGGGACCTTAAAATTAAACATCCTGTTTCTTGTATTATGTCCACTCCTCTCATTTGCTTTAACAAAATCATTCTTTAGATACTCTGGAGCTCTGTCATAGAAAATGTTGAAGGCATTAGTGAGCCTGATTTGTTTGGCCCTGTCAGAGACATTGAGCATACCTAGTGACTGAAGTTGTTCCTGGCCAACATGTGATCTGGGTCCTAGGTTCAGCATGAACCTAACCATTTTATTTTGAGTGACCTGAAGTTTGTGCTGTGCTGATTTAGATGATGCAGAGTACCAGGATGACACAGAATAGTCAAATTGACATTGAACAAGCGCTTGGCAGAGGGTCTTTTTGGTCCCCGCGGGCAAGCATCCCACCTGTCTATACAGGTATTTTATACATGCTCTACACTTACTCAGGATAGATTCCAAAATTGTTTCACCGGACAAACTCGCGTCCAGTTTTAGTCCGAGATATTTAACTTGTGACACTGTTGTTATAGGAATATCATTACAGTTGACCGAGAAGCCCACAATGTCTTTCAGTTTGCGTTTTGTTCCACATAAGATGGCTTCCGTCTTGCCCAGGTGAGAGATAGTCTATTGTCCACTAGCCATTCACTACATGATTCTAGTTCTTTGGAAAGTGAAGCGGCAATACTTATTGGGTCTTTTCCTGAAACCAGAAGCACGCTGTCGTCTGCATACAGTAATAATTTACATGAGACGCTCAGTTCCATGTCGTTCACATAACAGAGAAAGAGTAAGGGACCAAGGATGCTTCCCTGCGGGACCCCACAGTTAATTGGCATAGGATCAGATATATTATCATCAATTTTGACTCTTTGGGTTCTACCACTAAGATAAGATTTAAACCAGTTCACAGACCCTATGCCCATTGCTTGTAGTTTATTACATAGGATATCATGGTCTATTATGTCAAACGCTTTTTGTAGATCAAGAAGAACCATACCGGTGTAGTTACCTTTAGACATTTCTTTACGAATGTGATCGGTTAAGTGGATGAGACAGGAGTCTGTCGAATACATGCATCTGAAACCTGATTGAAACTTATAGAATAGATCATTTTGTTTGAGGTAGTGTTCAATTTGGGTGTATACCGCTCTTTCAAGGATTTTAGATACAATACATAATATGCTAACTGGTCTGTAGTTGCCAACTTCTAGTTTATTTCCTTTCTTGAATAGAGGGGTTACAATAGCTTCCTTCAGTTAAGCAGGTACAGTGTTGGTGTTAATTGACAAGTTAATGATGGGGGTTAGGGGGCCTGCTATACCAATGGCTCCATCTCGTAAAAATTTGGCAGGAATTTTGTCTGGTCCTGTGCTTTTATGTACATTTAGGTTAGACAGCTCGTCAAAAGTGTATTTTGGTGTAACATATTGCAATCCAAATGTGTTCGGGTGTATGTCTTTATCTCTGTAGAAATTATGAAAGGTGGCCGTTGTTGTGTATTTATTGAGAGGTTGAGGTCGGTTCTGTGCAAGTGTGTTTGCTATGGAAGTGAAGAATGAATTGAAGTAGGTTGAAATTTGTCGTTTATCGTGGCAAACCTGATCATTAATGGTGAGAGCAATATTAGTGTTAGACGAATCCCTTGTCTTGCTGCTGTAGCCTGTTGTTTTTAGGTGCCTCCATAGTTTCTTTGGGTTATTCTGATATTCCTCTGCCTTATTGTGAAAATAATTAGTTTTCGCTGATTTCATTTTCCTACTTAGTTTATTCCTGGCCCTGTTGAACTCATGTTTCAGACCTTGATCCTGTCTATGTTTCGCTAGCCTTTTTAACAGATTGTCTCTGTGTTCCAGATGGTGTAGTATGTCATTGTTGATCCATGGGTCTGACCTTGCTTTAATTTGTATGTCTTTCAGAGGAGCTATTTCGTCTAGGATGTTTGTGATGATGGTTCTGAAGCCAACCCTTGCGTCATTAACGTTTGTACTTCCAAACACTGGAGACCAGTCTGTAGTCCATAAAATGTCCAGAAATGTTTCTTTATTGTAGTTTCTGAGTGACCTTGTTTTGATAACCTTGTGATTCTCTAGGGTAATTTTTGTGGTTTTCCGTGTGCAATATGTGACGAAGTGATCACTTATCCCAGTCTGTATAACCCCTGATTGGGATATTTTGTCCTCTCTGTTACAGTTTATGTGGTCTAATATTGTGGCAGTGTTCTCAGAGATACGTGTGGGGGTTGTGATGAGTTGTTTGTGATTGTGCATTGTCAGTATATGCCTATATTCTCGTACAAGCCTATTATTTCGTTGTTTGTAACACAGGTTAAAATCCCCTAGTATGATGGATTCATTCCGAGGGTCTAGCGATGACAAAGTTCGTTCAAATTTGGTCAAGAATTGTGTGTCGTCTGGTGGCCTATAGCATACCCCAATTGTGATGGGTCTTGTCCTCGGCAGGTGTAGGTCGATCCACAGAGCTTATTGATTTTCTACATGGAGGTCGGTCCTAGTTGTGTGTGTGAGGTTGTTTTTTACATACAGACATACTCCTCCCCCATGCCTATTGCGATCATTCCTAACCATATTGAAACCTTGAATGTTTATTTCACCATCGTTTATACTTGAATCCAGCCAGGTTTCTGTGATTGCAATTATTGAAGTTTTGGCCTTATTAGCTAACAAGTTTATTTCTGACAATTTATGGTACATTGATCTGGCGTTAATGTGGATAAGATGGAGCCCTTTGTTGGTGAACACTCTGTATTCATCTTTGATTTTGAATGTGTCCTGGCTGGATTCTGAGTTGTTAATACTTGGATCATTTACATTAATATTTGGTAATGAATGCAAGGCACACTTATTGCAAAGGAATTCCCGTTCTTCACTGTTGGTCTTCTTAGAGATGCACTTCATGTGAGCTACATGTTTACACTTTACACAGTTTTGGATCTTCTGACGTCGTGTTATGAGTGATTCACAAATAAAACAAATGACAAAATACAGTAGAGTATGAAACCCAGGTCGAGATAAGAGAGCAAGAGAATAATTTGAGTCAAATATAGAAATGGACAAATGAGAAAGTGAGTTTAGAGCACGGAGCTAATCGGATCGGGTGGAGAAAGGGGAAAACGTAAAGAATAGAGAGATGTGCCAAGGTAGTAAACGAAGAAATTGAGGGCAGGTTTTAAATATTTCTGGATCCCTTCTCCCTCATGCTTAGCCCCGTTAGTTTTGAAATTGTAAGATGTTCACCCCATTAGTTTTGCAATTTTAAATTATTTCGTCCCATTTATTTGCCAATATTATGACCTTTTGTGCCATTTAATTGTCGAATTTTACCTGGCAAACGATAGCGAGCCTGTGAAATAGGGAGAACCGGTATTCGACCAGGACATTTTTCTACAGAAAAAATTACAAATTTATCTCGAAGGGGGTTTTGGGAGTTTTTTTTAAGCTTGATAGAGGTCTAGGGAGCAAATTAAAAAGCCTCTCTTAAGCGGAGACAAGTTAAATGGTAACTAAAGCAATGATAAGAATGAGAAAATTAACAAATAACTGACGAAACAAAGTTGGTCATGAAAGAGAAATGAAATGCCATGCTACGAAAATAGAAAATAGAATAGAAATGAAGTAAGGAAGAAATTGGATTTGAAATGAAAGTCACAACAGTGAGTGGCAATAAACTAGGTTAGGGTAAGAGACAGGAGAGAGAGAGAGAGAGAGAGAGAGAGAGAGTTATATAGACTAATTTGCATTCCCTACTAAGCAGTCCGGCCTTAAATCGAAATAAATAATTAAATATATACATACATAATAACAAATGGTATAGGCTATGCTACGGTTTAAAACAGGGATAGTAAAGTGGCAGGCTCTTTTCCTACCCACCACACCACAGGGGTCCATATTGGGCCCACGGGGAGCATCAAAGCGTCAAAAACTGATCCTATCATTTCATCAAATCTGCAAAAAGCTATCAGTACATAAAATTTTCCAGATGTGTTCATTTTGTCAAAAACAAGTTTTTCCCCAGATCATATCAATGTGTAATTTTTTTTATATCACTTCAATGCATCAAAAGTTGGAAGTCATCGATGTATCAAAAATGTTAACCCCATTCTTACTAGGTTAGGTTAGGTAAGGTTGTTAGGTTAGGCTAATGTTAACCCCTAACTATTTTTGATGATATGATATCATCCAGTCAGTTTCAGCCTTTTGTCAAATTGAAAAGATCCAACTTTGTTATGCTTTGAAAAGATTGGGTTTTTGATGTATTGATAGGGCTGACACCCTTGGAATAGTTTTGACGCTTTGCAGGCGCCCCGGGCCCACTGCTCTTCATTTTATATATTAATGATTTTATTAACTCTAGCTCTATATTTAACTTCCTGTTATTTGCCGATGATAGCACTTTGTATGCCAGACACAGGGATCTACGTTTCCTAATAGAGTTAGTCAATAATGAGCTAAATAACATAGCAAGGTGGATACAAGCTAATAAGCTTACTCTTAATTGACAAAACTAAGTATATAATTTTTAAGAGGAATAAATCTATCGCTCAAAATTTAGCACCAATTAAGATTGCAAATAATGTACTAAAGGAGGAGGAACATATAAAGTTTCTTGGTGTTATGGTGGATAGCAGGCTGTCGTGGGGCATACATATACATGATTTGAAAAACAAACTTAATAAGAAATGTGGCATACTCTACCTTACACGACACTGCTTTAATATTAGTGCTCTAAAACAATTATATTATAGTCTTATACAGTTTATACAGTCTCCACAGTTGTTATATTGCCAAACAATTTGGGGTGCAACTAGTAAAACCAAATTATTAACTATTGAAAAATCACAAAAAAGAATAATTAGAACTATATCACATAAATCAAGATATGCCCACACAAATGAACTTTTTAGTAAACTTGAATTATTTAAATTTAAGGATATCAATACTTACTGCAGTGCGCTTTTCGTATTTAAATATCTGCATAACCTTGATAGCACTGATTTGTTTACACCTAGTAACAATGAAAGGTACAATTTAAGGGGAGCTGATCTATTAAGAATTCCTCTCATGACTTCCAGTCAAGCTCAGACATGTATAAAATATCATGGAGTTAAGGTGTGGAACGGATTACCTCAAAATATAAGAAATATACAGGAAATATCTCGGTTTAAGAGACAATTAAAAAAAAATCTATTAACACAATATCAACAGTGACTACTAAAATAGGTATATCACCAATTATACTACAAATAATTACAACCCTATCACCTAGATTGACAAATGTATAACCTTTAACAATATTTACGCTGACTGTGCGTGTATATATGTGTAGAGTCACGTAAAGGGTGGAATGAGTTTGAATACTATTTTGTAATAAACACGCTTCTATTTGTGTCTGTAAAGGTGTATATAATGTATGTGTAGTTGGCATTTGTATACATTTTTTTTTTTTTTAAATAGAAATGGATATATAGTCTACAGTAAATTATTTACCATGTTGGTGTAAGTGTGTACTCCATGCACAACAAAGTTTATGTCCTGTACTAATTAGGCATATACTGTTAGGGAAGCGTATGTGTCTTTGTGTCGAATTGTGCGTATAATTGCGAGTATGGCCTTTGAACATCAAGTCAATAGTTGTACAATGTATATTATATATATTCAATTTTTGTAAATGGTATTACATGGGTAATTGTGATAAAAACAATCAGCTGTGAGCTCTGGGAAGTGAGTGTGACCTCAGTGTTAATCACCATTAATTTAATTTGTTTTATTTTATTATATTTTGCCTACATACATCCCTTTTCGAAGTTAGAACAATTCTTTACAACACGTAGTTCCCAGGGCACATAGCTGTGACTAAGTATATTATATACAATTGCATTTTGATAGATCGAGTTATAGCCAGGTGCCTTTAAGAGAGACATCTCTCAAAAGGCTCAGCCTTATTTTTTTGTATTATTATTATATATTTTTGTTTTTAACAAATCATTTGTAAGAAAATTGTATTGTATACTAAAGGCTAAATAAAAAGATTTCAATTAAAAAAAAAAAAAAAAAATCAATTCAAAATCCATCCAACGTTTGGGTCGTTAAGAAACGGAAGAATTACCCCAGCAGGGTCGAGATAATTATCTACTGGGAATTTATAGTAAAGAAGGAAATAGGAAGCACATTTGTTTTTCTAATATAAACATGTACATAGATACATACTGTACATGCACACATATACAGTATATGTACATACATAGAAACACATATATACATACATACATACATACATCCTCACGCACACATATATACATATACACTATATACATATGCATGCACGCATACATACACATATATACATACATACACACATATACAAGTACATTCAGAGAGAGAGAGAGTACAAAGGAGTACAAAGGAAATCAAGCAACAACAGATCTAGTGACCCTTCTAGGCTGCTTGTCCTCCAAAACACTGAGGATCAAGTGTCCAAACAGTGGTTTAGACTGGGTAAGGGAACATTGGAAAGGGAACTACTGCCCTGCCACTAACGTGGCAGGACTAGGAAGTTAGTAGGGGACATATGGGTTAGTAACTGAGGGGAGGATAAAATAAAGTTATTCATTTACAAACGCAGTCAGTCGCGGGTTTGATGCGAGATATTTGTCTAGGCGGAATTTAAATGAATCAACGGTGCTGCAGTCTATAACGTCTCGGGGAAGCCCATTCCCCAAGTTGACAACTCGATTGAAGAAGAAATTCTTAGATTCGTGTGAGTTAAAAGATTTACCAATAATTTTGCAACCTTTCCCCGCGTGTAATTAGATTGGTCGATAGTGAAGTACTTACTACAGTTCATATTGTCGATGCCTTTGATGATTTTGAACACTTGAATTAAGTCACCTCTTAATCTGCGCTGGGTTAAAGGAAATATATTTAATTCTCTAAGACGTTCTTCGTATGGTTTGTTCTTTAGGCTAGGTATCATTTTGGTAACTCTACGTTGAACTCGTTCTAGCTTGTTTATGTCTTTTTGGTAATAAGGGCACCAGCATTGAACGCAGTATTCCAGAAGAGGGCGGACTAAGGAATTGTAAAAGGTTAGGATTACGTCTTTGGATTTATGCTCAAATGATCTGCCTATAAAGCCAATTATTTTGTTTGCCTTCTTAACAACTTCTGAACTTTGTTGACTCGGTTTTAGGTTACTCGATATTGTTACTCCCAGATCGGTTTCTCTGTTTACATTCTTAAGCTGAGTGCCATTCATCGAATAGTTTGCTTTCTCATTTAGGTATCCGATATGTAGTACTTTACATTTATCCGCATTGAAACTCATTTGCCAAATTTGGGCCCAATGTGACAATTTATCTAGATTGTGTTGCATATCGTCAACGTGATCTTTTGAGAGTACGCTATTTGCAATTTTTGTATCGTCAGCAAATTTTGAGATTGTACAGGTGAGACCCTCATCTATGTCGTTGATGTAAATTAGAAAGAGAATTGGTCCTAGTACCGATCCCTGGGGTACCCCGCTACTTACATTGGTCCATTTAGATGCCTTACCGTTTATGACTACTCTTTGCTTTCTGTCGCTGAGCCAATTTTCTATCCATTTCAACACACCGTCTTGTATTCCATGCGCTTTTAGTTTTAGCAGTAAACGTTTGTGGGGAACTTTGTCAAAGGCGTTTTGAAAATCAAGGTATATAATATCTACAGCTTTACTCTCATCGTAGAGGTTGAGCATATCGTGGAAGAAGTCTAAGAGGTTTGTTAAACAGGAACGTTTTTTATGAAAGCCGTGTTGAGTATCTTTAAGTATGTTATTTTCCTCCAAGTGATTTACGAGTCTGTCTCTTATGACCGTTTCTAGCATTTTACATACAACTGAGGTTAAGCTAATTGGACGATAGTTACTGGGTAGGGATTTGCTGCCTTTTTTTAATATCGGTGTTACGTTGGCTATCTTCCACTGATCAGGCATAGTTCCAGACTGCAAGGATTTATTGAATAGTAATGTCAGTGGTTTGGAGAGCTCATCCTTAGCTTCCTTTAGAACTCTAGGCGAGATTGTAAATTAAAAACTATCAGGTCCAGGAGTTTTATTTACCTTGAGTTTATCTAAACAATTCAATACTTCTCTCTCTGTAACGGTGATATTGCTTAGAATATCTGAATTATCAATCTGAATCGGCGATGGTGTAGGGATATCACTGAGGTCTTCTGTTGTAAAAACTGATGCAAAGAAGGTATTGAGGGCATTACTCATTTGTACTTCGTCTTTGGTGTATTCTCCATTTTCATCGACTAACGGTCCAACAGTTGAAGTAACTACTTTTTTCTTTCTGATATAACTATAGAATTCTTTCGGGTTTGTTTTACTTTGATTCGCAATATGTAACTCTAGGGTCTTTTTACTTTGCTTAATTAACTTTTTGGCTTTGCGTCGTAGCTCTACAAATTTCACCCGTTCTTCGTCATTTTGTGAGGATTTTAATCTATCATTAGCAAATTTTTTAGCAAGCAGGCAGTTTGAAATATCTTTATTCCACCATTTGGGCTTATTATTATGGCCTGGATGCCGTATTTTCGATGGTATGCAGTCTTGCACTGCTTTTAGGTAAGTGGTTTCGAATAACTTCCAAGATGTATTTATGTTGTTATTGTTAATTAAAAAGCTCCAGTCAGTTTCTTTAAACATAGTTCTAAGTTTATGAAAGTTTGCTTTCTTGAAATTAGGGACTTTTTCGATGCTACTATTTGGTTCGTTACTAGTAAAGTTTAAAGTGAAAGTTATCGTACGATGGTCGCTGTTACTGAATTCATCACCAACATTCAAATTCTCTATTAATTCTTCTTTTGTTGCAAGTACAATGTCAAGAACGTTATTACCACGGGTCAGTGTTCGAACAAATTGATAAAGCGAACACTCTTGCAAGTTCGTATACAAGTCATGTCCGGAGTGTGAAGTAAGAGTATCGCCCCACTTGGTCACAGGTAAATTAAAGTCGCCAAAAAATACGGTATCTTGTGAGTTACTTACATCTGCAATTTGTTCATAAATTTCTCGGTCAGTTTGCACTGATTGAGCTGGAGGTCTGTATATTAATGCAAGTATTATTTTTGTACCTTTATTATTCTTTATTAGCACAAAAGATGTGTCGACGTTCACAATTTGAGGTTTTGACAAGAGAGTCGGGTTAAGACTTTCTTTGATATAAAATAAAACGCCACCTCCATTTTTATTTATTCGGCTTTTCTCAAACATTACATAACCGGGAAGTGAATACTCTGCTAAAAAGTCTCTATCTACTGTATTGAGCCAAGATTCTGTTATACCAATCACATCATAATTTTCAGTAAACACTAGTTCCTCTAAATCTGAAAATTTATTGCGTATGCTACGAGCGTTTGCATAGAAAACCTTTAAAGTTGCGGTTTTAGTACTCACAGAACGTTCTTTAATCAAGTTTTTGGTTCTGATCGGATCTACATTTACATTCATGGCTGACATCGGTCCTCGGTCGTTATCCCTGGCGGTTTTGAATTTGGGTCGTGTTGGTGGAGCTTTATCCAAATTCGCGGTTCTTGACAGATTAGCATTTAATTCCTTCGCAGGTTGCCGCCCTCGCTGTCTTCGGTCCTCCTTCCTGGTTGTCCTGTGCTGAGTCGATTTCTTCTCCGAAAATCCTTCACCGCATCGTTGAGAAGACGCCCAAAACGTGCTGCTCCCACCTGGTTCAGATGAACTCCATCGTCCGAAAACAAATAGTCATTGTAGTAGAAATTGTCCAAGGTGTCGACGAATCCCACGTTTTCCTTCCTGCAGAGGTTTGCTAGACAACGATTTGTGCTGGTGGCTATGTTGTAAAATCGGCTCTCTACACCAAGCCGGGGGACGATTCCTGAGACGATGATCCTTGATGACTTCTCCTTAAATGACTTGATCAGCTGCTGGTACTTTAAACCGGGTTCGCTGTACATCGTTGGATCCAACGTGGATGACGTACATTGTATTAGCAGGGGCCAGCTTAGATACTTCGTCAACTGCAGCAACTACGTCGTCCACACCACCACCAGGGATACAAAAACGCTTCCTGGTCTTAGGTGCTCTGGCGCAAAACTCTGTGAGCTGACCACGTATCATCGAGTCTCCCACGAGCCGGACTTCTTCTATTTCCGCTTCGTCATCTGAGTCTGCGAGTATCTGGAAGCGGTTTTGACACTCGGTAATCGGTATGGGTTTCCTGGTCTTGGGGCAAACGTTGTTCCTCACAACACGGAAGGTGTCTTGAGGGGGAAGAGAGTTACTATTTGTTTCTTGAGTATCGGAACCATCAGATGAAATGGCTACTGCAGGCGTTGAATTGTTGGCAGTTGACGTTGGGGCGTTGGTGGCTGCTGGAGTTGCGGTGACAATTGAAGTTTGTGGTACTGCAACGTTGAGTGTTACAAACTCTTGGAGTGATTCCAGCTTCATGGTGAGGACGTTGATCTTGTTGTAGGCTTCATCTAATTTCACTGTCAAATTCTCTTGTTGCTGGCAGAGACGGCAGACTTGAAGATCGACAGTAACAAACATGGACTCACCAAACCTACTGGCGCAGTTCGTACAAGTGCGAGGCATGGTAACAGTCAGTTTCTTCAGATCACTTCACTCACTTTAAAACACTTAACTCACTTTAAAACACTTCACTCACTTTAGAAACACTTCAATCACTTCAACCGAAAACAATGTTGAAATACACAACAATAAGTTATCAGGGGTGATAGCCTAACCGAAAACAAAAAATTTGAGATACGCAGAATTAGGCTTCCAGGGGCGATAGCCTAACCAAAAGTTTTTTAAAAATTTAAATACGCACCAATAGGCTACCAGCGTTGAATAGCCTAACCGAAAAAAATAAAATTGAAATACACAGAAATAGGCTACCAGGTGTGATAACCTAACCTTAAACAAATATATATATATAACAGAATATGTAACTAAATATACAATTCACCAAATAGAGATTATATAAAAATAAAGTGTGACCGCACACAAGGGGTTAATATACTGTATCAACAGATAGCCCTGGTGTCACTGTAGCCTAGTAAAGCAGTAGCCTACTCTTTTTAGATAAAACAAAACAAAATGTATCAGTCAAAGGTTACTACAAGATCGTGCAAGCAACAACTAAAATTACAGATATATATAGCTACAGTAGGATACTAAATACAATATCTACTAGAGTTAATAAGAACAACAGATTGGCTGGCTATAGGCTAGGCTAGGTTTGGATTAGGTTAAAAGCTTGGCAGGTTGGGTTAGGCTAGGTTAGTTTGTACAAATACCACCCTTAGCTTAAAGTAAAATCACTCTGAGGAGAAAAAGTCAAGAATATATCTAGGGGGAAAAGATAAATGAATGCACTTAAATTTACTACAAAATTGGTTGGAATTTAATATGTATAATCCCCCAAAAAAAGTTTGTTTACAAAATGGCGTCGGCGTTCGTTCCTGTAGGCAGGTTAGTTAGTACACAATATTGTTTATTAGCAAATTAATATGCAAAGCTTTACTTACATACAAGGCAGTTAAATTGATACTTACTACAGTAGGTAATGGGTAAAATTAGGGGCTACGATTTTATATCAACTAAGAAGAGAGCGTTTGTTTACAAACAACACAAAACAACAGATGCCGCTAGTGGCGCCCTGTCCGAGCAGGAGTCTTGTGATAAACACAAAGTTTATCAGTCAATACACAGCGAAATATCGTGCAGTGTTACTTACTAAACTACAGGATGGTTAAACGTGCTCTTAACCACCTTTCATGCACAAGAATGAAGAGGATGAGTAGTTAATACTCAAATTATGATCGATATCGTGAGAGCGTTGACAGAGCGTCTGCAGCGTCTGGCGGTAGCGAGGTAGGGGTAGAGGAGAGAGAGAGAGAGAGAGAGAGAGAGAGAGAGAGAGAGAGAGAGAGAGAGAGAGAGAGAGAGAGAGAGAGAGAGAGAGAGAGAGAGAGAGAGGATAAAGTATAACACATCTATAGGAATAGATGATACAAAAAATAATGTCAGCTAGGCTTTAACTCTAATCTTTGTTAATGTGCTCGCGACGGTTATTACCACGCCACCTAGCCTACTGATAGTGATAGGTGTTTGTTTTTCCTGTTCATGACTTACCCTCGAGCCGTGACCTTCAGTTTTTGTCGACTATTTCCATTGTATTTTCGGTCAAAATTATTATAATGGCGTTAATATGGCATAACCTCCAATTGTATTAGCGATTGGTAAACAAAACTAATGTGGAGGGCATCTATTTAAGCCGAAATAGAGGTAAATAAAGCCGAGGCCGATCTGAGACTTAAGCCAATGTCAGTAGATAATGATCAACGTGCGTGGAGCCTGTGTAATAGGAAGATGACAATTTGATACCTAAGATCAAAGGAAGAAGGTCAAAGGACGACGGAAAATATTTGCAGTGTAATGGTCCCTAAACTATGCCAAAAATATAGTAGCCATAGTTCTACATACGCAGAAATATAGTAGCCATAGTTCTACATACGCAGAAATATAGTAGCCATAGTTCTACATACGCAGAAATATAGTAGCCATAGTTCTACATACGCAGAAATATAGTAGCCATAGTTCTACATACGCAGAAATATAGTAGCCATAGTTCTACATACGCAGAAATATAGTAGCCATAGTTCTACATACGCAGAAATATAGTAGCCATAGTTCTACATACGCAGAAATATAGTAGCCATAGTTCTACATACGCAGAAATATAGTAGCCATAGTTCTACATACGCAGAAATATAGTAGCCATAGTTCTACATACGCAGAAATATAGTAGCCATAGTTCTACATACGCAGAAATTTCCTGCGGCGGATAAGGGGAGTACAATGATGACAATAAATTACTTGTGAAGTCATTAATACGTTCATAATGAGTATAGTGTATGTCGATAGATATGTGCATATTCTCCTTATCGTCAGTTTTGCAAAAATTTCACAAAGGACCGGTGTTGGTAGACAGTTGAATTACAAAATTGTTAGTAACAATTAATCAGATCATGGCATGGGTATCAAGTAAAGGAGGCTTTTTAATGCCGCGTGATGAGTTAACAGAATGTAGAGATATATTGTAGGAAATCATACATGGCATATGCCCATGGAAATTTAATCTAAAATACTCCATTGGCTGATATGACAGCAATTTTATTACGAAAAACAAACTAGTAAAGGATAACTGATCGTTATAAACATGACAACACGAATATCAACAATACAAAATTAATTAAATAAATTGACGGCAACTAAATAAGCAACTAATGAAAGCAAGTGCCACAGGATATAAGGAAAATAATAACTAGAACCATTAAGCAACATAACTAAATGACACGTAGAGCTAAATTTGTCGGTTTAACACTATCTGACACCAGGTGGGCCTTTATGGATATTAAGATGCATCAACCCGATTATTTCTGGGCGAGCAATAGTGAGCCTGCAATTTAGGAGACCGTGGGAAGTTTTTTTTTTAACTTGAAGAGTTCAGGAAGGCGCATTTTTTTAGGGGTGAAGCTGATAATATATTGTTGAAGCTGTTCGAACATGTCAAAAATAATCAACACCCTTCACCCTTGGAAGACCCTAAACTTTCCTATAAGTAATTCTGTGCAGGCGCCCACTCGTTAATACTAATTAGGAACAATATATTAATATCCCACAGAACGTCGAGTGAGATAACGTTAATACAAACCTAGGCAAATATATTGTTACAACTGAGAGAGAATTATGGCGTAAGGGAGTTGTGAGGAAATTGAATTAATACATAAGGACTTTGAAATTTGGAAAAAGGTTGCACGAAAAAGGTTAGTATCACATAGGACACCATGGACTGTTTTGAAAGAAGTTTTATTTTGCATTGGATTATTACTAAGTATGGTGAGGATAATGACGATGAAGATGGTAATGATGATGTTGATTATGATAATGGTGAGTATAAAGATAATGATAGCGATAATGATAGTGATAATAAATAACAACAGGAGGAATGAAAATGATAACTAAATTATATATTGTATGAGGTCATTTACATATTAAAATCGCCTAAGTTAGAAGAAACAGTCGTTATGCAATGGTCTAAAACAAATTAAAGAGTGTTATGGTAATGGATAACAAAATGGGATACACGGAATACGACAACGATATAGAATAATTGCATAATAACATCACAGTGAGCAGAGGAATGCCAGGGGTAAAAGTTGTAGATAGGATGCAGTTTGGATCTAATTAAGAGAGAGAAGCTGGGGTGAATAGGATTATGAACAATCGAGAGAAACTCAGAATAAAAATAGTGCGACAAGGGATATGTTAGGAGTAAGTGAACGCGGGGAAGAGGAAGCAACTGGCTGAAGGGAGATCAATGGAGATTTACATACAATACATATTTATCAAGTATTTACAAACATATTATATAATGTGTTTGACAGTAGAACTTAAATATAAAACAATAGTGATGCTGCATCAAGTCGGCGCGGGATTCTCAGAGTTGGGCACGCAGTTTTGCCTCTCAATGGGCCTATGGCTTTCTATGGGTCTTTGTAGCTGCATACTAAGCATCAACTTAGATTCTCAAAATATCCAAATTGTTTAATCCATACGTAACGTCTGATCTCCAACAACAAGAACACTAAGCAGAACAACAATAAAAATAGCCGATTATTCACAGACATTCGTCTTCCATGCATAAACAAATTTAGTTTTATAGAAAAACAAAAAATAATTAAATCGTGTACTTGAATAGCTTTAGCTATGCTTCATATCAAATTGCGATTATATTTCTATTAACAAAAATATTCTAAGTCATAAGGACTATTATTTATATATATATATATATATATATATATATATATATATATATATATATATGTGTGTTTCTAATCTCTCAGTGGGGTTCGAACCGCCGACCGTCAGGAAGATAGCCGACGCTTTAATCAACTACACCACGGCAGTGGTATAGTGATTAAAGCGTCGGCTATCGTCCTGACGGTCAGCGGTTCGAACCCCACTGAGAGATTAGAAACATTTAGTGGCTCACGTGTATTTGTGATATATACTCAATATATATATATATATATATATATATATATATATATATATATATATATGTGTGTGTGTGTGGTAATGGTGAAGTATACAATTACAAATTAAGTAATTAACCAAGCTCGAATTTTGTAAATTATATAAATAAATAATACAAAGGCCATATTTATAAGCCAAAAAGAAGAACAGCGAGTAGGCCTCGTTTCATTAGCTCATTCATAAGGATTAATAATCACCTCATAGGATACAACTAAAATAATCAGTAGTATGTTTGTTATTGGATATAATTATGATGCTAAATATTGTATCCCATCGATCAGAGTAAAATGTGTACATTTAAATATATAGTTGACTGTATAGATAACTTAACGAAAATGACAGTAAACCTCCATAATTATTTATCTACAATGAATTGGTACAATTGGTTTGCAAAGACATATTATAGATTGTTTATTATGACGATTATACTCGAGATATCCTAACATCAAACCTATCATGACCCATAAAGGACTCGGGCAACATAAATATATATCTACAAGTTTGTAAGAGCATATATATATTTATATATATATATACAGTACATCATTGTGGACAACTATAGAGGCTAAGAACCCAATTCGTAAAAAAATATTTGACGTATATCAAAACAATGACTAAACATTGTATTCCGTGCTTACATCTTCATAACTTGTTCATACTCAGAAAAAGCTAGATTATCATAAGTGATATAATACCCAATAATTATCTGTTTTTTAGTATTAACCCCTTCAGCACGATGAGGTAATTTCATCATATTTTTATTACCATTAGAAGATTTTCTTTGGCCTATAATCTACTTCTAGGACTCAAAAGGGTAAGTATGATCTCAATAAACCCTGGAATGACACAGGTCCTTCTGAAAATGCTTCTATCTATCTATCTAATGCCTGAAGCCGTGATCCCCGAAGGGGTGGCCGGGAACGAACTGCTACCATGCACCTCTGTCCCCAGTCAGTCGACGCCCCTCCTCCCAACCAGCACCGCCTTAATCCATATACTTCCTCACTCCATCCTTCCACCTCTCCTTAGGTGCACCTCTCCCTCTCTGTCCTTCCACCTCGCTCTCGTACACCCTCTTAGTCATTCTCTCGCTTTCCATACGTTCCATACGGCCGAACCATTTCAAGTTGTTCCTTTTCACACTTAACATCGTCAAATTTCAGCCAGAATCAAAGGTAAAAATAGGTCATCGTGCTGAAGGGGTTAATATTAATAGGGTCAGAATTACGATGTCGGTAAGGCGTCGTAAATGTTGTGAGCTTCTTGTTCTAGGTTACGATAGGCTATGTTAAGGAGAGGTCTTTGGTATGTATGGCCCCACTTCTCCCTCATGTTCAACCTCATTAATTTTGAGATATTAAGACCTTTCGACCCATTTCTTGGTCAATGTTGAGACCTTTCGTGCCATTTAGGAGTCAATATTTTTCCTGGCAAGAAAATAGCAAGCCTGTAATTTAGGAAGAAGGACGGGATATATTGCTACCGAAAAATGTACACATTGAACTTGAAAGGGGGGTCAAGAGGGTGTTTCCTCAAGCTTGATAAAGGTCTAAGGAACAAACCCCCCCTCCCCCTTCCCCATTAATGATAGCAATGTTGTCACATTTACCTACTAAGTCTGTCAGTGAAAATCGGTTGAAATAATTACTGCCAGGAGGTATTATAATAGTATGCTCAGAATTATGTAGCTGTAACTCTAGAAAATACTACTTCTTTATTTCGTTACCAAGTTTTTCATTCAGCCCACGCAGGATTTCTAGAGGGAATTTTGAGAGCATCTTGGAAAATAGCAACTCGTTGAACCATGAAAAACATACGCTTGGGCAGTAAATTCATGCACACTGGACATATATGTAAATTTCTCTCGTAAATGGTGGTCATAGAATTTTGCAAGAAAACTGGCAGAAATTACTTATTAGGCGTTCTCACTAAATCTTGAACGTAAAGCAAAAAATATGCATTGTACAACTGCATGCATATTTTAGTACGGTATATGTATGAATCAATTTAATTCAATATTTTAAAACACTTAAATATTTGTGAACAATTGTTAATCCTAACACATAATATGATAAATAGCTTAGAATTGTAAAACAAATAGTAATACATTGACATTTCATTCAAACTCTTGTATTTATTATATATTCGACGAAATATGGTGAAGTATTTAGTGCACATTAAGAATAGAGAATGTAAAAACAAAAAAAATCCATTTTATCCACAACATTTTATTATTCTCCAGAAGACGAATGCCATACGCATACGATTAAATCATCAACATGTATACGCATTTTTTTTTTCGTATTCTTTGACATCATAAGGAAATTCTCCCCACCATAGAACTCAAAAATGTTATATTAAATTAATAATATTCACAGAATGACTTGTAACTATGTAACTTAATGGAAGGTAAACGTTCGTTTATAGCATCGGTGTATCGTGGTATGTATGCATAGCTTTGTATACGAGAGAGAGAGAAAGAGAGAGAGGATTATGCTCTGCATGTACTATATATATATATATATATATATATACATATATACAGTATATATACACAAATATATATATATATATATATATATATATATATATATATATATATATATATATATACACATATACAGTATATATATACACAAATATATATATATATATATATATATATATATATGTGTGTGTGTGTGTGTATTTGGTAGATTGGTTTGGAGAGAGGGAAGACGAAAGATCAGAGAGATATCAAGGTATACAGTAGAAAATATTATGTCTACTGCTGGTATGAAGGAAAGGAACAGGGAATGAACGGAAGAAGAGAGACCGACAGACTGTGAGAAAGACAGGGAGAGCTATTCTATAAAACACACACACACACACTGTCACACACACACACACACACACACACACACACACACACACACACACACACACACACCAGAGTGAAGGATAGGGGAGGTTGGTAAGGAGAGAGGGAGAGGGAAGTGGGTGAGTAGATAGGTAGGTTTGAAGGGAGGAATAGAACAAAGAAACAGAGTAATAGGTGAGTAAAGAATCAAATATAAATATAATAATAGGTAAACGAAGATAGAGAGAGAAAGAGAAAGAGAGAGAGAGAGAGAGAGAGTAAAAGCACACGTAAGATACAAAACCACACCGTAGCGAGTGGTCAGCTCCCCCAGTTAGCTTTAATTAATTAAGTAAGTGGTAATGTGAGGGAGCGAGAGGTGGAGTGGTGATGACAGTGAAGGATGGTGGGCAATGGGGAGGTGGGGAGAGGGAGGGGGAAAGGTAGGACACAGGGGGGAGTGGGGAGGGAGAGGGAGTGTGGAAAGGTAGGAAACAATGGGGGGAGTGGGGAGGTTTGTAGGGAGGAAGATCGAGTGTGGAAAAATAGGTAATAATGTGGGTAGGAGGAGATTGATAGGGAAGGAGAGGGAGTGTGGAAAGGTAGGTAACAACGGAGGGGAGGGGGGGGGGGGAGTTTGGTAGGGAAGGAGAGGGAGTGTGGAAAGGTAGGTAACAACGGAGGGAGGGGGGGGGGGGGGGGGGGGGGAGTTTGGTAGGGAAGGAGAGGGAGTGTGGAAAGGTAGGTAACAACGGAGGGGGGGGGGGGGGGGGAGTTTGGTAGGGAAGAAGAGGGAGTGTGAAAAGGTAGGTAACAATGCCATTTGTTGAGAGGTATTCTTGTTCTCAGAGGGACGAACTCCTCCTTTTGTGGGTCCTTTTTTTGGAAGTTTGAGATCAATTGTTGGGGTGGTTTTGCACTTTTCCTGCTGGGAGATGCTTTCTCTATTATTGCTTGCCCTCAGCAAGCTGTAAAGATGGTGATTTAGGAGCTTGATTTTACCGCTAGTGCTAAAGTGCACACCGTCACGGAGGTAGAAGTTGTGCTTCCCATAGAACACATCAAATGGGTCCACAAATCTCACCCCTTTCTGGGTACACAGGTCAGCTAGCTTACCAATTAGGCCAATTGTTTTGCTGGTAGCACAATCCCCTCCATACATCCTGGGCAAAATATCAAAGTATTTTTTATTTTGTTTACCTCTCTCCAAGCATAGCGAGGGCCACTAGCACTAGCTGTAGCAGGAATCGCAGCCTCTTCTGTAGTTGCTGCTTCAATTGTTGCCTCCTTGACTGGCATTACAATTTTATTTTGCTTACTTGCACCTGCATAACTTGTGCTGGTGTTTGAAGTAACAGCTGCCACTCTCTCAATAGCTTCACTTCTAAGGCTATCTATTACCTTTTTCAACTATTCTATTTTTGTTTCTTCCTTCAGAAACGTTGTTCTTTAGCATTGTATGTTCTGTGTCCCTTTGCTTTAATTTGTCCTTAATCCCAGCTACCTCATTCATGAGTTTGCCTTATATCTCAAAAAAGAGACAGAGACTATCATGGTGGATGCTGGCATATGCACCTTCTTTGAAGTCGATACAGAACTTTAGCTTCTTGCACTTAGCGCAAGTTGCTATGAGTTTTGTATTACCAGCAGCTGAAATGGGTTTAAATTTGTTCTAACAGTTCAAATACTTTGTAAAGGCTTCTAACTTCAAGGAAACTAATGATCAATACAATGCTATAAAAAGGGGTTTGGTGGTGAATTATTCCCGCGTCATCCGCATCCGCCAATTCGTCAATGGTGTTCGTTCTGTTCTATATTCTGACTTAGTTATGCCTGCCAGACTAAACCAAAGGTCTCACCGAGGTCAGACAGTCCCAACGTGCCGCAGCTCCCAACTGAGCAGCACTCGTGTCCTAAAGACACTGATTTTCTGAAAGGAGTGACAGCGATAGCCTGAATCCTTACTAAGTACTATTAAAACCACCTTCAAACGGCCAGACTCTAGAATCAAGTGATCAAGGGATATTACACTTATGCCAGTAGAAAAACCCGGGTATTTTAGTTGGCCTGGCAACCAACATGGCAGTAAAGCTCTCTCACCTAAGATCAATCCAGCCAAAAGCACCATAGAACGGTCACAGGGACTGGTCAAGCATTACACGTTAGGAGTGGGCTTATCGGGACACTCCAGCCACACTCCATTTATCGGTCCCCACCGCCTGGAATTCCTGCAATTCCAGTCTCTCATAACCTGTAAGCATTAAATGGTGTTATTGATAGAGGTGTCCAAAGCCTCTCTTCCCACGCATGAGGTAGCAGTAGGGTCCTTAATATTACCGTAAGTTAATTATGTGTGTGTGTAAAGAATAGAGAAGAAGTCTTATAACTAGATCTATAGGAAAGGTCGGAGTAGATGTAGCTCTCATTCTCTAGGACGCTACTCCCTAAAAGACGGGCTAGCCCCGTCTCTCCTATGAGAGGTAGTAGGAAGAAGTGTAACATGTAAATAGACAAACGACAAGAGAGAGAGAGAGAGGGGGGGGGAGGGAGGGAGAAATAAAGAGAGAGAGAGAGATAATGGTAGGAAAGAGGGGAACAGACTATTGGTCAGGAAAGGAAGCGGAAGAGTCGGTGCAGAACACGAGAATAGGAAGGAAGGGAGAGGAGTATGAGGGAATGAAAGGGAGGCAGAGAGGGAGGAGGGGTATGACAGGGAGAGAGGGATGGCAGGGAGAGACGGGGAAGAGGGATGGTAGGGAGAGACGGGGAAGAGGGATGGTAGGGAGAGACGGAGGAGAGGGATGGTAGGGAGAGACGGAGGAGAGGGATGGTAGGGAGAGACAGTGGAGAGGGATGGTAGGGAGAGACGGTGGAGAGGGATGGTAGGGAGAGACAGGGGAGAGGGATGGTAGGGAGAGACGGTGGAGAGGGATGGTAGGGGGAGAGGGATGGTAGGAAGAGACGGTGGAGAGGGATGGTAGGAAGAGACGGAGGAGAGGGATGGTAGGGAGAGACGGAGGAGAGGGATGGTAGGGAGAGACGGGGGAGAGGGGTGGTAGGGAGAGATGGAGGAGAGGGATGGTAGGAAGAGACATAGGAGAGGGATGGTTGGGAGAGACGGAGCAGAGGGATGGTAGGGAGAGACGGAGGAGAGGGATGGTAGGGAGAGACGGAGGAGAGGGATGGTAGGGAAAGACGGAGGAGAGGGATGGTAGGGAGAGACAGAGCAGAGGGTTGGTAGTGAGAGTCGAGGGGGGGATGGAGAGGGTTGACAGGCACGAAGAGACGGGGGAGAGGAAAGGTCACCCTATAATGAAGGGTAAAGGAGGTGTTGATGGCAAGGAGCGAGGGAGTAAAAAGGAGTACACAGGAAAGCAAGCAACATCATATATATTGAATATTCCTCAGCTGTGAAGAGACTACCATCCACAGGATCTCATTTTGGTAAAAACCGAATCTGGGAAAATTAGATTGTACACCGAACGAACGTGCTAATCATTGCACGCTCTATAGCTTAAAAAAACACCGACTCTCTTCATTTGAGTTCACCCCATGCTCTATGTGATGGAAATAGGAAGGCATAGACACTTCGAAAGGGAAGAACTCGGCTAGAGGAAGGATGAGGAAAAGGGAACTGAAAATAAAATAGTTGGTGTATGGTTTTATAACCCGTGAATTGTCAGCTATTTTACTATGAAAGAGATAAATGCCATTGAAGGGATGATGAGAGGACAACAGTGAGTTAATACAGCAAATTATGACAGCAATATATAAAAAAAACAAAATGGGCCTGAAAGAAAAATATGAGAGAATACATTGCAATCAGTTCAGAATCAATTATCATTCAATTATCTGCCAACCAGACAGTACAGCCTCAATCCTTCTTTACATACAGCCAACCTGACAGTACAGCCTCAGTCCTTCTTTACATACAACCAACCTGACAGTGCAGCCTCAGTCCTTCTTTACATAAAGTCAACCTGACAGTACAGCTTCAGTCCTTCTTTACATACAGCCAACCTGACAGTACAGCCTCAGTCCTTCTTTACATACAGCCAACCTGACAGTACAGCCTCAGTCCTTCTTTACATACAGCCAACCTGACAGTACAGCCTCAATCCTTCTTTACATACAGCCAACCTGACAGTACAGCCTCAGTCCTTCTTTACATACAGCCAACCTGACAGTACAGCTTCAGTCCTTCTTTACATACAGCCAACCTGACAGTACACCCTCAGTCCTTCTTTACATACAGCCAACCTGACAGTACAGCCTCAATCCTTCTTTACATACAGCCAACCTGACAGTACAGCCTCAGTCCTTCTTTACATACAGCCAACCTGACAGTACAGCCTCAGTCCTTCTTTACATACAACCAACCTGACAGTACAGCCTCAGTCCTTCTTTACGTACAACCAACCAGACAGTACAGCTTCAGTCCTTCTTTACATACAGCCAACCAGACAGTGCAGCCTCAGTCCTTCTGTACATACAACCAACCAGACAGTACAGCCTCAGTCCTTCTTTATATACAGCCAACCAGACAGTACAGCCTCAGTCCTTCTTTACATGAAATGGAGAATACACCAAAGACGAAGTACAAATGAGTAATGCCCTCAATACCTTCTTTGCATCAGTTTTTACAACAGAAGACCTCAGTGATATCCCTACACCATCGCCGATTCAGATTGATAATTCAGATGTTCTAAGCAATATCACCGTTACAGAGAGAGAAGTATTGAATTGTTTAGATAAACTCAAGGTAAATAACACGCCAGGACCTGATACAATCTCGCCTAGAGTTCTAAAGGAAGCTAAGGATGAGCTCTCCAAACCACTGACATTACTATTCAATAAATCCTTGCAGTCTGGAACTATGCCTGATCAGTGGAAGCTAGCCACCGTAACACCGATATTAAAAAAAGGCAGCAAATCCCTACCCAGTAACTATCGTCCAATTAGCTTAACCTTAGTTGTATGTAAAATGCTAGAAACGGTCATACGAGACAGACTCGTAAATCACTTAGAGGAAAATAACATACTTAAAGATACTCAACACGGCTTTCGTAAAAAACGTTCCTGTTTAAAAAAACTCTTAGACTTCTTCCACGATATCCTCAACCTCTACGATGAGAGTAAAGCTGTAGATATTATATACCTTGATTTTCAAAATCATCATCATCATCTCCGACGCCTTGCTTCCCCCTGGGAAACTCCCACTAGAGGATGGCCATGACAGAAACGTCTCCAAGCTACTTTGTCAAGACATGCCTCCTTTGCCCGTGCCACAATGCCCCTTCCACTACGTGGAAGTTTTTCTTCAATATATTTTTCCACTTTCTTTTCCCATACCATAGGTGATCTTCCACTACTACCGGTTCCACTCACCTGACTTCCATATATCTTTCTTGGCATTCTGTCTTCATCCATTCTCTGAACATGACCATACCACCTCAAAGTACTTCTCTTTATCCACTCAACCACACCACAATCAATGCCCAAAGCCTGCTCTTCCATTCCAAAGGACTCTTACACTTCCCTATTACTTGGCCCATCTAGCCTATTCATGCCAGCTGCCATTATGAAAAAGCTCATCTCCACAGCTCTTAGTTTGAAGAGGTCCTCGTCACTTGCCGTCCATGTCTCGCTTCCATACGAGAGTGTTGGGAGCAGCACACTGTTTCTCAGTGACTTTTTGACTTCCTGGCTAACCATTCTTCCTTTGAGAATACTATCAAGTTCTCCAATCACTTTTCTCCCTTGCATTTTTCTCTCTTTTATCTCACTCTCCATTTTACCATATTTGCATAGTACAGCTCCCAAATACTTGAAACTTTCAACCTCTTCTAGTACTTCATTTTTAAATTTGATTTTACAACTTTTCTTGTGTTCTTTCTTGATTCTATATTTTTCCTTAAAATCTATAGTTTCATGCATTCTTCTCTCAAACACCATTACCTTACATTTCCCTACATTGACCTTTAACTTTCTCTTTTCACATACCCTGTCAAAGTCAGTGACCACTCTCTGAAGTTCTTCAGCATTTTTCGCCAACAGGACTGCATCGTCCACATATAGGCATGTTAAAATCTTCCATGTTCTTCCCTCTGATTCCAGTCTAGCTCCCACACCCATTGATACAGCCCTACATTCCCTAATCACTCCAGTAATTCCCTTTCCAATGTTCCCTTACCCACTCTAAACCACTGTTTGGACACTTGATCCTCAGTGTTTTGGAGGACAAGCAACCTAGAAGGGTCACTAGATCTGTTATTGCTTGATTTCCTTTGTACTCCTTTGTACTTTGTACATACAACCAACCAGACAGTGCAGCCTCAGTCCTTCTTTACATACAACCAACAAGACAGTACAGCTTCAGTCCTTCTTTACATACAGCCAACCAGACAGTACAGCCTCAGTCCTTCTTTACATACAGCCAACCTGACAGTACAGCCTCAGTCCTTCTTTGCATACAGCCAACCAGACAGTACAGCCTCAGTCCTTCTTTACATACAGCCAACCTGACAGTACAGCTTCAGTCCTTCTTTACATACAGCCAACCAGACAGTACAGCCTCAGTCCTTCTTTACATACAACCAACCAGACAGTACAACTTCAGTCCTTCTTTACATACAACCAACCAGACAGTACAGCCTCAGTCCTTCTTTACATACAACCAACCTGACAGTACAGCCTCAGTCCTTCTTTACATACAGCCAACCAGACAGTACAGCTTCAGTCCTTCTTTACATACAGCCAACCAGACAGTGCAGCCTCAGTCCTTCTTTACATACAGCCAACCTGACAGTACAGCCACAGTCCTTCTTTACATACAGCCAACCAGACAGTACAGCTTCAGTCCTTCTTTACATACAGCCAACCAGACAGTGCAGCCTCAGTCCTTCTTTACATACAACCAATCAGACAGTACAGCCTCAGTCCTTCTTTACATACAACCAACCTGACAGTACAGCCTCAGTCCTTCTTTACATACAACCAACCTGACAGTACAGCCTCAGTCCTTCTTTACATACAACCAACCTGACAGTACAGCCACAGTCCTTCTTTACATACAACCAACCAGACAGTACAGTCACAGTCCTTCTTTACATACAACCAACCAGACAGTACAGCCACAGTCCTTCTTTACATACAGCCAACCAGACAGTACAGCCACAGTCCTTCTTTACATACAGCCAACCTGACAGTACAGCCTCAGTCCTTTTTATATACAGCCAACCAGACAGTACAGCCTCAGTCCTTCGTTACATACAACCAACCTGACAGTACAGCCTCAGTCCTTCTTTACATACAGCCAACCAGAGAGTGCAGCCTCAGTCCTTCTGTACATACAACCAACCTGACAGTACAGCCTCAGTCCTTCTTTACATACAACCAACCAGACAGTACAGTCACAGTCCTTCTTTACATACAACCAACCTGACAGTACAGCCTCAGTCCTTCTTTACATACAACCAACCAGACAGTACAGTCACAGTCCTTCTTTACATACAACCAACCAGACAGTACAGCCACAGTCCTTCTTTACATACAGCCAACCAGACAGTACAGCCACAGTCCTTCTTTACATACAGCCAACCAGACAGTGCAGCCTCAGTCCTTCTTTACATACAACCAACCAGACAGTACAGTCACAGTCCTTCTTTACATACAACCAACCAGACAGTACAGCCACAGTCCTTCTTTACATACAGCCAACCTGACAGTACAGCCACAGTCCTTCTTTACATACAACCAACCAGACAGTACAGCTTCAGTCCTTCTTTACATACAGCCAACCAGACAGTGCAGCCTCAGTCCTTCTTTACATACAACCAATCAGACAGTACAGCCTCAGTCCTTCTTTACATACAACCAACCAGACAGTACAGTCACAGTCCTTCTTTACATACAACCAACCTGACAGTACAGCCAGTCCTTCTTTACATACAACCAACCTGACAGTACAGCCTCAGTCCTTCTTTACATACAACCAACCAGACAGTACAGTCACAGTCCTTCTTTATATACAACCAACCAGACAGTACAGTCACAGTCCTTCTTTACATACAACCAACCAGACAGTACAGTCACACTCCTTCTTTACATACAACCAACCAGACAGTAGTCACAGTCCTTCTTTACATACAACCAACCTGACAGTACAGCCTCAGTCCTTCTTTACATACAACCAACCAGACAGTACAGCCAGTCCTTCTTTACATACAACCAACCAGACAGTACAGCCTCAGTCCTTCTTTACATACAACCAACCAGACAGTACAGTCACAGTCCTTCTTTACATACAACCAACCAGACAGTACAGCCACAGTCCTTCTTTACATACAACCAACCAGACAGTAGTCACAGTCCTTCTTTACATACAACCAACCAGACAGTACAGTCACAGTCCTTCTTTACATACAACCAACCAGACAGTACAGCCACAGTCCTTCTTTACATACAACCAACCAGACAGTGCAGCCTCAGTCCTTCTTTACATACAACCAACCAGACAGTACAGCCTCAGTCCTTCTTTACATACAGCCAACCAGACAGTACAGCTTCAGTCCTTCTTTACATACAGCCAACCAGACAGTGCAGCCTCAGTCCTTCTTTACATACAATCAACCAGACAGTACAGCCACAGTCCTTCTTTACATACAGCCAACCAGACAGTACAGCCACAGTCCTTCTTTACATACAGCCAACCTGACAGTACACCCTCAGTCCTTTTTATATACAGCCAACCAGACAGTACAGCCTCAGTCCTTCGTTATATACAACCAACCTGACAGTACAGCCTCAGTCCTTCTTTACATACAACCAACCAGACAGTACAGCCACAGTCCTTCTTTACATACAACCAACCTGACAGTACAGCCACAGTCCTTCTTTATATACAACCAACCTGACAGTACAGCCTCAGTCCTTCTTTATATACAACCAACCTGACAGTACAGCCTCAGTCCTTCTTTATATACAGCCAACCAGACAGTAAAGCCTCAGTCCTTCTTTACATACAACCAACCAGACAGTACAGCCACAGTCCTTCTTTACATACAACCAACCTGACAGTACAGCCACAGTCCTTCTTTACATACAACCAACCTGACAGTACAGCCACAGTCCTTCTTTATATACAGCCAACCACAGTACAGCCTCAGTCCTTCTTTACATACAGCCAATCAGACAGTACAGCCTCAGTCCTTCTTTACATACAGCCAACCAGACAGTACAGCCTCAGTCCTTCTTTACATACAGCCAATCAGACAGTACAGCCACAGTCCTTCTTCATGCACATGAGGCAAAGCATTTCTTTTTTGATAGAGTTGTAAATTTATGGAATGGAATACCTATAAATATTATTGAATGTTATTAAAAGATCAATCATTCAAAAACCATCTTGATAAATATTTCGCTCTTAATCCCCAATTAACAGTTTTAAAAATAATTTGCCTCCTAGCATTTATAAATATATATATATATATATATTATTCACATATTATTCACATAGGTTAGATACAAATAGCCTCGTAATGATCATTTGATCTACAGGACAGCCTCACTCCTTCCTTACAAACGTTAAGCTTCATAGTCCTGTTTCACCAATAGCCAATCAAATGGGTTTGGTTGTTTTTCAGTTTTTGCATACATAACCTTTCCTTACAGTCTTTGCCCATTGTTCTTTCTAAAATTGCCTGATAGTCTTTTGCCACAAATTCCCTGATCCACGGAATCTCTCTCTCTCTCTTTCTCGCTCGCTCTCTCTCTCTCTCTCTTTCTCGCTCTCTCTCTCTCTCTCTCTCTCTCACTCTCGCTCTCTCACTCACTCACTCACTCACTCACTCACTCACTCACTCACTCACTCACTCACTCACTCACTCACTCACTCACTCACTCACTCACTCACTCACTCACTCACTCACTCACTCACTCACTCACTCACTCACTCACTCACTCTCACTCTCTCTCTCTCTCTCTCTTTAGATAGATAAATAAATAGATAGATAGATGAATAGATGTATCCCACCCTTTCCCCTCTCACACACACACACACACATTTTACGATCACGATGACCTGGCCGATCAGTACTGTGTATTTGAAGTAGCGGGCTCAGTAGTTGAGTGCTTGAGCCTCACTCCTGGCAGGTGAGATTCATAACAAAAACTTTACTTGATCAAGGGGATTAAATATGGAAGGGTCAGTCCTTTCACTTATGAATTACGCTCCTTTGGTTATTTATCGCTTAAAGGCAGACAAGGTCAGTCTGTTGACCACATATAATAGTTTACGAGAATATATATTTTCAATCTCATTTGCGGTGTACTTGAAATGATCGAACAATTAATATCATTAGTAATATACGAATCAAATTTTCTACAAGCCATATCTTATATATTACATTTACCTTTCATACGCCCTGCTCCACAAATGACTAGCAATATAAATGATACACACAAAATACACAGACCCTACTCTTCCTCTGACTCATTTTCACCATTTCTTTCATTAGCTCTTGCCTGCTCAAATACCCTACACGGGGGAGCATCAAAGCGTCAAAACTGATCCTATCATTTCATCAAATCTGAAAAAAGCTATCAGTACATCAAATTTTCCAGATGTGTTCATTTTGTCAAAAACCAGTTTTTCCCGAGATCATATCAATGTGTATAAAAGTTTATATCACTTCAATGCATCAAAAGTTGGAAGTCATCGATGTATCAAAAATGCCAGATGTTATCAAAGAATATAATTGACAAAAACTCATCAACGCATAAAACAAATCGTACAATACCGTACTTACCGGCCAATCAGATCAAAGTCATTGCCCTTACCTTGTTTGATCAGCTAATAAACGTGAACAACCACACCAGAACAAATATCCGCAAATTCCGTCAGTATTTTCTTCGTTACTGGCTCAACACTGGGACTCCAGAGAAATTTTCCGTTCATGATTTTGCTTATGGTACCAATAACTTTTGTGAGTCATTCCACGCCAGGCTAAAAGCAAGAATCCGTGTGCATCACCCGTCTATGTGGTCTTTCGTCGGACACATCAATCATCTGATTGCAGACACAGAGAAGAACCTGGACAGGCTGGACCGGGGCTTGAATGTCAGCAGGCCGAGGAAGAAGGCCTATGCATCAAACCTAGAGAGGAGGAACTCTTGCAAGGAGAAATATGCAAATGGCGAGTACAGTCATATGCAGTTTATTTCTGCTGTGGCTCACACAATGGACACACATCTTCTGCAGCTAGATACGGTTCCAACTCGGATTGGAGAAGACTCGGATGAACCCGTAGAAGATACTTTTAACCAAGAAACCACACCTTCTCAGCAACAGGATCATAGTCTCTGCGCTGTTTGTCTGGCACCCCGAGAGAGAACAATCTGCTTCAGGCCATGCAATCATGCACAGGTCTGCGCCAGCTGCAGCAGCATCATGGAATCCATGGGATCCCCATGTCCCATCTGCAGAGTCCAGGTGCAGGAGCGTTTCGAAATCTTTCTTCAGTGAGAGAGGAGATACTGCTACCCACTGCATGACGATCTTATCGATTTTATTTCATTTGATGACAAGTATATTTCAATATATGATAATATTTTTCTTATGTTGAGGAACTTTAAAATAAAGATGGACATTTATATGCAGTTTGTATTCTTATCTTATGAAGCATGCAGATATTAGAAGACATAATCTGTAAAAAGTGAAGGGACAGCAACAATAAAACAAAAGTAGAAGATATCCTCATTACCATAAACGGGACTGATTTAGGTTGATGATGATGACTCTTATTGTTCCACCTAGTGCTTCATCTGCTGTACCAATACATAATATATTTTGATGCTTTGCTAGGATCTGAAGAGATTTTTGACACTTTGCAAAGATCTGAAGTTTTTGATGCATTGATGGGATAATATCAATTGTTGATGTTTTGAAGACCACTGGTGTTTTTGATGATATGATATCATCCAGTCAGTTTCAGCCTTTTGTCAAATTGAAAAGGTCCAACTTTTTTGACGTTTTGAAAAGATTGGGTTTTTGATGTATTGATAGGGCTGACACCCTTGGAATAGTTTTGACGCTTTGCAGGCGCCCCCCCCCCCCCCCCCCCCCCTACACAATGCCCTGCTTGTAATCCCTGTCGATTTTTCCCTGGTGAGCGGAAGCGAGCCTCTAATTTTAGAAGGCACCGGCCTTCGGCCTGGACATTTTTCTACCGAAAAATGTACACATTTATCTTGAAAGGGGGTCTAGGGGGTATTTTTTTAAGTTTCATGGAGGTCTAGTGAGGAAACTCAAAAATAAATAAATAAATAAATAAATATAGAGACCAAAAAGCAATCACTACCCCCTTAACCACAAAACCCTGCCCTAGACTGTGCCTCTCAATCTTCTTGCTTCATGCCCTGTTCTTATGACACATGTCTGTCACATACCTTGTATCACACCTCGCTCGCATGATACCTATCCTTTCTACACTCTGCACCGCACACTATCTACCTCACACTCACTGCTCACTCCCTGTTTGCATACCACATGGATTTCATATTATCTGCCCTACAAAATTCTACGTCACCTAGCTCCTGCCTCATCCACCTCCTGCCTCATCTAGCGCCTGCCTCATCCACCTCCTGCCTCATACCCTGCCTGCATCACCCACCTCCTGCCTCATACCCTGCCTGCATCACCCACCTCCTGCCTCATACCCTGCCTACATCACCCACCTCCTGCCTCACCCACCTCCTGCCTCACCCACCTCCTGCCTCACCCACCTCCTGCCTCATACCCTGCCTGCATCACCTAGCTCCTGCTTCATACCCTG
This sequence comes from Paralithodes platypus, assembly GCA_032716605.1. Classification (NCBI taxonomy): domain Eukaryota; kingdom Metazoa; phylum Arthropoda; class Malacostraca; order Decapoda; family Lithodidae; genus Paralithodes; species Paralithodes platypus. The sequence continues at coordinate 129,928,359 of CM064487.1, forward strand.
CCTGCATCACCCACCTCCTGCCTGCATCACCTAGCTCCTGCCTCACCCAGATCCTGTCTCATACCCTGCCTGCATCACCCACCTCCTGCCTCATACCCTGCCTGCATCACCTAGCTCCTACCTCACCCACCTCCTGCCTCATACCCTGCCTGCATCACCCACCTCCTGCCTGCATCACCTAGCTCCTACCTCACCCACCTCCTGCCTCATATCCTGCCTGCATCACCTAGTTCCTGCCTCACCCAGATCCTGCCTTATACCCTGCCTGCATCACCCACCTCCTGACTCACCCACCTCCTGCGTCATACCCTGCCTGCATCACCCACCTCCTGCCTCACCCACCTCCTGCCTCATACCCTGCCTGCAGCACCTAGCTCATGCCTCACCCAGATCCTGCCTCATACCCTGCCTGCATCACGCCTGCTTCACTGACCATAAAACCCACGATGCTTTCCTTTCATGGCCGTCTGAGATTAAGGGGGGATGGGCCGGTTTTCTGGACCACTTTCTCCCTCATGTTTAGCCCCATTAGTTTTCAGATGTTGAGATGTTTGCCTATTAGTTTGGCGATTTGAACACCTTTCGCCCCATTTCGTTGTTAATGTTGAGACCTTTCGTGCCATTTAGGTGTCGATTATTTCCAGGCGAGCGGTAGCAAGCCTGCAATTTTAAGAGGAACCGGCCTTCGGCTGGAACATTTTTCTACCGAAAAATTTACAAATTTATCTTGAAGGGGGGTCTTGGGGGTGTTTTTCTAAGCTTGATTTAGGTCTAGGGAGGAAACTAAAAAACTATTTGAATAAATGAATTAATAGACCAAACAAACGGCCAGCCTCCCCTTAAGGCACCTTAGGGGTCCTTCACCACAGAGATTAGACAACTTCTCACCTTTACTTTATACAAGAACCCCAAATACAAGGCACAATATATGACGTAGCTTTTTCGATAACTAGAAAGTTATTCCTCCAATTTATGAAACGTAAACGCACGATAATAAGATGGGGGACTTTAATGCACACAATTAGATATAGCTTCTCGAATACCAGGGTAACAACTTATTCAAATATATCATGGCATCAAATTAGTTAGTTGGCATCAAATTAATTAGATGGAGTGAGGAACTACATGAACGAAGGCGGTGCTGGTTGGGGGGAGGGGCGTCGACTGACTGGGGACAGAGGTGTATGGGGCGGTTCGTTCGTGGCCACCCCTTCGGGGACCACGGCGTCAGGCAATAGATAGATAGATAGATAGATCAAATTAGTTCAGTTCATTGAATGATCCGCAGAGAACTTCTTTTGTATAACAGATGAAGGTTGTGGAGAAACGATTAGGATAAGATAAAGAGAGAGAGTATGGCTAATCAAGAATTGTTAATAATGACTGGTACTTAAAAGTAAGTGATTTGATATAGTGGCATGCAATCCATTTAAATGTAATGATGCTTAATAACACAGATGCACAACAATGGCCCTAAATGTCTGCCGTGGTCCAGACTCTCTTTCCCCAAGGGTCTCAGTCTCGGCCCTCCGCGGTGTTTATCGATGCTTTCCTTCCGTCGCTCTTATCTAAATAATCCAGCGACCAACCTCTCTCTCCCTCTCCCTCTCTCCCTCTCTCCCTCTCCCTCTCTCTCTCTCTCTCTATATATATATTCTATAGTTATATCAGAAAGAAAAAAGTAGTTACTTCAACTGTTGGACCGTTAGTCGATGAAAAAGGAGAATACACCAAAGACGAAGTACAAATGAGTAATGCCCTCAATACCTTCTTTGCATCAGTTTTTACAACAGAAGACCTCAGTGATATCCCTACACCATCGCCGATTCAGATTGATAATTCAGATGTTCTAAGCAATATCACCGTTACAGAGAGAGAAGTATTGAATTGTTTAGATAAACTCAAGGTAAATAAAACGCCAGGACCTGATACAATCTCGCCTAGAGTTCTAAAGGAAGCTAAGAATGAGCTCTCCAAACCACTGACATTACTATTCAATAAATCCTTGCAGTCTGGAACTATGCCTGATCAGTGGAAGCTAGCCAACGTAACACCGATATTCAAAAAAGGCAGCAAATCCCTACCCAGTAACTATCGTCCAATTAGCTTAACCTCAGTTGTATGTAAAATGCTAGAAACGGTCATACGAGACAGACTCGTAAATCACTTGAAAGTGAAATAACATACTTAAAGATACTCAACACGGCTTTCGTAAAACACGTTCCTGTTTAACAAACCTCTTAGACTTCTTCCACGATATCCTCAACCTCTACGATGAGAGTAAAGCTGTAGATATTATATACCTTGATTTTCAAAAGGCCTTTGACAAAGTTCCCCACAAACGTTTACTGCTAAAACTAAAAGCGCATGGAATACAAGGTGTGTTGAAATGGATAGAAAATTGGCTCAGCAACAGAAAGCAAAGGGTAGTCATAAACGGTAAGGCATCTAAATGGACCAATGTAAGTAGCGGGGTACCCCAGGGATCGGTACTAGGACCAATTCTCTTTCTAATTTACATCAACGACATAGATGAGGGTCTCACCTGCACAATCTCAAAATTTGCTGACGATACAAAAATTGCAAATAGCGTACTCTCAAAAGAACAAGTTGACGATATGCAACACAATCTAGATAAATTGTCATGTTGGGCCCAAATTTGGCAAATGAGTTTCAATGCGGATAAATGTAAAGTACTACATGTCGGATACCTAAATGAGAAAGCAAACTATTCGATGAATGGCACTCAGCTTAAGAATGTAAACAGAGAAACTGATCTGGGAGTAACAATATCGAGTAACCTAAAACCGAGTCAACAATGTTCAGAAGTTGTTAAGAAGGCAAACAAAATAATTGGCTTTATAGGCAGGTCATTTGAGCATAAATCCAAAGAAGTTATCCTAACCCTTTACAATTCCTTAGTCCGCCCTCTTCTGGAATACTGCGTTCAATCCTGGTGCCCTTATTACACAAAAAGATATAAACAAGCTAGAACGAGTTCAACGTAGAGTTACCAAAATGATACCTAGCCTAAAGAACAAACCATACGAAGAGCGTCTTAGAGAATTAAATCTATTTCCTTTAACCCAGCGCAGATTAAGAGGCGACTTAATTCAAGTGTTCAAAATCATCAAAGGCATCGACAATATGAACTGTAGTAAGTACTTCACTATCGACCAATCTAATTACACGCGGGGAAACGGTTGCAAAATTATTGGTAAATCTTTTAACTCGCACGAATCTAAGAATTTCTTCTTCAATCGAGTTGTCAACTTGTGGAATGGGCTTCCCCGAGACGTTGTAGACTGCAGCACCTTTGATTCATTTAAATTCCGCCTAGACAAATATCTCGCATCAAACCCGCGACTGACTGCGTTTGTAAATGAATAACTTTATCCTCCCCTCAGTACTAACCATATGTCCCCTACTAACTTCCTAGTCCTGCCACGTTAGTGGCAGGCTAGTTCCCTTTCCAATGTTCCCTTACCCACTCTAAACCACTGTTTGGACACTTGATCCTCAGTGTTTTGGAGGACAAGCAACCTAGAAGGGTCACTAGATCTGTTGTTGCTTGATTTCCTTTGTACTCTCTCTCTCTCTCTCTCTCCTGGCCCACTGCAGATTTTTCACATAATATAAACTGGCCACATGAATTTAGATCTTTAGGATATGATGACACTCTTCTACCTTATATTTTGGTTATCATTTATAATTGTGCTCAGTTTAGTGAGGGATTGTGAGAGTCATAGGGTTAATTGAAATAACATTACCCCTTCTATTCCTAGACGGCTTACACTGCTGCATATTGTTATTGTATCATAGCAAGAATGATAAAGATATGCGTAATTGTATAATAAAGAGGCTAATGATTGCAAGCTGGTACTTACTTTATATAAACCACTACCGACTCAAAACTAATGTTGTGCTAATATAAAAGGCCCCGTGAAAGCTTTGGACGGTTCGTCCTCCAAATTTAGGCACTTTCAAGTAAAACAAAACATGTGTGAGTTCATTTAATGTGTATTGCTTTCGGGCTCAGTATTGAACTAGGGAAACTCCAAACATGCTATGTAATGTCTCAACAGGTCAGATTGTCCTGATGACTAGAAAAGAAGGCCAGTGAGTACCTTTTTCAGGTCGTGAAACATTTTCCACTCGTTGGCGTTCATTTGTGTTCTAGAAGGCCACTCCTACTGGCTTCAATATACATGCGTTTCATTAACTAGTGAACATTTTTTAGGGGACTCATATAGACTAGATTAGGTAGCTTATAAGCTAGAAGTCTTGTGAATTTTAAGAAAAGACATATTGGCAGGGCAGGGGGTAAAGATCTGTACCTCAGATCGACAAGGTTAAGTTAATGAATGACTCATAATTAAGTACTCAGTAATAAGAATCTATTATATTGGAGTAATATTAATGTTACCTAAATATTTTGGATTAAATTATATATCACTGTACATGCTCGATTACCCAAAAAGGAGAATAGGAAGCAAGTTGTCCATCGCTGTATTCTCAAGGTGGCACTAATTTCCCCACGCCGTTTATTTTACTCACAGGCTGACCACAGATAAGGCAGGGGCATAATGACGGAATAATGAGACCCATTTATATTTTGCAAAACTCTATTGTGTTTTGAATTTGCTGATATTCCATTTAATTATTTCCTTAAAATAGTAGAGTATCATGAAGTTTTTAATGTCGCAACATTCTATAACACAATTGGAGATATAAATGGCTTATAGTTCGTCATATTTATTCATAACTCTTTTGATTATTTTTTCTGTAAACATATAATGAAATTTAAGAGAACAGTTGGGCCATAAGAAGAAAACACTTTTGACCTATATAAATATTTATAATTCAGAAACCAGTCACTGTGACGTCATTTTGAGACTTGATTCTCATTGCTTGGATTTTGGTGACCAATGATTCCCATATTATATGCATATTACATATTTGCGTATTGAATTTGCGGCCATATAGGAAATTAAATCCCAGTTCAGTGACAGTCAGTGACAGAGAAGGTTGTGTTAATCTGAGCTCCTGCCCGGACCACTTACCAGTGACCTTTAGTGACCATTACACCTACCTGTGTTTGGGGGCAGTGCACTCGTGTTATATAAAAGTGTTATAGCTCAGTTTTTAGCTGTTAGTTTACTTGTTTTTGTTTTTCTGTACTTAGTTTCTTGTTCCTCGCTAAGCTTATTGGGATCATGGCAGGTATGGAGTGCGAGTCTCTAACTGATCTGCATCATCTTATTCTCCAGGTAAGAGAGGAGATGGTTGTGGTGAAGGAAGAGGTCTTGGCTCTAAGGGAGGTTAATGTTAAACTTCAGAGGGAAGTGGATTTGTTTAAAGACGAAAAGCTAGGTTACAAGGTTAGCCAAGAGGAAATAAAGTCAAGTAAGGGGTAAAGGGAGGAAGTTGATGAAAAATTGTATTCATGGCAGGTTGTTAAAAATACGGGTGGGAAAGTCACACTCAAGAAGCAGGATAGTAGAATAGGTATGAGTGTGACAAATACATTCTCTCCTTTGCGAGACGAATGTGAGGGAAAAGATAGTCAGGATAAGGGAGGGATAACCGAAGTGCCTGCCGCCGACTCAGCTCCAACCTCTGACGCTGTGCTACCTACCACCACCACTACCCCCACCACCACCACCACCAAGGGACCTTCTGCCACCACCGGGGGTTCTCCAACTGCAGCTGCTGGATCCTCCCGAGGGAAAGGTAAGTCTGTGTCCCGAGAAGGTAAGTCTGTGTCGATTGTGGGCGACTCCATGGTAAGACATTTAGTTAGGGCTACCCGCAACTAAACTTAGGAAGGTTGTGTGTCGGCCTGGCCATGGAGTTGGGAGGGTTTTAGAGAAGATGGACCACATCTTGGAAGATAGTGGAGATAACCCCATTATCTGTCTCAGTGCCGGGAGTAACGATGTTGGTAAGGGTAGAAGTGAGGAACTGCTGCAGCAGTATCGTGGATGTGTTAGATAAAGTTAGGATGAAGGGAGGGATCCCTGTAGTACATTGTATCCTAACCCAGAAGAGGAGTTCCCAAGGAAAGGACATCCAGGGCGATTGGTGTGCAATTGCCGTTTGGAGAAATATTGCAAAGAAAAAAGCAATACCATTCATTGATAACTGTGGATAGTTTTCTATGGGAGAGATGGGATGTACGCAAGGGATGGGGTTCATCTTTCACGGTTAGGGGTTGTGCTACATTAGCTAGTTCTTTAGATAGGGTGGTTGTGGGGTTTTGAACAGAAATATTGAGAGTGTAAATGAGAGGTTAATTGGAACAATTTTAGCGTCAGGCGAAAGCGATAAGGATATTCAGTCTCATGCTAAAAATGATGACTATAATGCAAATAATAGTAGTGATGGTGCAACAGAAGATGGAAATGTCGCTAAAAACAAAGGTAAATTAGGTATAAAGAAAAGAAGTAAATTGAGAGTATATTACACAAACTGTAGGAGTCCTATGTAACAAAATGAACGAACTTAGAGCCCTTGTTAGCAAAGAAAATATAGACATAAAAGCGCTAACTGAAACGTGGATTAATACAGAAACCAGGCATTTTTTAGCAGAATTTGATATACCAGGATATAGTTTGTTTAAATATGACCGAACAAGTAAGAGGGGTGGCGGTATAGCAGTGTTTGTCAGGAGTACATTAAAAAGCTGTATTAAATCAGGTATTAGACTAAATAACGATAATGAAAGTGTTTTGGGTAGAGGTTAACGAAGGTAGTGAGACCATAGTTATTGGAGTTATGTATAGACCGCCAAATATGAGTAGAAATGAGGGAACGTCATTATGGGAGGAAATTAAAATGGCATCAAGGTTTAGCAATGTGTGCATTATGGGGGATTTTAATTTTCCGAATATAGATTGGCAGCATCAAATAGGAGACTCTGATTCTGAGGAGTTTATAGAGGTAGTACAAGATAGTTTTTTTTTTCAATTCATAGATACGCCGACTAGAGGTAATAATATTCTCGATTTAGTTTTCAGTAACAATGAACATATGGTAAATAATGTAGAGATAGGGGACCACCTAGGAAATAGTGACCACAATTCTGTGTATTTTAATATACAATGGAAAGGTAATACCAGAGAGAATACAACATTAATACCTGACTTTAGAAAAGCCAATTATGGTGGGTTAAGAAGAGCCCTATTAGCGGACCCTATGGTCAAAAAATTAAGTCGATCCAGTGTCCAAATGAGTGTACCCCTTCTCAGGCACCTGTCATCTTAAGTCAGGAAGGAGACGTCAACCTTGGTAGATACATACGATAATTTTATCAAGTCAGTATTCAATGCACAAACTAAAGACATCCCCAAAAGAAAATTTAGATCAACACAGATCCAACCCAAATGGATGAATAATAGACTATTAGATCTTCTACGACAAAGAGAGGAATATATAGAAAAATTAGAAAAGGCGAAATTCACCTACTTGCTTACTATCAGAATCTATCAAGACAGGTAAAAAAGGATATTAGGAAAGAAAAAAGAAATTATGAAATTAAGGTTGCCAATGACTCAAAAAATAATCCTAAAGCTTTTTACCACTATATAAATCCAAGGTTAGAGATGTAATTGGTCCCCCTTAAAAACTTCGGATAGGAGAAATGACAGAAAATGATTTAGAAATGTGCAGTACATTAAATGGTCAATTTCTTTTCCGTTTTCACTAATGAAAATTTGGCACAGTTTCCAGAAGTCCGTAAGGTATATAGCGATAGTATAGAAAATAGGTTAAGTACGGTTACTATAAGTAGAAATGATGTGCTTAAGAAATTGACAGACTGAAACCTCATAAATCGCCTGGTCCTGATGAGGTATATGCTAGAGTATTAAAAGAATGTAGGGATGAGTTAAGTTACCCATTAACTTTTTGTTTAACAAGTCATTGGAGACAGGTATATTTCCAGAAGCTTGGAAGCTTGCAAACGTAGTTCCGATCTTCAAAAAAGGTGACAAATCAATAGCATCCAATTACCGTCCCATTAGTCTTACATCAATCATAGGAAAGCTACTAGAGTCAATTATTGCTAGTAAAATTAGAAACCACTTAGATACATTTAATTTAATAAATTCTTCTCAGCAGGGATTCACTCAGGGACGTTCTTGCCTTACTAATTTGCTTAGTTTTTTCTCAGAGGTATATGAAGCAGTAGATAATGACAAGTCATATGATATAATATATTTAGATTTCAGTAAAGCTTTCGACAGAGTCCCCCACGAGAGATTGATGAGAAAGGTTGAGGCGCATGGAATAGGTGGGGCGTTGTTGGGATGGATTAGGTCATGGCTAATTGGTAGGAAGCAGAGAGTCAGCATAAAATGGTACGAAGTCAGAATGGGGGAGCAGTCAAAAGTGGTGTCCCCCAGAGATCTGTATTAGGTCCTCTGTTGTTTGTTATATACATAAATGACCTTGATTTAGGTATAACTAGTAGGATAAGTAAATTTGCAGACGATACCAAGATGGTGAGAACAATTGATTCAGATAGAGATATAGAGTGCCTCCAAAGGGATCTAGATCACCTTACACGAATGGTCAGTAAATTGGCAGATGAAGTTTAACATTGACAAATGCAAGGTATTAAAGAATAGGGAAGATGCATACAAATGTTAAATATATTCTAGCTAATGTGGATTTATAAAATTCGAATTGTGAGAAAGATTCTAGGTGTGTTTTGTTAGCAATGATTTGAAGCCTAGACAACAGTGTATACGCGTTCGAAACAAGGCAAACAGGATTCTCGGGTTCATCTCAAGGAGTGTGAGTAACAGAACTGCTGATGTTATCTTAAAACTTTACTTGTCATTAGTGAGACCCCATATGGATTATGCTGTTCAATTTTGGTGTCCTTATTACAGAATGGACATAGATTCATTGGAGAGAGTACAACGTAGAATGACAAAAATGATCCATAATATTAGAAATCTTCCGTATAAAGAAAGGTTGAAGAAATTAGGCTTACATTCGTTAGAGAGACGCAGAGTTAGAGGGGATATGATAGAGGTGTTCAAGTGGGTTAGTGGGATTAACAAAGGGGACATGACAAATGTACTAAAGCTCAGTGATAGCGAAAGAACTCGTACCAATGGTTTCAAATTAGATAAATTTCGTTTCAGAAAAGATATAGGCAATATTGGTTTGGTAACAGAGTTGTAGATGGGTGGAATGGACTACCAAGTGCTATAGTGGGATTAAAAACGATAGGGAGCTTTAAGATAAATTGGATAAGCATATGGACGAGAAGGGTTGGGTGTGAAGGGGGATCAGCAGGGTTGGGCCAATCAGCGCTCTGCAGACCCCCGTAATCCTGCGTTAATCTCTAACCGTTTTGGTAAGATGATCCTCAGGGTATTAGAGTGTTGAGCCTATAATTGGGCTTTGTAATTGGGGTTGTGTGGGACAGGGATCTGCCTTGCTTAGGCCAATCGGCTTTCTGCAGACTCCCATTTTCTTATGTTCTTATGTAAATGCTATTACAGGTATATAATGGCAGAAAGGATATTTGCATGTGAAGGAAGTGGTAAAATAGATCATCATATCTGGAACATAATGGGTGTGAGAAAATATAGTCCAAGGAAGTGTATGCCTGAGAAAACCAGATATGCAAATACAAGAGAGTGAATACAAAAAAATCCATCTCGAGTTAGGAAACCGAACAAAATATGAGTAAGAGTACTGAATGACAAAAAGGGCATTCCAGGCCCTTTCAATAGGGTATAAAGTGTGTACAATATTTAAGAAAACAATTGTTTGTATTAGCAATAGCGAAATGGGAGAGGAAACTTATGGAATAACGGGAAGAAAGGAAATTATCTACATGCACTAAATTTTTGTGAGTAATAATAATAATAATAATAATAATAAACGGTTTATTAAAGAATGGCAGCCTTATGAGCTGAAAATACACATTTTACAATTTAGTGGATGAACATGAGATGTACAGATATGAAGATGGTAAGCTCAGTTTACAAAAAAAAAAAAACAATAATGATGCAGGTGCAAAATACAAATTATCATAAATTAACCATGAGAGTAAGTGATATACAGTACATATACACATTTATTTTACTTACTCATATACAGAACATACATATATACACATACATATGCATACATATACATACATATATAAGAACATAAGAACATGCAGTAAGTGTGCACATGCCCGTATACACAAACACTCACGTATGCACACAAACATACATACATACAAGAACTGTTTTGGTAGTGTCAGGTGAGGAGTTGAAAAGGGTAAAGAGGGAGTGGCTTACAAGTCCGTACAGGTAGGGTCAGGTACAGCCTACTACAATGGGAGGTTAATCCTCGGTAGAGAACAAAACAAGGATATAAAAAAAACAGTAGAGACAGCTTGGGGGAATTGTAGTGTATAGGACATTCTTTAGTGTAGGTGTGTGTGTGTGTGTGTGTGTTTGTGTGTGTGTGTGTGTGATAGAAGGCGAAATGTGGAAAAGCTGGGCATTCTATTGTTAAGGGTGGAAATACATGGATGAAGATACAAGAACACTTAATAATAGATAATGCTTATGCATAGATTTATAATAAGAAGTTGCGCTAGTGAGCAATATGTTCTCGCTCATATGTACGTATATTTACATACATATGTGCATATGATTATACAAATACACGTACAGTACATATATATATTATATACCTTATATTCTCAGCCGGGCTCGAACCATTGACAGCACATACACACAGACATACATAATATTATACATAAATATTTGCACATTACACGCGTGCGTGCGTGTGCCTGCGTGCGTGCGTGCGTGTGTGTGTGTGCGTGTGTGTGTGTGTGTGCGCGTGTGTGTGTGTCGGTGTGTGTAAGGGTGAGGGACCGTGTGCATGACGATGTGTGAGGGTGTCCAGCATGTGTATGTGTGTATGTGTGTGTGTGTGTGTGTGTGTGTGTGTGTGTGTGTGTGTGTGTGTGTGTGTGTGTGTGTGTGTGTGTGTGTGTGTGTGTGTGTAACTAAAAACATGGATGTGTGTGTATCAGTTTGCGTATGGGCGTAAGTATCTGCCTTTTTGTGTGTGTATATATGTGGATACGAATGACAGGGCTGATTTATATAGACATAATATATTCAGATTCCCTCCCCCATGAATAATATATCAATCTCTGGCTCTCTCCCTCATTGTTTCTTCTCGGCACGCC